>SEMN01000334.1:465598-559929 GCA_005408345.1 Macquaria australasica | reverse complement strand
GACTCAAGGATGCAGACCCCAGACACAGGAGTACAAAAAGATAAGATTTTATTGCCAAAAAAGGGCAAAAGGTAAAAATCAAAGTTGGAAACCAAAATCAGACTCAGAAAACAAAAAATCACTTCACTAGGAAGGAGCAAAAAGACTGGAAAAAATGCCAACAAAGTAACAAAAGAAATCCCAAAAACACAAGAACACGGGGAAAAACTACTTAGCTGTTGTAGAAAGAGCTAGCACGCTTGGACAATGGGACAAGACGAACTGGCAAACAGACATGGGAGCACAGAGACTAAATACACAGGTGGAGGACGCCAACAAGACACAGGTGAGAGACATCAGGGTAATTACACCAGGGGAAGGCACACAGGGGCGGGGAGAGAGGTGCTCAGGAGGGACAGCCAGAGCATGACAGGTCCCCCCCTCAATGGCCGGCACTGGACGGCCCAGGCAGATCTGGATGGCGGCGGTGGAACTCCCGGATGAGGGTACGGTCCAAAATGTCCCGAGGCGAGACCCAGGACCTCTCCTCCGGGCCGTACCCCTCCCAGTCCACCAGGTACTGGCAGCCACGGCCCCGGCGGCGAACCGCCAGCAGCTTCCGCACCGTGTAAACCGGGCCCCCGTCGACTCTCCGGGGGGGTGGGGGGGGTGTCGGGGTGGGCACCAAGGGACTCTCCCTGACCGGCTTGACCCTGGCCACATGGAAAGTGGGGTGAACCCTCATGGTCCTTGGGAGGGTAAGCCGAACCGCTGCTGGGTTGATTACCTTCGAGATCGGGAAGGGGCCAATGAAGCGAGGCGCTA
The DNA here is from genome assembly GCA_005408345.1 of Macquaria australasica. Taxonomy (NCBI): domain Eukaryota; kingdom Metazoa; phylum Chordata; class Actinopteri; order Centrarchiformes; family Percichthyidae; genus Macquaria; species Macquaria australasica. The sequence goes on along the minus strand of SEMN01000334.1, from coordinate 559,125 downwards.
GCTTGCGGGTGACTCCCTGGAGGGAGAGGTCCCGGGTGGACAGCCAGACCCTCTCACCCACCCGATAGGAGGGCGCTGGAGTGCGTCGTAGGTCAGCGGTCCTCTTGTAATTGGCAGAGCTGGAGAGAAGGGTTTGCCGGGCCCGTAGCCACGACCGGCGACAACGGCGGACCAGGGCCAGAGCGGAAGGCACATTGACCTCCTCCTCCAGGGCTGGGAACAGGGGAGGCTGATAGCCGTACACACACTGGAAGGGGGATAGACCAGTGGAAGAGCAGGGCAGTGAATTATGAGCATACTCAACCCAAATCAGCTGCTTGCTCCAGGAGGAGGGGTTGCGGGAGGCGAGGCAGCGAAGCCCCGTCTCCAGCTCTTGGTTTAGACGTTCCGTCTGGCCATTGGATTGTGGGTGGTAGCCCGAGGAGAGGCTGGCTGATGCTCCCAGGAGAGAGCAGAAAGCCTTCCAGAAGCGAGACAGAAACTGGGGACCCCGGTCGGAAACCACATCCCTAGGGAGACCATGGAGACGAAACACATGGGACAGGACTACCTCCGCCGTTTGCTTGGCTGAGGGGAGTTTGAGAAGGGGAATGAAATGCACCATCTTAGAAAACCTGTCAACAACTGTGAGAATGGTGGTATTACCGTCTGATAGAGGTAGTCCTGTCACAAAGTCCAGGGATATATCGGACCAAGGGCGATGGGGAATAGGGAGAGGATGCAGGAGGCCAGAAGGAGGGCGTCGGGAGGTCTTGTGCTGGGCGCAGGTGGGACAGGCAGCCACATATTCCCCCACCTCCTTGACCATCGCAGGCCACCAAAAGCACTGCTGCACAACGGATTGGGTCCTCTTAACCCCTGGGTGGCAGAAGAGGGGGGAGGCATGAGCCCAATGGATGACCTGGGAGCGGAGAGAGGGAGGAACAAATAGACGGTTCGGCGGGCAGCTGGCCGGGGGATCAATGGATCTGCAAGCCCGTTTGACCCTCTCCTCAACTGCCCAGGTAACCGCCCCTGCCAGGCAGGAGGGGGGCAGGATGAGGGCGGGTGCTTCGGGGACCGAGGAGGAGTCAAACTGGCGAGACAAGGCGTCGGGTTTTTGGTTCTTGGTGCCTGGGCGATAGGACAACACAAAATTAAAGCGGTTAAAAAAAAGTGCCCACCTGGCTTGTCGGGGGTTCAACCTCTTAGCTGTCTTCAGATACTCGAGGTTCTTATGGTCAGTCCAAACAAGGAATGGATGTTCTGCCCCCTCCAGCCAGTGACGCCACTCCTCCAATGCCACTTTGACTGCTAGTAACTCCCGGTTTCCCACGTCATAGTTCTGTTCTGTGGGGGAAAGCTTACGGGAGAGAAAGGCGCAAGGGTGGAGCTTACCATCGAGGGGGGAGCGCTGGGAGAGGACTGCCCCTACTCCCACCTTCGAGGCGTCCACCTCTACGATGAACTGGAGGTGGGGATCAGGGAGGGAGAGGACAGGGGCCGACACAAAGCCCCCTTTGAGCTTTGTGAAAGCGGTGTCGGCCTGCGGGGACCATTGGAACTTGACCTTCACAGAGGTCAGAGAGTGTAGGGGGGCAGCGATAGTGCTAAAGTTCTTAATAAAACGCCTATAGAAATTTGCAAAACCCAAGAAGCGTTGGAGTTGCTTACGTGAGGAGGGTGTGGGCCACTCCGCCACTGCGCTGACCTTTGCCGGGTCCATTTGAAACTTCCCCTCCGAGACGATGAAACCAAGGAACGCTACAGTCTTAACGTGGAATTCACACTTCTCTACTTTGACATAGAGGCGATTCTCCAGGAGACGCTGGAGTACTTCGTGGACGTGCTGGACATGGGTCTCCTCATTAGGGGAGAAGATAAGTATATCGTCCAGATACACGAAGACGAACCGGTCCAGCATCTGCCGGAGAACGTCATTCACCAAGGCCTGAAACACAGCTGGAGCGTTAGTGAGACCGAAGGGCATTACGAGGTACTCGTAATGCTAGGAGTGTTGAAAGCGGTCTTCCACTCATCCCCCTCCCTGATTCTGACCAGATGATAAGCATTGCGGAGATCTAGTTTGGTAAATATTTTAGCTTCCTGTAAACGTTCAAATGCTGAGTTAATAAGAGGGAGGGGGTACCTGTTTTTGATGGTGATGTTGTTCAGGCCTCGGTAATCGATGCAGGGGCGGAGGGTTTTATCTTTCTTTTCAACGAAGAAGAAACCCGCTCCAGCGGGCGATGAGGAAGGGCGGATGAGGCCAGCTGCCAGGGAGGAGTCCACATACTCCTTCATGGCTTGCAGCTCAGGGGCCGAGAGGGAGTAGAGCCGACCTCTCGGAGGGGAGGAACCAGGGAGTAGGTTAATGGCACAGTCGTATTCTCGATGGGGTGGCAGAGAGGCGGCCTTGGCCTTATTGAAGACCTCCTTGAGGTCATGGTAGCAACTGGGAACCTTCGAGAGGTCAGGGTAACTGGGATCCGTTTCCATGGCTGTGGAGAGGGCGAGAACAGACCCGGGGGGAGAGAGTGGGACAACGGGAGATGACTGCTGCTGGGACACGGGAAAGCAGGTCTTCTTACAGTCAGGATGCCAGGCCAACACCCTGCCAGCTCTCCAGTCTATGTGAGGATTGTGCCGAATCAACCAGGGGAACCCTAAAATTAGGGGGTGTTGGGGAGAGTGAAACAGGTAAAAAGGGAGAGTTTCAGTATGCTGGTCGGGGAACACGATGCGGATGGGAGTGGTTTGGTGCGTAACCGTGCATAAGAGACGACCGTCTAAGGCCGTGGCTCGCCGGGGACCGGGCAGCGGAACAGAAGCCAACCCCAATCTACCAGCGAGGCCCTGGTCCATAAAGTTGGCATCAGATCCTGAGTCCACGAGAGCAGAGAGAGTGAGGGATACCGCAGAGGAAAGAGTCACTACAGGGAGGGGCCGAGAGGGGGAGGAGGAAAAGGGGGTCCTACTCACCAGCACCCTCCCCTTTCCTGGTGAGCCTGGTCTTTTACCGGGCAAGAAGCAATAAAGTGTCCCTTCTGGGCGCAGTAAATGCACCTCCCCTCCCGCAGGCGTCGCTGTCGTTCCTCCGGAGTTAGCTTGGCTCTCCCTAGCTGCATGGGTTCCCCCGGGCCCGAGGGGGGCGCTGTAGGCGCCGCCAGAGAGGAGGGCTGAGTCGGGAGACGCCACGCCGGGAAGCGGGATGAGGGTGACGGCCCCCTGTGGTGAGGAGGGGAGGTGCTGGGCCGGCGCCTCTCTCTCTCCCTTTCATGGAGCCACTTGTCTATCTTGACAGCAAGGGAGATGAGAGAGTCCAGATCTTCTGGAAGCTCGAGGGGAGCCAACTGGTCCTTGAGGGGGTCCGAGAGTCCGTGTAAAAAGGCATCGAAAAGTGACGAGTCATTCCAGCCACAGTCTGCTGCAAGGGTGCGGAACTCTATGGCGAAGTCCGACACACGCCTCCTCCCTTGGCGCAGGTTTACCAAGCCCCGGGCGGCCTCCCGTCCCGGTAAAATATGCTGGAAGATCTTGGAGAAGGTTTCAGTGAAGAGGTGGAGGGAACCACACACCGGGGAGCCTCTCCTCCGCCCGGCCGGTAAGGTGCGAGATGATATACGCTATCTTAGCCCGGTCGGATGGATAGGAGGCCGCCTGGAGCTCGAAGTGGAGGCTGCATTGGGTTAGAAAGGGACGGCAGTCCCCAGACTCCCCGGAGAAGCTCTCTGGTCGGAAGAGGTGGGGAGATGGGAGGTGATGCACCGGAGCTGCTTGTGGCGCCGGTGACGCAGGAGGGACCGGGACAGGATCGCCCCCCGGGTCCGGAGCGGATAAACCAGACGGGCACCGGGCTCCCCGCAGTTGGCCGACCAGGGCTTCCAGCTGCCCACCGAATGAAGAGAACACACTCTGTTGCTGCTCCATCAAGCCCCGCATCTCCAGGCGAAGGGCGGCAAGCTGTTCCTCCTGCTGGAGCAGGCGTCTCCCCTGGTTCTGAATGGCGGCCCGTACCGCGTCAGGGTCTGCAGAGTCCATTCTTCTGGCCAGTTCGTACTATCACGACGAGCACGGACTCAAGGATGCAGACCCCAGACACAGGAGTACAAAAAGATAAGATTTTATTGCCAAAAAGGGCAAAAGGCAAAAATCAAAGTTGGAAACCAAAATCAGACTCAGAAAACAAAAAATCACTTCACTAGGAAGGAGCAAAAAGACTATGGAAAAAATGCCAACAAAGTAACAAAGGAAATCCCAAAAACACAAGAACACGGGGAAAAACTACTTAGCTGTTGTAGAAAGAGCTAGCACGCTTGGACAATGGGACAAGACGAACTGGCAAACAGACATGGGAGCACAGAGACTAAATACACAGGTGGAGGATGCTAACAAGACACAGGTGAGAGACATCAGGGTAATTACACCAGGGGAAGGCACACAGGGGCGGGGAGAGAGGTGCTCAGGAGGGACAGCCAGAGCATGACAAATTTCTTTATAGACAAGTTTAGACGTTACACACTAACTTTGATTACAATGTTATCAAGCAGTGAAGGACAAATACTCTTAACATACAGTAATTTGCACTTTCCTGCTTTTTTTAATCCAATATATTTTACTCCATGTGTAGTGTTTGCTTTTACTTCTCTATGAGCCACGTCAAAGACAAACTTCCATCTCTTTAAGATGAGCAACAAGGTTTTATTAATCTGAAACTATTGACAATTTTGAGAAGGCAGGTAAAATAGAGCTGAGGTTAATTGATTAGTCAATCAAGAGAAATTAATAAGCAACTATTTAAATAATCGGTTAAGCAGTTAAGTCATCTTTTTTACTGATTCCAGCTTTTCAAATGTCAATATTTCTTAGTCTTCCATTATAATAAACTGAATATATGAAAATAATCATTAACTGCACCCCTGATGTTCAACAATGTTTTAGACATTTAGTAATGAAAAAATGAAGAGAACAAACTGAAATCATCAGAGTAGCGAAAAACAGAAGCAGAATCAAGTAATACAGTTAAACTGGCAAACAGGAATATATAGCTACGACTCATAAGTTTCTATTTCACTGAAAACTTCAGTGATTTTGGTAATAAGATTACAATAAAGTGGTGAGAACAGCTGGAAATATGGCTCCACTGACACAATGTGAAGAGAGACCCTACAGGTCCCAAACTACACAACGTAAACTCTTCCACTGAATCTCCAAATGTTCTTTTTGAACAATAAATAAACCAAAATAATGAACCCTATTAATAAACTTCAAACACAGACACACAGCTGTTTCTGTGAGTTAACCAGAGGCAACAGGGCCAGACAAGGACTAAGACCTCCTTACTGACTTTCTGTGGGAGACCAAGCACCGTGTGTGTGTGTGTGTGTGTGTGTGTGTGTGTGTGTGTGTGTGTGTGTGTGTGTGTGTGTGTGTGTGTGTGTAGTACCACCTCATGCGGCGTGGTTGTCACACTCCGCTCTCCGTGTAAGATATACCAAACATGAGTGCAAATGAGAAAACCACACTGCGTTCAAAACATCATTAACCAGAGCTCCCAGGGTGTGAGGACAACACACACACACACACACACGTGCACGCACACACACACACACATGCTGGCACACACACACACACAGTCTTCAGTTCTACCTTTCTACCGTTATTGTCCACATTTGTTGCATCTCTCAGCCTAGTTTTAACTTTACAGCAGAATTAGGACACATTTTTCTGTAAAAACAAATGTGTGTACACATGCACAACACACACATCACTAATAAGAGGTGTTACAAAGCAGAGTGTCCAATCCCACCAAAAGTATGGAATATTATATCATTCTAAAAGGCGTACTTGAAAACAGGGGTTTGTATCCGTGACCGTAGTTTTGCAAATTTGTGCACTGAAGTTTGTATCTGTAAGCTTAGTTTTGCCGACTTGTACATTTTGTTTTCTGTCTGCAAACTCCGTTTTGCCAGTTTGTGCATTCAGACACAGGCTGCAAATTCATTTTCACAATTGCGGCGGCAAAAGTACTTACGCGCGTGTGCTCGCACAAGCTTACGGACGTCTGACACATTTACTACGTGGTGTGTTTTGTAAACAGGGTTTCGCAAAAAAGAGTATCCGCAAGGGAGGGAGGGCGGGACCTCCAGCTTCTGACCAATCAGTGTCTTTGAAATTGCTAAGCACAACACAGTTGGTCAACACTGACGGCCCATTATTTAAAAAAATTACTATATTTCTAAATATTGTTTTTTGTACCTTTTCTGACACAAGTTGATGTATTTTGTTGACTTACTGGTGGTCGTTTTAACTTGATGAATGTCCTCCTGTGGATCAGCAGGTGTAGATTTCATCGTTAATCAACAGCCATAAAAACAGGACGACGTTTCGCTCCATTACTGAGCAAGTTTCCATCACAAATATGTGACCCAAGAGTGAAAAGAAGAACTGTACAGTGTGGGTCGGGTCGTCAGAAATCAGAAGACAATTACGATTTCCTTAATTAAAATATACTGAAATGTGGGTCCAACATAGATTACACTATTACAAACTAGTCCTCACAAGGATGGAAGAACACAAACAAACACACACACACACAGGTTGAAGCAAAAGCCAATGAAATCCTCTATAATTAGAACAGACATGTTCCACTTCCTGTTCTGATTGACAGAAGGAAGTTCCGCCTCACTAGACCTCACTAATCAATCCCTGCACACAATCAGTCCACCTGTCAATCAATGGCTCAGCCACAGCACCAGGCCCGCTTGTCAAAGAGTGTGTGTGTGTGTGTGTGTGTGTGTGTGTGTGTGTGTGTGTGTGTGTCCTATACAGTCTAATAAACAAAAAACAAACCACTGAGAGAGTCTGGATTGAAGGACGGGATTTGTGTGTGAGATCAGTAAGTGTGTTCTCTTTAAATAAGTGTGTGTGTGTGTGTGTGTGTGTGTGTGTGTGTGTGTGTGTGTGTGTGTCCAGCTGTTTGCACTTGCGCTCAACTCTGAGGTTCAATTATCTGGAAAGAAGGGAAAGAAAATAGAAAGATTTGAACGGAGAGAGAGAAGTTGAGGCAGACAGGAAGAGGAGGGCTGCAGACAGAAAGGAAGGAAGATGAGTTTGTTTTTTAACTCTGCAGGGTGCCAGCATGCATCATTAACAAACAGAGACACACACACACACACACACACACACACACACACACACACACACTCTTCAACCAACATTAAATTCCACTCACGGACACAATTTCCACAGACAGGAGAATTGCGTAACAGTGAAAAGTTCGTCCTGCAAGCTGAAAACCAATCAGAGAGAGAGAGAGAGCAGAGAAACACAAAGCAGCTGATGGAAAATAAACAGAGTGACTGTCAGTGTATGTTTGCTCATCTTTGAGCAGAGTGTCCAGCACCGGACTACAGGAGGTATTGTTCTCGAGGAAATATGAGAGAAATCAACAGAAATACTGAGACCAAACCTCTCTCAGGGATTCAAATCCAAATTCTCAGTTTAGAATGAAGGACGTCGCTTTCACACCTGGGCTGATGGGACAGGTTCTTCTGGACCTGAGGCTGACTTCCCTGAGTGTTTGGTCTGTGTAATGAAGTGTGAACGCTGTTACCAAACTCAAGTGCGGTCCAGGAATGTGGTCTCGGTCCAGACTCCAAACAGAATTTGTGCGTGAACTATCAAGATTATTGGTCTACATGATACATTTACTGTACATAGTCCGTCATCATGAAAATATTGTATTAATGTGTTGAAAGAGTTGTATTGTGTATGGAAAATGGGTTCGACCTACTGTTCATATTTGATCACGTCCTTTTAAAGTACATTTGTATTGTGATATTTAAGTCAATTAACTAACGTGACGACAATAATATCAAAACACTTCAATTCATACAAATTCTGAAATATTCAGGCAATGAGCATGCAGCTTAGGCTGATACATAGAGGGAACGCCTGCACTGAGATCAGAGCACAAAACAGAGCTGAAATGATCGGTCGAACGACAGAAAATAAACTGACAACAATCAGATGATTGACAAATTGTTTAATTCATTTATCAAGAAAAAATACCAAACATTCTCAGGTTCCAGCTCCTGAAATGTGGGGATTCACTGTTTTCTCTGGTTTAAATGATTGGAAACTGATTATCTTTGGGTTTTGGATTATTGGTTGGACAAAACAAGACATTTAAAGATGACACCCTGGGCTCTGGGAACACTATTTTCTGCCATTTTACAGACTGAATGTCCTATCAATTAATTTAAAAAAATATTCAACTTCTTACTTCAGGTTTCATACAGCTTTTTAAGAGTAAAATTCAATACTTTGCAAGCACTTTCAAAGTACATAACCTAAACCAAACATTTCCGGACTCTCGAAGCCTTTATCATCACATCTAAATTGTTGCTATAAATTCCAGGAGACAACAAACAAATATGACGACAGGATCGTTTTACTTCAAATTTTAAAAGATTGCATTTTCCAAACTTGTAAGACTTTGTATGAACCCTGTTACTTGATAATATAAAAGTGGTAATCGTAGTTATCAAACAAGAAATTCAGCCCATTTGATGCTGGATTTTGACATGTCATGCATGGTTTTCATCATATTATTTATGGTATGGGAACCAAAGCAACAATGCCTACTATTATTCCATGTTTGCAGAACTCCCATGCTCAGCAGTGTGATGTACAGCATTATCATGTATATGTGTTATGAAATGGATCCACAGTTCGGAGTGTGTAAAAACAAAGCTGCAGTAATGACTTCTTCTCCCAAAACACTGAATAAAACAAACCTGGGCATTGTCCTGAACATTCTGGATAAGGCGGGAAAACGTCCTAAAGCAAAACTTAGTCCCTAATCAAACCCACATAAACCCTCTGGGCTCTCAGAAGGTTGTTTGTGTGAACATTGTGAAAATGTGTATGTACATGTGTACTCCCTCCTCTTTAACAGTGCACCCTGTTGGAGTAAACAGGCGAGACCAAAGCAGAGGCCTGTGGGGATCCAGAGAGCAGAGCCACACTTTATCTCCAGTCTGCTTTTATCTGCTGTATGGGAATAAATAAAGCCAGCATTACTCCCAAATCTCACCCCGCCGGACACACACACACACACACACACACACACACACACACACACACACACACACACACACCTCGGGGTGAAACCAAGCTTGCAAGCTTGCTGAACACAAACACACTCCCAAAGTTAATCAAGACAAGCAACAGAGGCTCGATAAAGCTATCGATTGGCACAGGAGGCTCAGAGCTACACAGAGCCGCAGAGACAGAGACAGTAAGAGACAGAGGTGAGTGAATCATCTCACACAGAGACCACAAACACATTCACAACATATCTGAACTCATCAAGGTTGCCAAGGTGACAAGGACACTGTGTTCCTGCAAAGTTTATGTGTGGGCATGCGTATTAGTATGTTTTTGTGTGTATCAGTGTGTGCATGCAGGATTTCAATTCAATTCAATTTTATTTATATAGCGCCAAATCATAGCAGAAGTTATCTCAGGGCATTTTTCATACAGAGCAGTCTAGATCATAATGTACTCTTTATAGTATTATTTACAGAGAACCAACAATTCCCACCATGAGCAGCACCAGGAGACAGTGGCAAGGGAAAACTCCCTTTAACAGGTAGAAACCTCGAGCAGAACCAGAACCAGAACCAGGCTCTGGGTGGGCGGTCATCTGCCTCGACCGGTTGGGTTGATCAGGATCTTTGTAGTGCAAAGTGAAGGCTAACAGGGATCACTGTACATCTTAAACTACAGAGAGACACAAAGAGAGTTTGACTGCAACGACCAATGACAAGGTGTCTGTCAGTGTGCACTGATCACACGCAGACACTTCATTTTTCATGGTCTGGCCCTAATTGCTGTCTGCAGTCATTCATGCTGGATCTCACTGCAGGAGGTGATTTTTTGCATGACAAAGTGTGTGTGTGTGTGTGTGTGTGTGTGTGTGGCAGTCAGATTTCCAGCCACATGTCCCTCAGTCTGTTGGTCTAACACTTCCGGTTCACAGCAAACTGTCTCAATAACCTTTCATCTAGCACCACCAACATTTCCAACACCATCTAACATCCTCTGCTGTACTTTGAGATCAATGCTAACATGTTAGCATGTAACCTGATAACTGTGCGTGTTAACAAGTCAATAAGTGATATACTACCCATTTTTGCATGACAACATGCTACCTGTATGCAGGTTAACATGCTAAATGTTAGCATGCCACCTGCTAAAGAGCATGCTAATGTTAGAATGAATTGTCTGCTAGCATAACAATAGACTTGTAGTTCTTTCTAATCTGTCTTATGTATTTCATGTTTAACGATGTGTGTGTGTGTGTAATGTTTCACCTGGCTGCAAGACAGATCATATAATGTATGGATGTAGATGACATCATGTTTACAGTATGCATAAACTGAAAATGAAGAAAACAACAATGAATCTAAAAAGACACAAAATAGAACATCAGTTAAGTTAATTTATCTTTTATTGATCCCTGTAGGGAAACTAATTCTCTGCATTTAACCCTTCCTAAGTGTCGGGAGCAGTGGGCAGCCACTGTGCAGCGCCCAGGGCCTTGGTCAAGGGCACTGACAGGAGAATTAACCTAACATACATGCTTTTGATGGCGGGGGAAACCCACACAAACACGGAGAGAACATGCAAACTCTGCACAGAAAGGGTTAAAAAGAAACAAAGGGTGCTGCATCAAGCAGCGAGTAGTATAAGCTGATGCCTAATGGCCATGAATTCCGTTTTGATAACTTTAACAGGGTTTCTATCCATTAGCAGCCTGCAGCCTCTCACACTTCAGCAGAGGACTGAATGAAAAGCTGAGAGCGTGCTGTGGCATCTTAAATGAGTGTGATATCGAGGCCGGGGCATGAAGCTAGCACACACAACCAACAGTAAGCTCTCTCACACACACATACCTTCACTCTTCCATTTGTACTGAGGAAGTTCTACACTTGTAACTGTCACTTGTGTTGCAGTATGTTTATGAAACCACCCACTGGCTCTGCATTTTAATTTATGTCCCGTTTTTCTTTGCAGGATCTATTTCTTGCTGCTGTCCCCACTGGCATCATTAAATTGTCATCTTATACCCAGACATGCAGACAAACACTTAAATGAAGCAGTGAGGAGGACGAGGGATGAGGAGGAGATGGATTTACAGAAAAAGAAGACAGACACACATGATCTATTTCAACAAGGCCATCTCATGAGAGTCTGATTCAGCTTTATGTAAGTAGAGGGCTGAGATGGCAGCTAAGACACAGAAAAGCAAGAAATTTCTAAAACAAATTTGAAGAATGCAAGAATTTAAATTCTCAAATAAAAGTTGGTACTTAAACAACTGCCAGAATACTGTTTCCATTCACTTTCCTTTTTGTTACTTACTTTGGGTTAAGATGTCATGAATAAAACATAATACTTCCTGCAAATGTTTTACATCAGAAGTCTACAGTACCAGGAAAGGGAGTCACTGTAAGGCTTTTAATGTGAAACATCTGTGCAGGAAGTGTTAACTTTCATTAGTGGAAGCAGCTGCAAACTAGAAGCGACTGGAATAATTTAGTAGATGAAAAGTATTATTCTGTTAGTGAAGAGAAAGTGAGAGAAGTAGAGTGGTGTGATGACATGACTCTGCTGTTGTACTGATCAAGTATTTGCTGTGGAAATGAGTGCTTTTCCTCAATTGATCAAAACAAAAGGTAAACGTGGTATAAAAAGCAAAGTAAAACAGGAGCACTGTAGAAAACAGGGAGACGTTTTACTAAAATATGATTAAATATGCTTATTAAACTGGAGTGATTAGACAAAAAGGCCCGTCTCTAATATAAGCCTGTTCTCTCTGCATTTTAAGTAAATAAAAGGCCACTATTTAAGAAATGAAGGCGTGTAAAGCAACTTTTGTTAACAACAGTACAGTGACGACCTGAAAACACCAATATAACATCTCAAAACGGCCAAACCTCCTCCCAGCTCACTGATGATGGTGTGAAACTTAACTGTGCACAGAAACAAATGTTCTTAAGTTTTTGTTTTATGCATATGAAGAGTTTAGTCTCATGAAATTCATGACTGTAGAACACAGTTCACTTTTTTAAACATATCAAGAAATATATAAATATAGGAAAATATCCTTTTCATTATTGTGATACACTTTACCCATATTGCCCGACCGTAATTTGCATCCCCTAAATAATATTTGTATTTCCTTCTTTATGAACGCTCCTTAAAGCCTTGTTAATACTGGCACGAGACACCGTGCACGGCCTGACGCCGCAACGACATGCGGAGCCTCCTTGCTCGACTCAAGATTGTAATATTAGACAAACTGATGATGGTTGCGATCCCATCCATAATTGCAGTTTTCATCCAGATTTCTTCCTAACACGCTCCTCCCACATTTATTCTCATTTAAATGCAGAAGGGCAGAACAAATGGATTAAGTTTTCCTTGAGAGAAAAAAAAAAAACAACTTCTGATTTCCACTTGAAGCAAGTCCATTTTCTCCACTATGAAAAAGCGACACAGAAAAGCCTGAAAATAAAACCTCTTTATGTTGGCTAATTATTTCAGAGAAATTAGTTGCCTGGAGCCTCGGCTGATGTTGTGCTTTGTTTTCCCTCTGTGAATTCCAAATGTGCACTGATCACACGCAGACACTTCATTTTTCATGGTCTGGCCCTAATTGCTGTCTGCAGTCATTCATGCTGGATCTCACTGCAGGAGGTGATTTTTTGCATGACAAAGTGTGTGTGTGTGTGTGTGTGTGTGTGTGTGTGTGTGTGTGTGTGTGTGTGTGTGTGTGTGTGTGTGTGTGTATGGGCAGGCAATTAACTAAATATAGTCAAAAATCAAGTGGAAGCAAATGAACCAATAAACCTAATTCTGGTGTGTGTTGGAGTGTGAGACTTTGTGTTTCTGTGGATGATTGTCGTGTGCAGGCAGGAGGTAATTAGCCCAAATATAGTCCAACCGAAAAGGGAAAAAAAGGAAAACCACAAGAACATGGACTCCCCATCTGACTTCTACCCATTAGCTGCAAAGTAGTGGAACATCTGCAGGGCTGGAAATGGAGTCAGGTTAATATTTTCTTACACACACACACACATTGGAAAAAACACTTAGGTCTATTCATCCAAAACTCTCCTTTTCCATGCTTGGCTGGAAGGCTAAAAGCCCTTTGCTGCTAATAAGGTAGGAGGTGAAACCCAAAGTGTGAAGAAAAGAAGAGAAGATGGGGGAAAAAGAAGGCAGCGAATGAGAAAACAGTTAATACGTGAGGACAGAAAGAACAAGTAAGTGATGGTGAAAATGAACAAATATGGTAAAAAGAAATCAGAAAAGCAAGAAAACAGATACAGGAGACTTAACGAAGATATGTGGGCAGATATGCAGAGGAGGCTGCTGGTAATTACAGGTTCAGCGGCAGCTGACCGGTGGCTCCGGGGCCCCGGCACTGTTGAATACACTCCTCACATTTTCACCCAATTATAGTCTGTCACCGTGAGGAAAAACTGTAAAGGTTGCGGCGATGACAAATGAGGAGAGGAGCAGCAGATAGAGCCCGGGGGCTGCACAGCTAACAGGACATGATCCTAATTCTGAAAAAATGGTGTTAGTGTTTGTTATGAAATCAATCCCCCCGAAACTCCTGCTGTGGTGTATAAAGAGCTTTTATTATGTGAGACCAGTCGCATGCCTCAATTATTTATTAGCCTATTTAAATCTTGTAATTAAGGACCACATTAGGAGTAAGATCATAAAAAAGAAAACAGGACTTTATAGCTGCTCCGACTTTCAAAGTTTCAAAGTTTCAAAGTGAAAGTAATTTGCAGTAAAGACCTTTTTATAGTGATCGCTGGTCACAGTGACTTCTTTACTTATAACCAGATCATAATTCAGTCAAAACAACATTTTCGGTAATTTTTCACATCCTTTACTATAATGACTTAAATCAGGAACTATCTGATCAAATAATCAGGATTACAAATTTGAGCAGACATTTGATTCCAGCTTTTGATCGTTAACAAAAGACAGGGTTCGTACAGCTTTTTAAGAGAAAAATTCAAGCGCTTTTCAGGCACTTTCAAGGTACCTAAACCACACATTTCCAGACTCTCGAAGCCTTTATCATCATATCTAAATAGTTGCTATAAATGCCAGGAGACAACAAACAAATATGATGACGGGATCATTTCATTTCAAATATTAAAAGATGTTTGGTTTACATGAGTGACTGTGTAGATGTTAAAATCAAACATTTTTAAAGTAGTATATTCAAATTCAAGCATATTCCTAACCTTAACAACATAACGGTTGAAATTAAGCGCTTTCCAAACTTTCAAGACTTTGTACAAACCCTGAAAAAAGTATTGAGGTTCACTGCACAGCCCTAACTCACAGCTAAGACCAACCTCGTGAGATGTAGTTTGCATTACAGGAAGTACCATATTTATTCAGTACTGGTCCCTGAGCCTGACAGATTAAGAGTGTGTTGCATTATGGGTTGTTTGTAGGCTTCCTGTTGCTAGGCTAGCGAGTTTCTTTAAGTCCATTTATAGTGTGTCCTTTAGAGCTAATCAGAGTTTTTTACAGCTTCTGAAACACGTTTTGCTGCCACAAACAAAATACATTTCTGACAAGGGAAAACAAGTCGCAAGCATCTCCCAACCTCTTTACTAAAGAAAACACTGGACAAGCCACACGAATGTGGCATTTACTGCAGATTTTCTGCTTTAATTTCATGGTTAAGTTTTACTAGAGAAAAGGCTTCAAAACATGAAGACTATCACATCCTTGGACTTATTCTCCCAACAAGACCAGTCTGATTAAGTGTTGCTTATCATCAAATAAGTCTAAAAAAACAATAGCTGTTGAAATGATGAAAATGATCCGATATTTAGGCCAATAAAGTATTTTAAAGGAGAGTTCCAGCAGTCATTAGAAATGAGTGTATTAATATTAATAGCAAATGTATGCTTTATAATCTTCTCAACCAATACTATGTAATGTATAAAGTAGACACATTCAAAAGTTAAGAACATACTGGAAACACTCTCTTGGCCCTTGAAGTGAAGGGTGAAGTCCAATATAAATATATATATACATATTAAATTGTTTTATTTGTGTCTGCCACAGCAGCATAACTGCTCTGTGTCATTTGTCGACTTTAAGAAAAATAAACCAGAAGGGGAAAATTTATATTTTTTTGGTAAAAACATTCGGTTTGTTAAGTGACATGGGAAAGTTAAGAGAAAATAAACCTGCAGACTTGTGTAAACTTCTTAACAGTTCAAGATATGCATGGAAAGATATTAAAATGACGCGTCTGTGCAGCATTCATCAGTTCCTCTGACAGAGCAGACAGCAGGTACACAAGGCTAGACAGGACTGTTCACTTCACCTCCAGCTCTGATTTAATCCCTCTGCCCCCCCCCCCATGAGATTTGTTATTACACTCTGGCTTGATTTATTTCTTCTGTCCATCACAGCGCTGCTCTTTTCCCCTCCATCCCACCCTCTGCATAATATTCTCCGTCTCATCACGGGATGCTCCGCTGGAGTTGTCGACTCTCTTGTCTGCTGAGGTGTGAGACGTAAGATGGGAAGTCAGACCTGTAACCCCACCCCACCCCGGCTTCCTCGCTGCCCTTCACGTTTGACAGAGAAAACAGAGACACATTTCAGCAGCAGGCAGATTTCTCTTTTTTGCTATCAACAGCATCATTGCTAAGTCTAACAAACCACTGGGACTGCAACTAAAAATGATTTAAATTTCAAACAGACTCTGGTTATGTGGGTGTGATAGGCACTCTTGTAAACTTGAACTTTGAAGTTAGATGTCAGGTTGTCATGTGACTTTGAGTGCCGTGTACCTGTCTCATCATTCTTACACGCATGTATTAAGCTCCATATAGACTATTAAGTCACAATGTTGTACTTCAAATTAAAGATTTCTTTATAACACACTTAACTAAAAAATATATAATAAGCTTACAGGCCTTGGTCACTGAGCCTTAGCAGATACATGCCAGTCCAGGTAGTAAATGACCTGAGGATAACTGTCGACGTACATCACCTGTCTGTCCTCATTCGTTTACTGTAGATGTAAATTCTGCATTTGAAAAAAAAGGGGTGGCTCTCTGGTGTAGTGCTTGCTTGGTTTCATTCATACTTTTTGGCAGTTTAGGTTTCACAGACACTTAACATTGATTTTGGAGTTCCACCAGGGAGCATTATGGTATGGCGCAGGGTAAGGGACAAAATTAAGACTACTGAGAAGTTGGAGGAGGCTATATCCTTGCCGAAGCCAGGTACTGATGTGGCCAATGATAAGTCGGCGCTGGTGACTGAGAGGCCGACGGTGGGAAAGCAGACTGTTCACTGGACCAAGGTGGTAGCCTCCAAGGCTGGTTACTAGCATGCCGAGGCTAGCTAGATTAGCTACTGATTTGGCTGGCCACTTTCTTCTTTTGTATTTTATCGGCGGATTGGAGCCCAATGCAGCGCGTCACCACCACCAAATAGGATTTATCTAGACTCTTTCAATTAGTTTTTGTCTTAATTTTAAGTCCTTTTTTCTTTATACATGTTCCCTCTGGTCAACATCACGATTCATCAAAATGTCAGCTACCACTGTTATACTGATGACCCAGCCCTGTTATAGTTCTGTAACATGAGTGTGATGTTCCCCGACTTCTCCAGAGAATTCATCAAATTGCAGACTGACTGACGGAGATTCTGGTAAATTTTCTGAGACAGCCACTGTCTGAAGTGAAGTAGTTTATTGCTAAAAGCACTCTCTGCTGCGTCTCCTTCCTACTGCAGAGTCCAGGTTCAAACAAGGACACTGCAGTCGCGTGGAGCCGAGCCGAGCGGACTCGTCTCTCACCTAGACCTCACTTACTGTTCGCCTGCCAGCTCGACTCGGCTCTGTACCTTCTTCCACCAACACATCCAGTGACTCTTCCTGAGCTTAAGCCTCTCCCTCTCAACTTGAAGAGGATCAAGAGATGAAAGCTGAGAGAAAGGAAGGAGAACGAGTGAAGTGAAGACAGAGAGAAGATGACAGAGTCAGAATGGGAATGAAGGAAATGGTAGCAACAATACAGAGATAACGGGAAATTGAAATAAAAATGGCAAAGCGTGGCAAAGACGACGGGAAAAAAGTGTGAAAAGGAAAGAAAGCTTGGCTGCAACACATGCTAACCAGGTAATTTTAAGCCTTAATATTTGGTAAAAAATGTCTTAAAGCCCTGTTTCATAACTAAGGGGATTATACAAGAAAGGGATATAGATAAGGAATGCATGGAATCTCTCATCCATATGGGAAAAGCCCTTCTCGGTCTTATAGATCAATGCATTCAACACACACACACACACACACACACTCTCTAACTTAATCTGAGCATGAAGGACAAAGGAAGCTTAGCTATGTTCGTATACTAGGCATGTCTGCGAGCTGTAGAGAGGATACAGTATGAGGGATGATCCAAACCATCAGGCTCTGGTTGAAATGAACAGATTTCATTACAAATGACTTCATCAGTGGTTCTTACATTCCCCAGGAATCCCTGTTACTCTCGATGTTCCACAGAACATAATGTCAGTGGTTTTTATAGGGACTATTTCTTTAGTAGAAAGTAGTTCCAATGAAGCTGTCCACAGCGAAGTCTGTAGGTTATCTTGAGAAGAACTTCTACAAAGACAAGACTGAGCAACGCAAACAACATCCTGTTTGTCTCTACAGTATTGGGGTGAAGCGAGAAATCTCAGATATATATATCTCAGAAGATGGACAAACAGAACCAAAACTATCTGCATTATTAGACACTACTAGAGGTACGTGAGAAAATGTGTTTTTTGGTAAGTTGGGTGAACCAGCCCTTCAACAAAAAATGTTGCTGTTCTTATCCTGTTAAGAAGCTGTAAAATAGAAGTCTGACTGATTTCTCCTTCCTGTAAACATCAGATTTCTCTTGATCTACTTAGGAAGATCAGGCTTTAACATATATCTAAAGAACCTAGTTCAAGAGCGGGAGTTTTCCTTCAGGGTCATATCAACAATCTACAGTGAAACTGAACATTTTCAAAGACTAAACAGCCTTAAAAAAGGTGCTTTTTTGTTGTCTCAAGAATGTAAAGTAAATGAGTGTGTGTGCACGTGTGCAATGTGTGTGTGTGTGTGTGTATCTATATATACACGACAGGCATGTGTGTCCTGCTGCTTCTCAGCAGGTGAAGTCAGAACAGTACAAGAACACAGTTTCCACCTTTAGCTATGAATCATGCTCATGACAAGGACAACTGACAGCCTGTGGCAAGATGAAGAGGTGTGTGTGTGTGAAAATAAGCAGGAGAGACATCATGCAGATATGCAAGGAGGAGATAAGCTGTGTGAAACAGACGAGCACACACACCCTGTGCTCTTTCTGTTCACCATCTCCTCTGAGAGTCCTTCACCATGAGTCATCACTGCAGTCTCTGCCCTCTTCTGCTCCGCTGTGCTTTTCACCAGCAAACATCTTGCAGTCAGACAGAAACACATACGAGATTTTACTGGTTTCATTTGGCCCATTTTCTCCAGAATGAACAATACGAAACAAAACGACTTCAGATGATTTGCTTTTTCACTTTAAGAAGCAGTAGTTGCTGTTTGCATCAACCACCACCAGGAGGCATCTGCAAATAGTGAAGCCCATGAAAACACCACAATCACGCTCTTGCAATAGCTATGTTTCAATTCAGTTGTTGCATACATTTTACATGAATTTCTTAACTTTAGGCAAAATAAAATGTGAATCAGCGTGTGCTTCCATCAACTACCTCTATGTGAATATACTTGAGAGGATATGACATGATGACATCATTAATGGATTATCAGTAACTCATCAGTAACCTGCTGCTTGCCATCCAAGATGGTCTTTGTATTTTCCACGAGGTTGACATTTGTGGTGAAATGTCTCAACAATTATTGGATGGATTGCCATGAAACTTGGTACAGACAGTCATATGTCCCACAGGACTTTGGTGATCCCTTAACTTTTCATCTAGTGCCATCATCAGGTCAAAAATACCTGCAAAATGAATGACATTCCCATCAGTCTCAGCCGCTAGCATGGCTGTAGACTCTTAATCTTATTGTATTTTTATAGATTTTTTGATGTCATATGTTTTTGTCTGAAGAAAATGAGGAATTCCCCATAAAAGCTGCTGTAGTATACGTGTTGCTTCAGCCTGTTCATCCCAGTGTCTCTGGGGGAATAGCTAATACCAGAGCGTCTTTCTGCCTTTAACAGTAAAGACGATGGTGTACAAACTTAACGACAGGCACAAAGGCTGCACAAACCTCAAAATCCTGTGAAAACGCTAATTGTCCAAAACAGACCAAAACAAAAATAGATCTCCATCAACCTTTTGTGCTAAATAAGCAAAGAAACGGTAGAATCAAAGTCCAAATTTAGATGAAGTTTTGGATGAACGTACATGTGCAACACAGAGCGTTGTACTGGGAGGGTTGGGTCGAGTCCTCAGAGAAATTCAGATTGGCCACTTTTGTACATATTCTCCAGCACACACTCATTATGAACATGACAAACCTGCCTGAAATAATCTTAATGGGAACAACTGGGAACAATTCTCACACACAGTATCATTTTATCTTTTTAACTGTCAACAGCAAACACACCTGGACCAGAACTGACTCGCTCCAATCAGTTCTGATTTCCAATCACAGGTGGAATCAGTGTTGCATCTCAGTCCATCCTGTGGAAAAACTGCTCCGATATCAAAGCCTGACGAGCCGTTAAAGCGGCCGTCTCCGTCATTGTCTCTGTCAGTCACAACGGGAGAGACAAGGTAAGAGCGCAGTAATTATTCAACATGTTCTCATGTATATTTAAGTGGCAGCTGCGTCAGCCCGCCCGCCCCCCCCCCCGCCACACACACCACGATGGATGATGAGGTCAGTGAGGCCGAGGCCTGACGTCTGCAGACAGCAGGTGTACTTCACAAAGAACTGCCTACACGCAGTATGTCTGAGCACTGCTTGGTTTATTCTGGGATTTATTCATGATTTATTATGCATTCATGAACATCTTGCAGAGAACAGTTTGTCTCATGTTTCTAAGATGAAAGTAGCGTACGGGTTAAACAAGATATAACCTCTTAATTCGACAGCTTTGGAGGCATTTCTTAAGTTTGAACAGAGCCAGGCTAGCTGTTTCCCCCTGCTTCCAGTCTTTATGCTAAGCTACACTAAACATGCCCTGACTCCAGCTCTGTGATTATTATTATTTTTTTATTTCACAATATCTGTACAACATATACTGAATATAAATACAAAACAAAACCAACCTATCCATCCACTCTGCCTTGGTGTGGTCATTTATCTTCAACATTAAGGAATAAAGAGGAAAAAAGAAGAAAACTAAATAAATGAGAATATCTCCAAGAAATGCAAAGATATCATTATTTGTCCTGCAAAAGCAGATCGCAAATTTACGTAGATGCTGCATATAATAAATAAATAAATACAATAAAAACATATTAATGAACTTGCTAATGTTTCAATGTGTCCTGTGTGATAAACTTCATTCATATTGATCTTCTTAACTTGAAAAGAAAGTAAAAAGCCAAATATTTCCAAAATATCAAACTAACACTTGAAGGTAAAACACAGTTTAAACTCTCTCTCAGTCTCCAGACCTGTCTGAATGACAGAGGGTTGTTTTATGTGGTGGGTAAACAGATAAACAACAAGGCGAGAGCTTTTTTATTCACCTGAATCTGGTTGTGATCTCGTTTCCAACTCTCGTGTGTGTGTGTGTGTGTGTGTGTGTGTGTGTGTGTGTGTGTGTGTGTGTGTGTGTGTGTGTCTCCCTCCCTGCTGAGTCTCACTGCGTTTAATGACCAAAAAAAGAAAAAAACTTGAGCACAGGCTGCAACAATACAGCAGTTTCATCTTCAGGCCCGTATTCCCCTTCCAGCAGAGTCTTTCATTTCTTTTTCCCTCCAAAACAAATGCTAATAATATGCTAATCTGATTGTGTTATTGAAAAGTTTCACCTTGTCAGTGAGAGAAGCTGCTTTATCAAAACTGAGCTCTCAAAGACACTCTGGACCAAAAGGACTATTTCTTCTTTCTCGTGTGCGTGTGTGTGTGTGTGTGTGTGTGTGAGAACATAATATACTGTCCAGGTGCTGAGCATTCTGGGCAATTTTTTGGAAACACATACACACACACACCACCTTGCACTTACAGGGGTTACCAGACGAGGCACTCTGTTGTTAGCCCAGAAACACATGCACTCAAACAGAAGTGTGTCAGAGGGAGAGGACGTCCATTAGTCAAGAGGTAAACACCATCTGGACGTCCACAAATGTTTTCCCCAACACATGAACACACACACACACACACACACACACAGGGGGACACATTTACAACACGGGTGCTAACAACACAAACACAGAGACCCTGAGGGAGGACGTTTCCTGTCTATTACTTTTTAATCCACAACACAGAGGCTGAATCAGTTCTTAAACACTGATCCTCGTCCTGCAGCCGCATGATGTGATGTCATGTCAAGCAGGGCCAGGTAAAATATCAACATTTACTGTTTAGCAACATGTGAGAACGGTATATTGGCTATTACTTAGGTACATGTCCTCAGTAAAAGTCAAGTCAATATTATTTATTTTGCCTCAGGGGGCTTTACAGTCTGTACAGCATACGACACCTTCTGTCCTTAGACCTCGATTCAGATCAGGAAAACTCCCCGAAAAAACCTGCATTATGCTCAGTATTTATGTTGACAGTGATGATGATGAAGGCGATGAGGGCTGTTGTTGTATTGTACATTTCACCATTACAGTTAGAGACATGTGTTTCTTACATGTGCCTTTCTTCCTTTATTTTGAGGAAAGTATTTTGAAGGGGCAAATGGACGAAAACATCTAACAGCAGTAATGAAAATAATATTTATACGCATTGTGGATTTTAATTTAAACATGAACAAGAATATATTGTATATATATATATATATATTTGGATATATGGAAGGATATAATCCCAGGTCAACATTTGTTTAGGTTATTTTATTTAACAGGGGCCATGCACAATACAACCGTTGAGCCAGAGTTAGCTTCATAGCTAATTAACTTAAATCTGCAGTCCCTGGGCAGATACAGTACAATACAAACAATTAAAAGCAAATTCAGAAAAGACAAAGGAAGAACAGTCACAACAAAGAAAGCAGCCCGGAAAAAAGTTAAACTGTGACTTTCTTTTAAAACAGCACTATTAAGTTTAAAAATGACAGCAAAATTATGAGAAAAAGCAGACATCACCCTCTACAAAATGGAATACTTTTATAAAATATGACACAAAAGGTAAGAAGAAAAGCCGAAGAGAAGAAAAGAGACGGGTGAAAAACAGGACAAGTGAGCCAGAGGGGCTCAGGTGTTCTTCCTAAATCCTAATGGAAGTCAGTTCAAGCCACGAGATGGAGCTTTAAGCCCAGTAATATAAAAACTCTGATGGCCGTGACCCTGAGGAACAACGCTGGACTGAAATATGATGTGCATGAGCCGCTGTTTACTAAGAAACAGAGTGACAGAGAGTGAAACAGGTCAGAGAGACAGAGCGTACAGGAGAGAGGAGAGACTGCTAAGAAAAAGGAAAACATTAATAAACTTGCCCTTGAGAAACATAATAACCTGCGATTATTTGCTCAACTAGAATAACTCTGCACATCACATTTTCCATTTTAAATCCAGGCTACAGTTTCCTGCCGGCTGCATCAACCAACCCCTCTCAGAGAGGCACAGAGAGGGAAGAAACAGCTAATAATGAAGTCATTCAAACGAGCCAAAATTTTGGCTTTGTGGATTCTTGTCCGACTAATGCTCACCACAGACGGCGGTCCTTTAACCAGCCCAACCACAGACGCTCAAAAACAATGTATTTTATCCCTGCCACAGTATTTACTGTCTTCATGTGCCGAGTCTGTTGAGATCTGATGAACATGCAACTCATTTTCGTGAGTTTTTTAGAGTTGACAGTGAGTCACAAGTTGTCGTTATCATACATACGTTGTTCACACAGTGGCTGGAGCATACAACAGATATGAGACAAAGCTGTTGGTGATGTTCTTCACATTACACACTGACACCATCTGCTGGTGGAGTTTCCACCACAGTTTGTGTTTAAAAGAGGTCACAGTCTTGTTTCAGGCTGTTGTTTTAATTCTCATCCTAAACCTGATCCTGAAGTTATTCTTGCAACCATTTTTATTACTTTTCATTGCCACATGGCTTATGATTATTTTTTTGTAATGTATATTTAATGTATCACGATGCACATCCTTATGTGTGTGACTGCACTTTCTATTGCACTTTAACGCAATTTTACTGCGTTATACTACTTAATGCTACAGTATTTTACTGTATTTTATACCCGTTTTAAACTCCTTTATGGTGTATACTGTAGATCTGCTCTCTGTAAACTGAGTACTATACATATGTATATTTATCTCTTCTGCTCAGTTTTCACCCTTTATTTACACTACATGTCTTAGCTAGCGATGTCATTTATTGGTATTTTCAGCATACCTTGCCATCAATGGGAGGGATATGATACAAGTTTTTCCCATCAGGGTTCCCATCATGCTTCTGGTGATGTAAACAGGTGCAAATTATGAATTCTTGATCGACATTCATCAACACAACTCATCACAGCTGAACCAGCTGAACCACTGTTGGCTAACAGGTGAGCAGACTGGATGCTGAAATTAATTAGTCATTAATATCATGTGTTGGTCAGACAAACATACTACATGACAACTTTGATAATTAATTCATCATTTAAGTCTTTTAGAGAGAAAGATCAGCCCCTAAAATGGGAGGATTTTCCCTTTATTATCCCTTTTGGTCAGCAATTAAATTTTATATTTATTAGCTGCAACCCCTACAAGCAGCTACAGGCTGCAGCTTAAATACAGACAGACACAACTTAAATCTACTCTGTAAATACCTATTCAGAGAGAGGAAGGAAAGAAGGATGAGAAAGAAAGAACAAAAGAAAGAGTTATTCTACATTTACAATAGTTAGTAGTAATAAATTCAATTAAAGCATTAAAACTGGAAAGTGATTTCCAAGTCCTCTAAAGAAAAAAGTATGCCCTCATAATCCCACACGTTTTGAAAAGAAAGAAAGAAAGCAACCGGCCATATTCCTCTAGTAATCCCCTCAACAACCAGCAGGGGTCAGAGTAGAGCGCACACACACACACACACACACACACACTGCAGAGCAGCATTCATCTAGACTACGGTCTTATAGGGTCTGCACTGCACCGTGCTGCATATTGACCCATTGCACTCACAAGCGAGCAAACACACACTACACACTGTCATTTCTGCTCCATTTCTTCCTCTCAGCAGAGAGCAAACAGGTTTCTGTGGATGTTAGTACCCCTGTGTGTGTGTGTGTGTGTGTGTGTGTGTGTGTGTGTGTGTGTGTGTGTGTGTGTGTGTGTGTGTGTGTGTGTGTGTGTCATCCTCAGTCTGCCTGTCGTCATTCAGCTGGCAGAGTTTGAATCCGACAGACAGGATCCATGTGGAGCCGGACTGACTCAATGTGAGTCTGCAAATATCCCAAATATCTGACAACGTTTAAAACTTTATGACAAAACCAAAAACAAATTTAAGACTTTTTGCCAAATCATGCAGAAAAACTTTAGTCGTAAGGTGGCACATGTATGACTTTTTCCAAATATACTTCCATGATGCAATCAATTCAGTGCCTCTTGTAATGTTAGCCATTCACCTGCTGATTTAACTGTGCTGTTATATAACCCGTTATAGTCCATTCAAGGTTTGGAAGCTATAATCTACTTTTTCCATGAATAAATTCATGGTCTTGGCATAAACACAGAATGGCACACGGCCCATGTGGACGAGTGCCGTAATCTCACACGAGCATTTTCTTAATTTAAGAAAAAGAAGTCTTCAAGTCTGAAGCTGAGAGTAAATAACTTGTGTGTTTGTGTACTGACCAATCCGGTGAGTGACGGAGCAGACTGTCCCAAGGCTTGGCTCCTCATACGGACCAGGTTGTTCACCTCCCCTCCTCCCCCGGTGGCCCCGGGCCCTCCAAAACCTCCAGAGGGCCCCTGCCAGGCCAGCTGACTCACCCCGGCATGCAGACTGCTGGACAGAGGCAGCAGCTGCTTACCTGTGACGGAGGGAGGAGAGAGAGAGAGAGAGTTATCTCAAACCCAACAAACCTGCTCAACAGTGACACACTGTTCTGTTCACACTGGGCTACAATCCCCCGTGGACCTATCTGTGTTTCACTAAAGTTTACTGATTCATAGTCTGACCTGATTAAGTTATTATTGGTCTCCACCCTGAATAACTGGATGAGATTCAAACTGGCTCAAACTCAGCTCACATTAATCATTCCCAAAGCAGCTGTCAATCTCCTAAACCCAAAAGACAAAAGAAACACAATAACACAAACTGCTGCTGTTTCACGTCATGGGATTAATATCATCACATGACCTCTGTTTGGTGAAATACAGCAGTTAAACTGTGGTAGAGTTTACAGATTATGGCGCGGGATTAAGAGCACAGGTGATCAGGAATGACAGGATGAACTCAAGTAACACTGGGTAGGATCACATTCACATCTCGTGCTGTAAAACCTTTTAAAATTCCAACTTGTTCATTTAAAGGTGAAGTCAAAGTCTTGATTTGTGTGTGTGTGTGTGTGTGTGTGTGTGTGTGTGTGTGTGTGTGTGTGTGTGTGTGTGTGTTACCGGTCATGGCCATGCTGCTGCGTCGGGCCCAGCTTTCGTCCTGGCTCAGCTGTCGGTGCAGTTTGGATTTCGTGGCGGCGGTAGCTGCAGGCGACAAGTCGGGGTTACTCAGCTTCCTGAAGAGGAGAGGAGGGGGAGCCGCAAACTCCTTCTGGAGGGATGAAGAGGATGAAGAGGATGGAGAGAGAGAAGAACAAGAAGACTCATAAGACTCTGTGTCAGGTCACATTTTGAGTGTCAAGCTGCTCCTACTGTTCACAAATGATCCCTCATCGACTGTCAGAGTAAGAACAGACACACTGACCCGATACGTCTTCCTTCATACGTTTTTCATCCTGCACACCAGACTGATCGTTTTTCACTGATCGGCTACACCCAGAGAGTCTGTCCATGAAAAATACAAACCGAATGTGCAGCATGGGACAACCTTGGCGGTAGGGCAAGTATATTAAATATACTATAGAAATATTATCAAAATGGTACTATGGCCAAGTGCAAGATCCAAATTGCAGGAGCTCAAAGGTGAACAGGGTGAACAAGCTGTCTGTATCTGTGTATTTACAGTGTATATTTGTATGTGTTTTATTCTGTATTTGTGTCTATGGGACCCCGTGGAAAATGAGATGCTACATCTCAAGGGGCAATGCTTTCAATAAATTCAACGCTGAATGCCAGATGTGACTCAGTAACAGAAAATGAGTGGGAGCACACACAGCAGAACCCTGTTTGTCCAAACTGACATGTCTCGGGAATCCACATAATGAATGAAAGTGTGACAATGTCAAAATATCTTCTTTTAATTGTTGAAATGTTGGCACATGTAATGAAAGTGTTTTTAGGCTTCAAATGTTCTATTTTCCTGAACCGCCTCTATTCCCCTCAGGGATCATGGATAAAAAAGGTATGAAACTAAATGTACTGTATATCTCCTGAACCTGGTTTCAAGTAAAGCAGAAAGATCCCAGGACCTGCAGTGAGACAGTGTGGGGCCCCTGTGAGAGAGAGAGAGTGGGCTGAGGGCCAAAATAAAGTCATAAAACACAACGCTAACATCTCCCTCTCACGTGGCCACAACACACAAACACACACACTGATGGTAAAACACACACACACCTGTTTTTCTCAGTATGCAACAGGGGCAGTTAGCAGCGTAGGAGGCACTCAGCGGGATGAGGCCGGCCCTCTGTCATTAACCGACACTGTCAGCCATTAAACCACGTCACCACCAAACAGCTGCAGAGCCGAGAGTCTGATTTATAATTCAGTTTGTCAGGGAAATAAAGGAAAAGTTCCTCTGGACTTCCTCGATAACCCCAAGCTTTCCTACGCGCACACACACACACACTGAAGGTCTGCATGTGGGATTCTGCTTTCAAACGGTTTTGGAAACATCTGCCGTTACCATGGAAACAAGGCCGGCCGGGGCCTCTCTCTCTCTCTCTCTGGTCCTTGACGAGACTTTTCCAGAAACATCTGTACGGCCCACGTTAACACACACACACAGCTCCCAGATGGCTGCACGCCTGAAAGAGCTTTAGTGAAAGCTTCCGTTACTCTCCGCCAGTAAAACCTGAACCAACCGCACCCCTCAAAATTACTAAAACACACACACACACACAGTGTAATCATGTGCAACCTGTATCTAGTAACTCAGGCTGGAAGTAAATGATCTGCAACAGGCCATCAGTGAACTACATGCTTTTGGATCACATTAACATATGAAACTAACAGACGTGCTGCTTCGCATTATGTCAGAGCAGCTACTCATCTACCATCACAGTCTCATGTGTAGTGCGTCAGTTTCTCACTTCAGCTGCAGTCATGGAGGCCAGTATTCATCAGTGAGGAGAGGAGTGGGCAATATGGATAAAATCCTCTGTCATGGTACATGCTCTATGGTGCAATTAAAAAAGAAAATCTGTTTTAAGAAACTCTTTATGGATAAAAGACAAGTGTGTCTATTCTGCTTAATCCAGCAAATCAACTACCTGAAATTTTCTAATATCAACAGCATCACATATAAAATAATAACTTGTTCAAAGCACTTAACTTCTCAGACAAAACTCTATATGCAGTATGTGTGGAACAAAGTATTTCTGTTACATTTTTAATTACAGTCTTGAGCTACTAAATTCTGAAGCTTTTCTAGCAGTTCAGATGAAGAGCCGTCAGCTTTAACTGCAGTCTGGACAAACATTAAACCTCCAACAGACACAATCAGGGTAAGCAATGGCTTTGCATGTGATGCTGTTGTCAGGGAAAATTAATAAGAAATGCTGTAACACAAGCAATATTGATCATGTTAGTAGGGTCTAATTGAGGCTTCATCCCTGAATATAAAAAACAAAGATAACACCACCTTGTTTCTGCTTTCTGTCATTTCAGTTAAACACACGTGTGAGCAGAGCAGAGGAGGCAGTTCTACCTGTCCAACATAGCGACTGATTGTTGTGTATCACTGCATTATTGCTGATTGACAGCTTGAGTTTCTAAGACCGAGTCTGTGTAGCTAATGAAGGTATGTCTCTGGGGGAAAGAAGCTCAGTGTAGTACATGCAGAGCGCTGCAGCACACTGAATACATTTGAATCCATTGTCTCAGCCTGTCAGTGTGCTGCAGCTCTTTATTTAACCAGCAGGGGGCAGAAACACAGTAATCTGCTGAGGGAGGAAATGTGTGATTACAAGCTGATCTGAGCCCCTGAAAAATGAAATGTACCAACATGCAAGACAGCTAAGAGGTCCGTGTGTGTGTGTGTGTGTGTGTGTGTGTTTACCGCAGCTGTCACCGTACAGACACACAAGACGTTTGCTATCAACACACACCGCACAACTCAAAATATAAAATCAGAGAAGTGACATTGTGAAGTAAACAGTCCCTCTGTTACATTTCAAACCCTGTTCACACTCAGCAGATTTCACACAAAAATTCCCAGGTCTTCAAAGGCAGATGAGAAGACAGACACACACATCTGTGTGTGTTCAGGCAGTCGTTAGCGCAGCAGGTAAGCTCCACCTGTCCGGCACGGTTAACATCAAAATCTACAACAAAAACTCCAAAGAACTGATATGGTACCTGTTTGCAAGGGGACTCAGCCACCACTTTTAAAAATCTGCAGCCGCAAACCAGTTTGTTTTTTGTTTATTGTGATTCAACACAATGAAGCTACAGAAGAAAGCATCCGACAGATGGATCGATGACGAAGTCCAGGCCTTATTGAGCTCCTCCATGCTTACTGTTGCATGGAGTCGCACAAATAATGATGTCTAGTCATCGTTTTTTCATACGTCAGCGGACTAATCTCTCTGCCTAATCTCTGTGGGTTAGTCCGCGGTGGAAACGCAGACAACAATGGGCTGAAGGAACCTTTTAGTTCCTTAAAAACTAGTTCCTGGGACTAAAAGTTTCAGGTACTTGTGGTGGAAACGCGGCTTTAGTTGCTGTTACTTTGCCTGTCAAGCTTTGCATTGTAGCACAGCACTAGGGCTGCAACTGACAATTATTTTCATTATCCATTAATCTGCAGATCATTTTCTCAGTAAAAACATCAGTAAACGGCGATTACAATTTCCTAGAGTGCAAGGTAATGCCATCACGGGTCTCGTCTTCTCTGACCAGCAAACTAAAACATAAAATTGTCCAGTTTACTTTTATGTAAGACAAGCAAAAAAAAGCAAATTCTCACAATTCAATTCACACTTTTTTTTGCATTTTGTTCATCAATAATCAAAATAGCTGCCGATTCACTTTCTGTTGATCCTCTAATTGATTAATCAACTAATAATTGCAGCCGTGGCATTTTTGCCTTAAATTTGCAGTCAACAATGGGTCCTTGATTTCAGACAGAAGTACCTGAAAGCAGCTTCTCATTTTTAGCTGGTGAGTGTCGATTTCACTGAAATGACACCTTTTGCTGGCAGAATTGATCAGTTGTAGCTGACTAACATCAACTTATTGTGAGTTAGTTCGAAATCCCGTCTCTGGATGACTTTTTAATGTTTCCAACAGACTTATATGAAAATAAGAATCCTGCGAAAGGGTGAGTAACTGCAGTAGTGACAACATGTTCTTTTCACACCCAGTGTACAGTGGTTAGTGTTTCACTATAGTGCAATGCTACATCACAGCTTAGTATGGTCACACGAACCACCGACAACACCTGACCACACCCAGCTATGATGCTGTGTGTGTGGCCAGAGGTTCAGCAGACTTACTTTCCAACCCACAGAGGTCAGTGAAGCTATACATTTCCTGCACACATGATGAGTTCCTCTTTTAATAAGCATTCAATGGCCTCACAGCACTGGTAACGTGCATCAAAAAGCCTTTACTGCCGTGGATATGAGATCAAAAATAGGACCAACACATTGACTGCACACAGGTCTGCCTCCTCAAGGCCAAAGCTGTTGTAAGGTTAATTAGATCCTTCAACAATCAGACTTCTACTTGCCTCCTTAAGAGCTGTAAATTAATAAAAAGGTAGGCTATTAAGTACAGTCCTAAACAACAGAGTTTAGTGGTGAAAAGAAAAGAACATCTGAGGCACTGGAGTGAAATAAACCAGCAGATCAGCACTCAACAAAGTGCTCAGCAGGGAATAATAGCAATTCGGTTTGTGATCCAACTTCCCTTTGATACAGAAATAGATTTGTATCAAAGACAAAGGGATTGAAAAGGGATTCAAAGTTAACAACGATAACAAAAGCAGCCAACAATTAACCCTAAAAACATTGCCAAAACATATGATTAATGTATAGGCAGTCATGTCACGTATATGTTGTCTTCCTTAACACTGAGAGGGAAGTAAAACCAGGATTTCATCATCTTCCTCTCCTCTCCTCCCCCACTCTCCCAGCCTCCCTCTGGACTCGTGTTCCTCCTGCATCACATTTGGGCCGACATTCATCCGTTGTCATGTCCGGTGGAGAGCCGCGCCACACTTATATGTAACATGTATGTGCGTCTACAATCTATCACGTGGTCACCTCAGCCCTGCGGTCACCTCGCAGGGCTGAGACCAACCTCCCAGCTCAGCTTCTCTCTCACAAAGATAATGCAGTTAATGGACACAGATGCATCACGTAGGTAAAATAAGTTGAATTTGACCACCAACCTTACACACAGTTGTGCTCATCAGCAGAGCAGCTCAGACCCACACAGCAAAATAAATAAAATAAAAAAGAGGCACAATCAATCTTGTGTATTGTTTTTCTGGCAGCAAAAGAGGCCAGACGATCCAAAATGTGATTTAAAAACTCTCTTGGCTCCGGAGCGTGTTGACTGTTGATTCAATGAGCTAGCGGCTGAAGAAGTGCTGCAAAAATTACCCCAATGGCTTGGAAGTGAATTTTAATGCAGCGGATGCAAATGCACAGCACAGGGAGACAGATGAGGAGACATTACACCGCAAAGTGTACCATGTGGGATGAAGGATTAATTCAGTTTGTTGTTTGAGTTGTCTGATTCTTTTATTGCAAATTTTATAATTATATTCTTGTGTACAGTACTATTTTTTATTTTTCTCTACCATGCTTATTTATGCACCAATATGCCAAAGCAAATTCCTGTATGTGAAAACCTACTTGGCAATAAACCCGATTCTGGTTCTGATTCTGGGTTGTTTATGGTAGCTGGTCTGGTGAGGAAACAGCCAAAAAGGGCCGTTGTTTTTCCCAAACCCTCTGTGTGTGTGTGTGTGTGTGTGTGTGTGTGTGTGTGTGTGTGTGTGTGTGTGTGTGTGTGTGTGAAGGCTGACCACCAGCGAAGAACTAGAGTGATGCCTCAGCATCACAACAGACCACAGTGGAAGGCACATTTCAACATTCAGCACTTTTTTTTGCATTTTTCTCTTCAGTTTCGCTCAGCAGTAAAATATTCCAAGCTGTCCATGCCACCAGAGGACCCTGTTTTCTGTAAACATGCCACAATATATTCTCTTCAAAGACTGCTTTACTTAACTCAGGGTATTTTTCTATGGAAATCTGTAAACACCAAAAATTATGAGCCTTCGTAGCAGTAAGTACCTGGACTGGTCGTCACTGTGTCAAAGCATTTGATCAACTTGGATCTTAGTTATGATTGTTTGGCTATCATTTCCGAGGGGGGAGAAAAACTTTGTACTCACTCACCAAGTACATTTCTGAAATCTAGGAAGCGTTGCAACATCGCTAAAGGAAGTTCGATAGGTCAAAAACCATGTGCAGTCAGGCCGTAAACAAACATGCAGGTTAGCTAGAATTATTTGGAAGACGAAACGAAGGTAAAAAATGATAAACTGAAAAGAATTTACAGACTGACTTCCTGGTTCAACTTTAACCAACTGTACTCACTATAGGTGAGTGCACACAGTTCTCCTGAGCAATGAGGGACATTTCAGGTGCGCTCACTTACAGTTTGACCTCCAAATAAAGTGGTTTAGGTAATCTGGATTAAACTGTTGGCTTGTTTACAACCTGTCTGATCGTTGGACTGCTTGACCTTTTTTAGACTATTAACTACAAATGACCTTTTTATATTAGCGCTGATTTCCTGCCTACCTGCCAATAGCTTCCTCTAACTTCAGTATGCCAAGAAAATCTGACTGTTTTTAATACAAGTACAGAGAACAAATACTTTATTTTGTATTTACGTTACTTATTATCACATGGCAGTGCAGTTGCAAGCAGAGACTGTTGATCTTTTTAATGCAACAAGCAGCCAAATTCACATTATCCTTATTTTTAAAATCCATGGCTGCTTTTTTGTTTGTCTTCTAGGTTTAATTTTCCATCAGCACAGCTCATGGGTGAACTCATTACCTGCTGGGATAATTAGATTCGGGCTGTGTGCAGAGACACTATATGGTATATATATGTCAAATGTAATTTGCACTGTGGTGACAGCAGCCTCTCCTCTGGGAATCATTTGTTCCTTTAGGCCCCTTCAGCTGTGTCTAATGTCTCAGCCATCCTACAGCGTCAACAGACTAAAGGAACATTACGTCATGACAACACTGTTTACCTTAGTGTGTCTCTCTTGCCAACCTCTCACGTGTCTCAAATGTACGCTGCAGAAAAACATCCCATACAAATGATCTCTACAGTGATCCATGTCGGTGTCTGGACCTACAGGCCTGGTTCTGCTGCTGTTTGGCCTCCAGCTACCGAGCTGCTTGGTGTCTGCTGTCAGCACACTGACGAGCAGACAGTACATTCACAGTACAGGCTGTACCTACTGCTTCACCGCTCCACCCCTGAACCTTCAAAAGAACAATCTAAATCCATCACCTGTCCTGGCCTATAGAACTGGCAGTGCAGACATGATCTGAAAAATAGTGACAGCATTTATCTATTTGGTGTGATCTAAACAACTTCGCCTTACCAAAATCCAGTCTAAAACGGCAACATTTTGATGGAAATCAGGAACTGTTAGTGTCTGATGGAAGAATAAATTAACTATTCCAGCTTTCGGTACTTTTTTGCTACACATTTCGCATTTCAGTAGAAAGTTAACATTTGGTACAAACACGTTTCGGTAAAGTATTGAGATTCAACAACCAACAGACATTTAAGAGACAACAAATTTGATAATTGATTAATTGTCCAAGTCATTTATCACGCAAAAACAGTGCTTCACATTCAGTGACTCCAGCTTCTCAGATGCCATCTAGTCAGACAAAGAGCGTAAGCGAACCTGATGAAGCACAAACTAAACACACTCGCTCTTCCCGGATATTCAAAAATTCGTGCAGCTTTTTAAGAGTAAAATTCAAGCACTTTTGAAGCACTTTCAAGGTACCTAAACCAAGAATTTCCAGACTCTCGAAGCCTTTATCATCACATCTAAATTGTTACCATAAATTCCAGGAGACAACAAACACATATGACGACAGGATCATTTCATTTTAAATATGAAAAGATTTTTGGTTTCCATGAGTGATTGTGTCGATGATGAAACACCAGGTTAGGTTGAAAATCAAGCATTTTTCAAGGACTATATTCAAATTCAAGCATATTCCTAACCTTGAAAACATAACGGTTAAAATTAAGCATTTTCCAAACTTTCAAGACTTTGTATGAACCCTGATAAATGCTAAAATAAATGAGTGTGTAGGGAGCTGAGTGTTGGTGTGCGACAAAAAAGCCATTTCAAAACAAAAAACTCCGGAGCATTTTACACAAATGTAAACTAAATGATTAACAAATTGATAAAAAAAAAAAAATAAATCTACAATCAATCTTTACATGGTGTCATCTCTCATAAACACACCCTTTATTTTCCATGTGGAGAAAAACAAATGTCTGGGCAACTGAGTTTCAGTTTTTCATTTATCCACAGAAGCCAAAGATCCCAAATGTTAAATGTTGTCTAAACATAAGCCCTAAAGCCATAAAAACAGTTTTAGTACTCTGGGCTATGGACACATTTCAGTTGGTACCAAACATTTTTAAGTTTTGATTCCCAATCCTAGAAACAAATGACTGAGGGGAGTC
This sequence comes from Macquaria australasica, assembly GCA_005408345.1. NCBI lineage: Eukaryota > Metazoa > Chordata > Actinopteri > Centrarchiformes > Percichthyidae > Macquaria > Macquaria australasica. Next base: position 524,810 of record SEMN01000334.1, on the reverse strand, counting down.
AAAGGTGCTCTGGGAAATGAAGAGACTGAGGCAGACACAAGTCTGAACTCGACCCTGCAGAGTTTGGAGTTGAGTGTGTGTGTATGTGTATGTGTGCGTGTGTGTGTTACTGTTGGAGGTGAACAAGTTAACAGTCTGCATCCAGCCTGATACATCATGAGATTAATCACATGTGTGTCTGAGCAGGATTACGTTGCATCATACCTGCTTCCTGTCTGTCAGTGGGGGTACAGGCTGGAGTGCTGCGTCAGAGCTCAGTGTGAGTGTGTGTGAGTGTGTGTGTGTAAATATATGGCCGGTAATCAGAGCTGATACAAGTGCTGATGTGTTCCAGCTGTGTTCGAGCTGGAACAAGGTACTCAGGGGAAAAAAAGGGAGTGAGAAATATGACAGAGAGAGAAAAATGTAAGGAAAGGAAGCAGAAAAAGGTAGTCTAAGTAGTCTGACAGATGGATGTGAATGATGGAGGGAGATGCAGGGAATGTAAGGGAGGAGTGTAAAGTGAGCCAGGACGAAATCAGCTGTGGTTTGTTGCAAACAGGCCATCCACACGCAAAGCAAGAACTCCAAAAACAAAAGCCCAAAAAACTCCAACAAAACAATCCACACATAACACCGGGGATAATAACATGATTTAATGCGCTTAAATGCCACAATCTAAAGACCTAGTGTGGTAAAAATCTCATTCATGTCCTGACATGAGAGAGAACTGTGAGGAATGTTATTGTGATTTTTGTGTTTCCGTAAAACAACCACAGTCCATCGAAAGAAAACACAGCCCCGAAACACACTTGGCTGCTGGCATTACTAATGTGATGCCAGCCATGTCTACTACAATATAAGCAACGGGTTCTTCTTAATGACACTTTAAGTGGAGTAAATGTTCCTTCACATTCCTTTCAAGTACACATAAGTGATCTCAGCACACATGTAGCTTTGTTTGGGGAAGCATGCGGCTTCCTCACGCTGCTCCCAGCTCTACAATAAAAAGTTCCAGATTTCAGATGATAGATAGATTATAGATGATTCGTTTTTCCAGTGATTTGGATCTGGAACCAGGACTCGAGGCAAATTTATGGTTCCTGTGTTCGCGCTGTTCCCAGTGAGATCAGTATCTGTGCAAAGGAACAGACCTTGAAACAAAGCGAACCGTGGACTACACCCACACCTCAGAGAGCGTGAACTTACTCTCCTTTCTTTTCAGAAACAGTCAGACAGAAACAGACAGCGAGAGAAGTGAAGACAGTGGAGCCCTTCGTTGGACAGAGTGTACAGTCCGACTCAACAGCGTATCAGCCATCAATTAACCCTAAAAACATTGCCAAAACATATGATTAATGTATAGGCAGTCATGTCACGTATATGTTGTCTTCCTTAACACTGAGAGGGAAGTAAAACCAGGATTTCATCATCTTCCTCTCCTCTCCTCCCCCACTCTCCCAGCCTCCCTCTGGACTCGTGTTCCTGCTGCATCACATTTGGGCCGACATTCATCCGTTGTCATGTCCGGTGGAGAGCCGCGCCACACTTATATGTAACATGTATGTGCGTCTACAATCTATCACGTGGTCACCTCACCTGTGAACTACACAGGTCAGCATGTGCAGAGACCATTGGGAACACTTCCGTACTGCTGAGAACCTTTATACACCTTCAAGTTGCAGAAAACATTTATTTCCTTCTGACACTCAATGTTAGAAGCCTCCACTCCACTAGAAGGGCCCTCATTGCACGTCCTCCCTCTATCAACATAGTGACTGATAAACACACTGCTGTATGCAGGTGGATGAGGAGGCAGCCATGAAATGCGATGACGTACTGTATTTACTTGAAGGATGAGTTACTGGTGCTCCATTAATTATGTCCTCTTGTCACATTCTCTTGAATATAAGGGAGTTGATGGAAACACGTACCAATTCACATTTTATTTTGTTTAAAAGTTCCAACAATTAAATGGAAACTTCACTTCTTTCTAGCTCCACTCTAGTGGCAACAACTACAGTATTCCAGGTTTTAATTGACACATTTAAAATATAATAGTAACATATTAAGTATATGTTTACTTTCAGGCCGCCCACCTAGGTCCTGCTTAGCAGCATACTGTATCTGCAATCAAACAGGTGAGTAATGCATAGCAGGGTTTGACATTAACCATGGCCTTATGGCCCGTGGCCACAAAAAGTTAGTTTGTAGCCACCAAAAACTCCATGTAGGTGGCCCCTGTGGCCACCAAGTTTTAGCCCTATACTGGATATACTTTTCCTTCGCCAAAGCAATGTTACAGTTCCACAAACATCCCAATTCCAAACTAAGAGAATATATGTACCATATGTTTACAAAGAACTTCGAGTTTTCAATTTAAATAAATTATTATAAAAATGTATTTTCATTCTGTTAATGTCTTTTCATTTATTGAAATGTCAGTCAAGGAAGGCTGTGTTAAGTTGCATTAAATTGCCTTTTTTGTATTGTTTTTACAGAACTTTACATTTGGGCCACCAAATTTAGGGGCATGGGGGCCAGTGCTTAAAAATATTAGCGTCTATCCCTGCATAGTTTCGGTGTATGATGTTTAGCATAAAGGTAAATGTCAGGTTGTTTTGGGGTTATACAGGCCAAACAGTCCACTACATTTGACTAAAAAGTAAAAAAAATCTACTAAAATGTTTATGTTGACGTTAGGACATCATAAATTAATATTGAATTTAATGATGTTTGTGAAACTTCAGGCCTTTTAAAGACCTGTAACACTGTATATTATGTGTCATCTGAGAAATCGCAATATGGCCAAGTACAATATCCAAATCATAGGAGCTGCAATTTTGATAAAGGTCAAATGTGTCACAACATACCTTTTTATAAATGAAGCTTTGTGGTGCTACAGTGATGCCCCGGCCTACAAATAATCAGTTTTTAATTACAGATTTCTAAATTCAGGTTACATTTGTAGTCTTACAACTCCAGCCAAAATCTTAAAAGGTTAGATTTTGCTACAAGATTTTAGTCTAAAGAAATTGCCCAATCCATTAATCCCAACCAATTTGCAAACCATGTTAAAGTTGATGACATGAATTGCTACCTCTTCAAATCTAAATCTAAATAATCAATGATTTAATAAAGCAAAAGAAGACTCTAAAACTGCACGACCTGTTTCTAAATGTTCATAAACTTGTTTGGCTGGAAAGCTACGGAGAAATCTAGCTTTTCCAGAACAGCTGCCAGGTTTTTTTTATATTAGAAAAATTGAAACCTGCCCAAACAAATACCCAATGAGCCATGTCAGACCACAGCAACATGTGTCAGCTGGCTTTGTGAGGTGTTAAAATGTCAGCAAATGCGGCTGAACTCTCACTGTGTGTGTCCGTTCTATATTTTTAGTGGATTTGCTGCAGCTGATATTCTGTCTCTTTCTGTGTTCTGCAGCCATCTGAGCAGAGATCACATCATGGCAGGTAGCGAGGTCATCTTTAAACTATAAGCCCCAGGTTATATGGGGGTACTCAACCACCTCCAAGGACCTGTTCAATTGCAACTAAATGATCTCTGGCCTTCATGTGACACACTACATCTACATTAAATAGCCACTAGCTAAAAAGTTAGAGCGGAGTACGCCCACTGCCAGCCCACACCAAGGCAAGGCTGGGGGAGATAAGAGACCTTCTGAGGAGACTCCACCGCTGGGTCACCACAAGGTCATGTCTGCCCTCCCAAACACAGAGTGCGATCAGGGACGGAGGAGGGTGAGGTCAAAAAGAGGACGAAAAAGAGGCCACGCAGCCAGAGGCAGAGTGGCCTTGTTTTGTCAGATGGTCATTTTTGGCTGCAAAATGCCAACCTCGAACTTTCCATATCCACGACCTTTGTAAACCCTGTAGAGTTGGTCTGTGTTATCCGACTACATTGTGTTCTGAAACCCATAATGAGGAGCTTTGGGAGGACTGGGCTGTCCCTGCTACTGTCTGCCATCCTGTGCTGGCTGTGCCACGGACCCACATGTGTCCTCCACCGCTGCTTCCAACAATGTAAGTGCTGCAAAGGTCAACACATGCTGGTCTACGCCCGAAAAACGTCCACCACATCAATTTTGTTGACTTGCTTCTGGTGCCACAGCAGGTTTTGTGGCCTTTAATCTTTTTGCACACCTTTAATTTTTAGCCAGCAACCATCGATTTTACTGACTGAAATGACAACCGCATATTTAATCAGCTGTAGCCAATTAAGGGTAATTCCAGATGTTGGCCAAAGGACAAATGAAACGTTTTATTGTCTGTTCAGTGATCTATCTACGAGACGCTTTCTGTACTGTGGGCTCATCTTTTTTCACATTTCAAACAAAAGCTAGTGGAGTCTTTTTCTGGTTCAGAAAGACCACCAGATCTCACATCATTTGCAGCTACATGAACGTACATGAATACATTAAAAACAAGAAACATCAAGCTCAACTAGATGTCTTAGCTAGGCCTGCCATGTAAAGTACTTTATTGGTATTTTCAAATATGTTTGGCTAAAGAAATGCCTTCATTTGGCAGGTCAGTGGTACAATACACGTTGAGGAATATTTTTCATGGCAAAAAAAGATTTTACGCAATTTGAAATTGTTTGCATTTCTTGCCTGTATATCCGCAGTTTTCAACACATTGTAAATATCTGTATATGAATGAACAGAGGAAGGTGTCAGTGTTACTGATAGTGTGAAGCAAAGAAAAATATTCTTTTTTTCTTTTCCTTATTTCAGTTTGAACATCTTTATAGTTTTTTCATTAGTTTCCATAATATTCTGGGTGATGCAAACAGAAATTACAATGTTAGCGTGGAATCAGCTGTATATGTTTACATTTTGAGGAATCTGAAGGCCCGATATATCTGATGGGAAATGTTCTAAATCGCAACCTTCAGGACTCTGACCTATAAAAGCAGCCCATCCTGTCTGTGAAGCTAATATTAGCTCAAGCAGCTACAGAGTGGAGCTGTCAACAGTATTATTTACTCATTATCAGTCAGGCTGATATCTGTAAGATGAAGGAGAGGAAGGTGGAGTGAAACCAGAGAGACTCGTACATTACACCAGTGTTATAAAACTACTGATGCCACACAAAGCTACAGCTAAAGCATGACATACTGAAGCAGTGGATAAAGGAGACGCAGAGACTACAGAAACAGGAATGATAGATGAGGTGTGTGTTAATATGAGGTCAGACTCAGCAGGTGACCTCCAGCCTGTCTCCTTTAACGCCCTCTCTCCCAGTGTGAGGTGACCTTCACTGGTCAGCACATTCCCACCGGGGAACCAGAGGTAAATAAACCACTGCTGAACCACAGTCCAGATATCACTATGGTTGCTGTGATCTCTTCATTAAAAAAGGAAAAAGGGTTTGGAAGCGGCCGCGGCGCTGGCTACACTGAGAAGAGACAGGAATGAGGAGAGAAAATGTTACTGGAGGGGAGGTTTCTTTGTGAACAGTGGGACGCATTCAGAAAATGTAACGCTGTAAAATGTCACACCTCCCTCCTCATCCTCTTCCTTCTGTCTGTGCCAGGACGAGCTGGAGGCACACAAAGGCTGTTTTTTTCCTTCTCTTTCCACAAACAAACACATCCTGTTGTGAGAAAGTAATGACGCAGGCCAGAGTTGGTTTGGGTGAATATGAGGAATATGAAAAAAAGTCATTTCAGTCTTCACACATCAGTCTGAAGAATTGAATTATTTTGCAGGGAGAGGATCAGAGATGGAGTCCGGCGATGAGAAGTGAAATAAACAGAGGAATTTTGTGGATTGTGGATGTAATGAAACTGTTCCTTGATGGCCAGCAGCCAGAGATGAGCTGATCACTTTGTCAGGGATGATATGAAACAGATGGGGACGGCTCGGTTTCTCAGAAGTTAGCACTGATTCACAAAGAATTCACAAAGTTTGGACCAGGCCTGGGTAAAAACATTTTCATTTGAATGATCAAATATCAATTCTTAAAATCCCCAAATTGCTCTTTGCTTTATGCCTTTTCTCTGTGAACGTGTTCATTTTCACTAAATGTCATGTGTAGGCTGGTACAGTTTTATTTTCCGTGGTTGCGCATTTTGGTCCACAATTTAATAACAGGGAACTGTGTACAATTCAGCCTATTATTTGAACTTTAAGCAATTTTATCTTCAAAAGAAGTGGGGAATAAAAAGAAATCCTAGTTCAGATGCACTTTCATAATTACGCAATACTAGTGTTAATCTGATGTGACTGGGAGAGGGGGCGTAATTTCATCTTTAAGAATTAATTCCAATTAAATCAAATAAACCTTTATCCAAACTGAAATTGAACCAAATCAAGAGATCAGTGCCAATGCTCAGCTCTAGTATTGACTATAGCTATAGAAACTGATCGCAACAAAAATATAGAAACAATCTTTAATCTATAAAATGTCAAAAAATTGTGAAAACTTCTGACCACAATTCCTCAGTCCTCAAGGTGACAAATTGGTTCAAATCGCTTATTTTGTCTGAAAAAAAGTCCAAAACCCAAAGAGATTCACTTTACATGATGTTAAACTGAGAAAAGCAGCCAATCTTAACATCTTTTTGCTCGATAAATGACGGGATGTCAGCACTTAACATTTTGTTGAACTATGCAGTTTGAGTTGTGCTTCATTTACAATTTTAAATATGAGTAAAATCTGGAAACATCAGGTTCCAGTAGGCTTCAAAATCCATCAGTTACTCATGAATAAATGACGGCATGAACACTTACACAACCCAACACACACACACACACACACACACACACACACACAGCATCCATTAGCATTTAGATCAGCCTTTGCAAAGCAATGAGAATAACAGAGAGGGCTGAGGAGTTAAATGGCTTTTCATACAGCTGCTGTGCCACAGTGATAAAGCTCATTAAATGTCTGGCTGTGACCCAACTGCACAAAGAGGACGAGGAAATGAGCGTATAACCCTTTGTGTGTTCATATATGGGGTCACGGTGTGCTGTATGTGAGTGCGTACGAGACTGTGTGTGTTTGTGTGTCAGCAGAGTGACTCAGTAGATAGAGTCTTAATGTGGAGACACCTACCTGTCTGACACTCACTGCCAGAGGAAATAATGTCTGGAATTGTCTTCATACTGTAAAACACTGTAGCGTAGGTTTGAGTTTATCTGATTTTAAAAGCTACAATCAGTTTTTTTCCATATAAATGAGATATTTTTCTCTAAATTAAAGATGGAAAAGTATATTTTTTGTATTTCTCAATCATAAAAACATAATTCTTTTTAATGAGTGTTCACAAAGACGTTGTCTAGTGTTAGTCTCTGTATTTAAGTCCAATTTAAAATACCAACACTTTTGCAAAGTCCCAAATGACTGTCAAAGTGATGATTGTTAATATGTTTTATTACTGACAGAAAGAAGAAAGTGCTTCTTGAAGGCCAGGTATGCTTCAAATGAACCACTTTCGAATGTCCACACTGAAAGGTGAGGCGATACGGCACATACTTTCAGTCTCTCCTCAAAGACATTCATGATGTTGCACTTTGTTTGTACCGACAGAAAGTGACAGAAGTAGATGAAAAATGAAAAAGGAGAGAAAAACTCAAGCCCTGCTTACTTCCTCACCTCCGCACGTCTGGCCAATCACTACGTGAAGTGAAGAGTGGTTGTCTGATTGTTTCATAAAGTTACAAAATTTGTCAGTCTCTCTTTCTAAAAAGAGCATAAAGGTCATATGAATAATAACTTTGCACAGGAACGATTTTAAAGCAGAGATTTGCGTTCCATGTTTTGTCTCTTCAGCTCTTCCCACCAGCCTTAACACCTTAATCACTGGACTGGGTGGGCATCTATCGAGGGACTTAACAAAGACAACCTTGTCACTGAACATTAGCCTGGCCATCACAAAAGCCTCCGTGTGCAGCGCTCAGACACCTTCCCTCCTCAGCAGCTCTGCGTTTAGAGGTTGAGGAACCAGCAAATTGGATTTTCACAGCTCCTCTCTGCTTAGCATAAACTGCATGCTCGTCCTATTCATGATGTAATTTGTCTGCTTCGGATTTCAAAGACACACAACTGGGGCAGAGGGTGCTTAAATGGCCTGGAGCGGTGTCCTCGTTAAGGCTTTCTGCAGCAGATAAAAGGAGGATTTAGGAGGAAGCGTGGAAGACACTGAATACAGTTTATAGTTTATTTATACATTCAAAAAGGGCAGGATTCTTGTTTATTGTCCTGCCGTGACATCTTTTATAATGGCACTATCAAAGCTGGGCAACTCTGAAGTTACAGCCTTGGAAAATGTTTTGGTTTGTTGTTGCTTCATTAATCACTATTTGAATTTTAACAACACCAATTTTCTTGATTTTCCTCTCTTTTCTGAGTGTACTGAAACGTAATTAGGAAGCCGTCCCAGTCAATTTAGTTAATTAAGTGTTAACTTCAGTGTAAGTACAAATTTCAAAATGTTACAATTATAATCTACTGTAGTGCCCTCACTCCATTTCCAAATAGGTTTTAAATGCATGTTCTTACACAGTTCTAGCATACAATATACAAAATATGTGAGCAATGACACAAATACATACTCAGACATTTTGCAAAGAATAAATGCACAACTGGCTTAAAAAAAGGACACAGAAAAAGATGTTATTAATTGTCAGTTTTATTATTATTATTTATATAGAATTTGTTAATTACAGTTAAATTAATTTGGTGATTCAATTTGAGGCTAATTGCACTTTAACTATTTTATTTCTTTTCTACTTTAACAGATTTCCCTCTTTATTGTGGTTTTAGATGTTGTTCTAATGCATTTCTTTTCTATATGTAAAGCACTTTACACAAATAAACTTGCCTTTCTATAATTGCTATTTTACTTATATCCTTGTAAATTTTGTATAATTTATTGGTCATGAGATTCCTTTGTGTCTACATACTGTATATGCCTTCTGTGAAGTGTTGGCAGCTTGACGAGTGAAACTGAAGGAGCTGGATGTGAAACGCATCATGGGGGGGTGGGGGTGGGGGGCTACATGAAATCATTAAACTTCAACTCCTATCAGAACAAAACTCAGACTGATGATCCTGAACCTGATCCGTCTCAGCAGATAATATGAGGACAAAAAAAACAGTTGACGTATGTGTGATGAGATCAATGAAGCATTCCACATGTTTTAATCATCATCTTCAGAAACTTATGCAAGAGGCTTTGGGGTGTAATGACACCGGCCTCTCACGCTACTCAGAGGAACAACAATCAAGTGCTTTCAGAAAAGCTCCACTCCTGCATCCAACCGACTGCCGGGATGGAATCCATCTTCATAATTCGCTGTGGCAAGCCATTACTTTTCCAAAGCACAGTCAGGCTCTCTCAGGCTACGTAATACAAAGCTAGCATGCTACATTATTCCCATAGGGCTCCCGCTGCGCTTACTGCCAGTATAAATGTGTGGTTTGGCCGCTGGGTGAGCGCGGTTAACCAAGCGCTCTCTGTTTTCATTCTTGGCCCGGGCTGCCTGTCAAAGATCAGTGAACATGGAGACTAATGGAGTGTTTTCGCAGGTCTCCATGTTGGTGCTGAAGTGACGTGACCCTCCAGCCCTGCCACCCCCCTCCCCTCCTGGGTCCTGGATAGAGGTCGAGGAGGGTCAGCTGTGGTAGATTTTAAGTTATGTAAAACAGCAAGCTGTACATTAATGAGCTAGAATTAAAATAATAGCCTGATTTAACTTTAGATTATATTTTTTTCTTTTATGTATTTTACTGGAAATTGTTTTACCTATTTAGTTGTGGTCCAATTAATGACTGGAATTGGATTTTAAGCAGTTGACTTGTGTAAAGCTCCTTGTAACCTGGTTTTTAAAGAAAGTCCTCTACAAACATATATTATATATACATACATATACATATATATATATATATATATATATATATATATATTACTCTTATCAGCATTTCATACCAGCAATGAAGTTAAATCCCAAATTTGAGAACTATGGGACAAAATCTGGTCTTTTAAGTTCAGTTCTTCACATGCTACAGTTTTTGGGAGATTAAAAGATGAAGTCTGGTGACATTCTACATATTTTTTATGATCAACAAATCCATCAAAGGACCCAATAATTATTTGATCCTACTAACAAGTATTGTGTGTGTGTGTGTGTGTGTGTGTGTGTGTGTGTGTGTGTGTGTGTGTGTGTGTGTGTGTGTGTGTGTGTGTGTGTGTATTCAAATCCTGATATATCTTATTCGAGCTCCACCACACAAAGTATTGAGAGATTGTTGGTTTTGGTCTTTTCATGGGATTTCCTGACAATACAAAATATGTATGTAGAATAACACGAGCTTTATCCTTTAAGAGGATGTGGTAACCTTCACCTAGTTACCACGTGTGCAGAGACAGTCTTCATACATTATGCAACAACGGTAACAGTGAATTTCAACAGTCTGGCTGTCTCAATCACTCGAGGACAAAGCAAAGCTAAACAGAACGTGTGTTTAAACCAAATTCTTCACAAATTCTTCACAAATTCAAAATGCAGCATGTCTGATTATACTGGCTTCTCATTGGTAACAGAGGTTAATTTAAATTCTCTTGTTGTTCTTCAATCTGGTCACTGCATGATATAAACTCAACAGGACATCCAGAGGAACCTTAAATCAAAATCCATTATTTTATAAAACAATGTGGTCTACCATTTTAAATTCAGTCACAGCCTGCTGCTGTTGCTTATTGCAACACACAACCAGTTAGGCTGCAGGTGATCAGCCAGCCCAAACAGCTCTGCTATGACTCAGGATAAACAGATGGAAAAGAGAGAGAGAGAGACTGAGAGACGGAAGGAGAGAAGAAGGGATGGTGAGGAGGAGGAGGAGGGTGGTAGGAGGCGAGCCAACAAAATGATGGAGAACTAAGCCAGAACACAAACACGGAGGGTATTAGCATAAACTGTAAGTGTCAGCAAAGTGTGTACTGACAACACACACACACACACACACACACACACACACACACACACACATTCCTAGACTGCTGTAATTAAGGTATAATAAAAGTGTTATGATCCCTGAGGGGATATTCGCAATGAAACTATTTTGCATCAGTAATTATGTTTTGGAAGACATGTAATGCTGCTGCAATATGTTCACTGCCAAAATGATTTGGTTGGATATTTCTTCACTACACACATACGACAACCACGGTAAGGTTACTTTTAGGAAACTAAAAGAAAGACATTGTGGTTGTGGGTCAATAAAAATGTAATCTCTGTCAAACAGTATGAGACATGCAGAGCCCGGTAAGTCGGGGAGAAAATAATCCCCCGGGGAAATGTTTAGCCGAGGTGATAAGCCTCCCACATCCTGATGGATCCCGTCTCATGATCTATTAAGTTAGTAGATGACAGTCTAAACAATAGTCACACTCATTAAAGATATGGCACGCTGAGTGAAATGGCGCCTTTGCTCTTTTGCCCTGAAGATTAATGTTTAATTTCATAAAAGTGCATTAACTTTTTCTAACGTTAGTGGAGCTTTCAGGTGAGGTGCCCCAACACTGCAGGAAAGCCTACATTTCTGCAAATTAGTCATTTGTGTTCTCAAATTATAATGTTGACAAAACCACAATGTTAAACAATAAGTATTAATATTTCAACATGTGTTTAAGGGTTGTCAAAGATAACATATCTTTGTTTAACAGGCAAAAAAGGAGTTTGTCTGTGGTCTATGTCCAAAATCAAAACAAAACTGCAATAATCCCAAGAAGCTCATTTAGATTAGGTTGTCCGTGGTCTGAAAACTGTTTATTTTGCACAGTATAAGGCTACATGGTGGTATATGTGCACCTAACTGATAGCAACCAAAGCTGGACAAGATTGCTGAACATCCAATGTAGCATCACAACTGTCTAAAAGAGGATCAAAGGGACATGTGATAGCAAACAATATTAATATTAAGTCATAAATTCAGTATTTATTGGCACCTCACTAGAGTTCTGCAGGACCGAGTCCTAAAACCCTGAAGTGAGGTAGCATGTTAGCTCTTCCTGTTCCCTCGTCTGGAAGTCAGTGGGCTTCTTGAACGGGTTTTTGGTTCGATGCCTGAAATAAAGTCTGTGGTTAACACAAGCTGAAGAGAATTTCACATTTTGTTCTACAACATAAAACCCGTCAGTAAATACTCCACTGGTGGGTTTTGAAGCTTTTCCGTGTCTTAAAAAAGTCGGTTGCTAACAAGAGTCTAAATGAGACTACAGAGGCTGTCGGGGACATTAAACTCATCTACTCACTCGTCCTCCTTTACAGCCTCGTTGGGTTTATACTGCAAACTGTTCTAACTCAAACTTTCCCAAAGGCTTTTGTAGAAGAGGTCAGTGCTGGAAGCTCAGTGGTGGAGACGCTGAAGTCGTGTGACATATGGCTTATACATATATACATATGGTTTATAGCCTAACGTTAGCTTTTTACTGCTGGAGATTGTATTTACATTTCAGGAATCATAAAAGTGGTGTTCATCTGTGAAGATTATCTTGCTGAACAAAACGTGTCAGTATCATAAACTTCTGTTTTCCACAGAGCTTATTTTCTGCAATAATCCAAAATCCAATGGAAACATCCCATTGGCTTTTTGCTTTTTGTCGATGCTAACTTCCGGGTTGGACTACAAAAATACGTCATCCCTGCAGCACGCTATAGCAAAACACAGCTGCTAGCCTGCTGCTAGTTATTCTGAGTGCTCCTCCCTGACTGACTGGAGTAACAACTGCTTCTGCAGTCCACACACAGTTTCTGTTGTGACAGTAACTTCACTCTGTTTCAACACAAACTAATCATTTATGTACACGAGATGAAGAAATAATCCAGCACCTGCTGGGTTTCGGAGAGACAGGACTGTGTCCAGTGGTGTTGAAGTCAAATGCTTATTAGCCCATCCACCAGCCTGACATCCACACACTTCTCACTGCATATAGACTCACTGACCTGCTGCTTCCTTCATTGGCTTTGAACATTATACAACCGAACATGATAAAAGAGTCCGATAAACATTGTGCAGCATGACACTTCTTCCAAAACAGGAAGTCCTGATCATGTTTCCCTGACCCCAGACTGAGTCTTTTAATAGTGAGTATCTGCTGGTACAGAGTCTGATCCGATATTTATATTTTTCTATATAATACAGCTGCAGACACACACACAGGAAGGTAATGTCATTACATGGCTGCAGTACAATCGCACCTGAGCAGCAGCAGCACTGGCAAAACCTCCACCTGAGTCCTGGGACGCACTCTAAGACTGTGTGCTGCTCTCCTGTATGTGTTTGTGTTTGCTTATGAGCCCATTGTTTTGTGTGTGTGTGTGTGGCAGGAAGAGAAAGCACACTGCACCAGTTTTTCAGCTCTGACTAATCTTCCTGAGCAGCAACAGAGTCGCTGAGTCTCTGAAACAGACTCTCTCTCTCTTATCCAGTCTGACATCACAATAATGAACTGTACAAAAGCTGAATTTACTTGCTTCTCAGCTGGCAGCCTCTTTGATATGAACACACGTTTTTTGAGACCATTCCAGTAAATCAATAAAGTAATATGGATGGTGCACAGCTGCCAGTTCTTTGATGCCTTGGCGGTCATAAATGTTTAAAACCTGCCTGCCTCCCTGCAGCACAAACAGGAGACGTAAAGGGCAACACACAGTGCCGGCCTGTAACATGCATCAAAAAAAAAAAAAAAACATTTATGTAAGCCTGCAAACTGATGCGTGTCATCACAAGTTGATGCACATCAACACATCAGGATTCACCAGTCTTACCTCCCAGCTTCAATGTGAGTCTCCACTCAAGAAAAGCAGCACTTTCACCACATTTGCTCCCTGAATTGTCACATCTTACCTTCTGTAACTTCACGTCTTCTGTCTGTATGAGACACGTCACAACACATGACATGAACAGCCTACCCAAAGACATGAGAGAGGCAGGCTCTGTAGAAATTTTTAAACGCCACTTAAAAGCTTAAAAGTCTTTAACCTAGCCTTTTTCTAGCACCCCTTCTTACGATGTGCGTGCTTCACATGGAGTCCAGGTTCAGTGTGGATGGAGACCTTTTAGAAACCAGAAAATGTGTGGATGCACATTCTTTTCACACAATTTCAGATTTAGCCAGCTTAGTGTAGTCGTAGTCGTACAGTGAAACCTACACACAAACACCTGTAAAATACCTTGACATTTTAATTGCACTGTGTGTGACTCTTTATTGGTTTACATGACTCATTTCTGCAGCTACACCTGCCATCCATCTAACAGTGCAACATGTCAGTAACAGGCCTTAGCGTGTGCCATGTCTGAACTGAATAAAAACCTCTCTGAACACTGGATTGTAACTCGCTGGCCTACTCTTCACTGCTGGCGTGTTTAATTCCCTGAGGATTAAACTGATATCTGAACTTGAATGCTTGAATCCCGGGCGTGTCCCTGCCTGATTGCTTCTGGTGGAAAAAAAAAAAAATCACGAGGCCGGGCAGTGTTTGCAGAAGAGAGGTTTATGTTGAAAGCACTGAGGTGAAAGTGTGAAAAATGAGAGCCACAAAGTTCTCAAGTGTGAGCATTCATTACTATCTGAATAACTTCAACAGGAGACACTGTCAACAGTTTTGTTTCGCCATTTATACTGAGGTGACAGCCTCTTTCATATCTCTGGTTGTATTAGTCCATTTGGGGCCATCAGTGCAAATCAATGAACAGGACTGTTTAATGGAAATATAGAATTTACAGAATTTGATGCCTATATTTGACAACTCATACCACATGTTGAGCAACAGCTACATTGACACATATTTCAACAATAGCAGTAGAAGTGTCCACCGCTTATTAGAACTACATAAAAGCCAAAATCAAGGGCTCCTCTATCTCCACCCACCCAGTCACACCACAGCGGACTTAAAGGGTAATTTTTAACCTGGGCTTAAAACCTAGATCGCCTCAGCTGGCATCTGCGAACGGGCTGCAATGACTGCAACGTAATCCTTTGGGGCAGTTGCGCCCGTGAAAAGTGCGTCCACTGAAAGTGCTTGTCTGACAGGCTCAGACTGTTATTCTGAGTGTCTGACAACATTTTGAAATGGATCCCTACAGAGACAGACCTTTTGTTCTGTTGTTCTCTCCAACTCTGACTCACGTTTCCACCGTCGTCTTCCTCCAACAACGCAAACTCTCGCAACCTGTTCGCAGATGCCTGTGGAGGCAATCTACTGGACTAATCCCAAAATTTGTAAAAGTAGGGCCCAGATTTAAAACTACTGGAGTTTCCCTTTAATATGATTCCAGTGTCTATGATAATGACAAAGATGGCAACTTACGGATGAGCATGATTTTGAATTAGAATTAGAATACCAGTCTATCTGTGACTGTAGCCAGATAAAATGCTACTTTGAAATATTCATCCTGCAATGAAAGCAACTAGGCTGTATGTTGCAAGGAGATTTAGGTGGATCATGTTTTGTGATTGTTTCAGACTCTGAGTGGTGTGTTTGTGCTCCTATAGTTAGCTGCTGAGCTGGAGGAAGCAGGATGTTTTGTTGGAAGCTCCTTGGCTGGCCACGGCCCAAAGGTTAATAACCCACAATCAGGACGGGGAGGGACGGCCGCAGTAACCTCAGCCAACACACCACACACACACGAGACGGCTCACGCCTGTATTTTTATTTACACTACAGCACGGTACATCAACATGCTGTAAAAACTGTCACACCCACTCAAACAACTCCTGAAACCAGTATTGACACAGTTTGCGTGTGTAAACAGTGAGATCACTGTGACATGAAACAGGGGCAGAGTTCCAGAGACGCCTCCGCGATCACATGTCCTTGGCCTTGTTCCCTCAGTGTCATGACGAGGAGGATCTGGCCTCAGACCAACACTTAAAAAGCACTCAGTGAAGGAAGTCAGGTGAGCGACACACACCTGCCAAACACGGAGCGGTTTGGACTCTGGCTGCTGATTGGTCGACCTCATTTTCCTGACTGAGAGAAGTAGTGAAAGTGGCTGACGGTGGATTTCATAAAAGTGTTTCTCTCTGTCTTCCTCACAGTTAGACTTCCTTAGAGGAGTTTTTTTAATGTCTTACTGAGCTGAGTGGGGCTAAAATGGCCGTCCATGAATCAGTCACATGTATTGGTCAAAGAGGAACCATGTTTTCAAAATCTGTTGGCCTATTTCCTAAAAGAAAATGTCCACTATCTTTTTTTCTTCCATGAGCAACAATGTGCTCCCCACTGGATTATTCTGACTCTGCTAGAACATCCAATAGTTTGGGAAACATATCCATCCATCTATTACTGTATATTTTGCTGATGGTCAGTGGGTGGCCAGTGACTATCCCAGTTTTGGGAGAAATAGTTACTCATCGATTCTATTCAGAGAGTTTCTGACATGAGGTCACTTGATATGAGGATGGAGTGACAGGAGGTAATTAGGTCAAAAGATCGGGTTTACACATGTCAGTGATTCATTTGAAGCTACTTCTACACTCTTGAAATTGAAATATCAAATTTAATTTCATTTGTATAAAAAGTACAGGAAATACGCAATGGATATTTGAAGTAAACAATTCTCTGGAAAAGGATGAAGGAAACATCAAAAACCACACATGACCCAGTTACAACCTATTGTGCAAAGTGGACTATTGATATCTTCACTAATGCACCGTTTTGAAAGCAATCTGAAATCTTTTCGCAGTACTAAATGCTTCTTATTTATGGTCATTTTTATGTACTAAATTAGGATTTAACTTTAGGTGAGTTTGTCTTTCTGAGCCTGTTGGATATCATTTATAGCTGCTATATTTAACAACATGATGGAGTCACCATCTGTGCTGTAGTCACAACACCTCGAGCACCCCGGTGATGTTGACTGATCAGCTGGTTTGATTTTCATCTTCCTTTTCCTTCCTTAACCATCAGGAGAGAAAACTGCACTGAGACCAACACTGGAGTGCACATTAAACTTAAAACATTAAACGCCGTACCTGCCACACCAATCTCCACTACGTTTACATGCATCGAACGCAGTCAAAAAGCTGTAAACTGTTCATCCGCACAAACATCAAATCCATGAATGTTTCATGAATGAGACTTAATGGTCTATTAAAGTGCTGAACAAATAGTTAAGTAATTATTCAGTTAGTCAGCTGACAAAAAAGTAACTTCTGGAACCTGTTATTATCTTTACATTTTATAGATTGCCATAAATTCTCAAATAAAATTGGCTATTCAAATACTGGCTCCGTCTCAAATAACACATTTCAAGGTCCACTTTGAGTCTGTTCTGGAGCTTTCGATTGTATCACACGATCTTCCTCACTAGCTGGAGTTTGCCCAGGAGTCATGAGATTGTAGATGTTTAAATTTCCATTTTTCAGAGCACTTTAATGACTGTTCGTCCATGTTGGACTCAGAGTGGAGCTTCTCTGAGTCCAACATGGACTCAGAGAAGCTGACCTTGGAAACAATAGATGACAAGACAATCTCACTTTAAGGACCATTAAGTAGCTGTAGTTTTCAATCATATCATATCGTATTTTGAAGAAATAGAGGACTTCGCTTCTCTATACCCTTTGAGCATCGGGTAGGCTTCAAACGTCAAAAATCTGCAGGACGTGTAGAGTTTCAATCACAGTAGCTTATAACACCGAACGAGAGAGAAAAAAGTAGAAGCAACTGAAAATTAGTGAGTGAGGACAGTATTTCTGTTTAAAACAGAGAATCTCTGAGCAGAAGAGTGATAATGATGGCATGGCAGTGTTGTAGAATAGAATTCGTGCTGTGGAAATGTACATTACCTTGAATTTATCAAGACAAAAGGTAAAGATTGATTGATAATGAAATTGGCATGGGTTGCAGCCATACGTTCCATTTCCATGGTGATGTGCAGACTAGAGTGTGTCTTTATAGTCAAACAGCAGCAGCGTTAGTCAGTGTTACTGTTAACCCTGCAGGTTTCTGCTTGTAACATTCCAGCTCCCCTCAATCTGTCCTGACCTTGCATTCAGAGGTCCACACAGTGAGCTACAACACAGCTCATCACAAGCCCACAGGGAACCTACTGTAGATAACCCAACAATACACACACACAGTGGTAAATAAGCACAAGCAGAATGACTGAACTCACTTTCTTCAGTCACTAACACACAAACAGATAAGCCTCGGGAGACACAACAAAACCAACGACTGCCTCTAATGTTCAACTTTTCAACCGAGCGAGAACACACACACACACACACACACACACACACACACACACACACACACACAGAGCAGGCTTCAACATTACCATCGAGCCAACAGGTCATAAAACTTAATGGGTCCTGGACAGTTTCATATTTATTAGTTTCATCTCAGCTTTCAAACTCTGCATTAACACGAGTTACAAATAAAGTTACAGAAATCACGTTAACAAATTCATCAACAGGAGGAGCGCACAACTATCCCCCGAGACCACTGACAAATCATACCTTACGTGTATCATCATGTTCAATAAAGGGAAACGTATCCTTCGATGGAGAAATCTGGCCTTTTCCTTATTCCTGTTAATCACCTTTATCTGACGGTGACATCTGTCTTTGGTGATGAGTTCGAAAATTCACAAAACATGAAGTGGACAAGGCAGGTTGAGAAATGACGACAACCTCACACTGTTGCCTCGCCATTGATCTCGCGTCATTAATCTGAAATGGATTTTATTGGTCAACGCTCAATTTCTGACAGCAAGATTTTTGAGATAACAACATAACTTGTATCGTAACAAAGATTTAACTCGATTTAAAATTTAAACTCAGAACTGATGTGGAAATACTTTAAAAATAGCGCACTGCAGCACATCGTTGTTTGGCTTTTGTTTACACTCTCCAACATGGGAGTATGTGTCTGTTTTCAGGGGAAGGTTAGCTTCACCTGAATTGAATCTAAAACAAACATTTGGCTGGTGGGCTGTTAATTTAATTCATTGGACAACTAAATAGTATCACTGTTTTAGAAAAACAGGATGGTATGATGGACTATATGGACCACAGGACAGCGGGGGGGGAGACGGAGAGCAAGGAGGAGAGGACCAGGGGGAGGAGGTGGAGAAAGAGGAAGGCAGGAGAGATGGGGAAAAAGACAATGGAGAGGGGGAGGACAAGGAACATCTAGTAAAGGTTCTCTCAGTGAACGGCAGAGCAATGTGGCATTCAGCTCAGTGTGAAATCACCACATCACTCAGTTACAATGACTGGAAGGGGGGGTTGAAACAGAGAGGCGTAATGCGGCACTAAGCAGGGGCAGAGTGATGGATTTTCTTCATTAAGGATGTTGTGTTGGAAGCTAAAAAGCAGGCTCTGAATCTTGCTTTTTCAGGATTTAATTTGAAGCTACGTGTGAAAAGCTGCTGTTAAGAAACTGCAGCGAGGTTTGAAAGAGACAGCAGGGGCCACGAAGGTTGGAGGCAACTCCTGACCTCACATCTAAAACCTTTTACAGACTAAAAAAGGTGAGAAATTAAGTGAGCAGAAAAACTCAAAAACACACAAATGAGCAAAGATTTAATGCCTTGTCTTCACTCTACCGTGTCATCCTGTGTGTAGTTTCACTAGTCCTGCCCCCATCGCTCAACACAGATTGCCACAATATAATCGGAGGCTGCACAGTAATAAATGCCATTCGTATGCACTGATGTATAGGACCCTTCTAAGTTATAATTCTGGTTAATGGGAGCTTCATAATTAATGCCATTCACCCTCCTGCATCTGTGCCTCCCCATTAGCACCCTCCTAGGCAACCTAAAATGGCACACATTAGCCATTTGGGCTCCATCAATCAGCCCGTTGGCCTGTGCAGCGCTGGGATGCCTATCAGCCGGGAGTCCCAGAGGTCGTTGTGGCTCAGCGGCTCCTCAGCTGCAGTCTGATTGCTCATAGCTGGTTAAAGGAAATCACTCTCCCGTATCATTGCACGGGAGGATAGCAGGTTTAATGGTTAACTTAACAGCTACCTAATGAACAGGAAAGAGTAAAGAGCCGAGGCTACTGTCATAAAGAAGTCAAACTGGGAGCAGACTTTGAGATCAGGACTGATATCAAAACAATAGCTTTTTCAATACCTTACAGAGATCACAAATCTGACCAACATTAGATGCCGGCTTTCAGTTACTGACAGTTTTCAATGCTCACTGCTATGGACTCATTTCGGTCAGGACTCAAAAAGTACTGAGCCCAAAACCGAGGTACATACCAAACCGTGAATTTTGTGTACCATTATTGGAAGCCTAAAAACAATGCCTTGTCGTATTTAATGTGTTAACTTTACACATCTTATTTTAACTTATGAGGGTAGCTAGTTACACCGAACTGAACACTGCAAAGTGACGTATCGATAAGTTAGCTAGCAAGCTAACACTACAGTTAACTAACATTACGTCTCTGGGTTATTCATAAACCTCCATTCATGAACCCACTCTCAACACACCGCACCACCCACCACCACAAGTAAATTCTCAACCTGTGGGAAACACTGATGATGTGTGAATTATAATCAGCTGTATAATCATAATGTGTGTCGCTGTCAGTATCTTCAAACACCAGAGCTGGGGTTCATTTCGTCCTGTTCCAGTATTAAAATGAAGTATTTCTTCAGAAAGTCTGTTTACTCACTTTGTGAATGTCAAGAGACGGCAACACACAGCAGAGGTAGGGCTTCAATAAAAATCCTGTCTGCTCTATTTGGATCATAAAAATAAAAACACACACAGCCTGTAACTAATTTGTCAATCATGACAGAAAGCATGACTTGTTATGACGATCAGAGAGAGAGGATGTGATTTGCACAGCAGATCAACCAGACCTAAATCTGCTCTAACACGGCCTCCGTTCGTGTTACCTAAAACCCCTCTGAGCTCCGGCTGGAATCCAACGAATGCAGGAGGGAACGCTGATCACATAAACTGCAAAGCCAAATAAACGTGAGAGCTGATGTAGAAAATATGAAATGTTTAGATAACACAGGTCAGACCAGTCGCCGGGCTGTCCAAGCCATCTGCTCTGTCAGTGGGAGTGTTACAGGCAACTCAGACTGCAGCTTTTCCTTCTGTCAGCCATAAAGCATTCTTAGGTTTCTCTGACAGCAAAAAATAAGAGATTTTGGTTTCTGTCTGATCTTTTTTCATCCACTCAGCTGTTTTCTTCCAGAGCTCAAAGATCAAAGATCTCATCACAACGCCCCCAAAAAAGGTCACTTGTTTTTACTTTTTCTAAATTTCAGTTTCCCAAGTATATTTTACTGAAGTCATGACTCTACAAGCCCCACCCCCATTAACACTCTACTGTACTGTACATTGTTAATCCGCTGTTGGTCTCAGTCTACTTCCAATCTGCCCTAATTAGCTTGATCCTGCTGGGGGGGGGGGGGGCTTCAACTGGGAACAAGGTCTCTCTCCTGAGTGCTGCGATGGAACAGATTATCCTCGTATCTCTACTTACCAACAAACTTAGCTCAAGGAAGAAATCACTGGATGTGAACCACCTCATGGCTGTGTGACTCACTCATTCACATTCAGCAGCAACATTTAGGCTCCATCCACACGTCACACAAGAAAACAACACAGCCTTGACTACCAGCGGATAATTCAACATGGAGAACGAATTACAACACTTACTTTCAGTAACAGTTCCACTTGGTTGTCGATCCAAGCATAGAAATCTCTGCTCTTACTTTTCTCTATTGCTGTTCTTCATTTATAGTATTTTCTGTAACTAAGCAACCAACCGCAGAGCAGACAATCTGCTTCCTGTTTACACCGGCACCCGCATGCCCAGTGTAAGTGAATGTGATAGTAGGGGGGTAGATTATTTCTGAAACGGCGAAAAAACGCTCATGTGGACGGAGATTGTTGATAATATGAAAACATATTAGAGTGGATATTAGTGTAGTCTTAGGCTGCAGACAAGGTCTACACCTGCCAACCTGTGTTCCCTTCAGGAAAAGAAAGGAACTGCAGTTTTAACATTTGTGCCGTCTGTAGGCAATGAGAGTTACAGCTTTAATAGCTTTAACTGCACTCCAGCCTCCAGAGCATATTCAGTTCACCAAATGCCATCTGCTTCTAAAGGTTTTGTAAATGTGTCTTTAATTTCTGTTCTAAGTGTCTGTTATCACAAAGATTTTTCAGGCATTGACCATCAGACAAGAAGATTGAGAGAAAAAGTCCCCATAGTCTGCAGAGTGACCAATAAACAACAGATATAAATGATCTCAGTAACACCTAAGATCATGCTTCAGATGTTCACATCTGTACCACCTCCTTTTTATTTCAACAAATAAAATGTTATTGGACACCCCCTTCCCTCTTCCCAGTCCTGGAGGACAGAGGACAAGCTAGACAGCAGTATGAACCCAGTACTCTTGTGCTCCAGTTATATTTTGCTAAATGAATAAGTAGAATATAAAACCTCTAACATAGGTCAGACTGGAAGTGCAGGTCTGAACCTGCTGGTGCTGCAGCACCAATGACACTGTGTGTCCTTGTTAATACAAAGCACTGATGCTATGCAGTCAGTGTAACAAATACAGCACAAGCTGTGAAACACAGGCAGCATTTTGAGGCGGTGTTACATCAGTTCAGTGTTTGATTGCAAGAAAGACAATATCAAGAGCAGAAGGAGAGGAGGGAGGGGAAGAAGGAATGTAGTACAGTCAAAATGACTGATGATTTGATTTGCAGATGGTACCAACATGAAACACATACAGGAACATTTAAACTGAGGGCATTTAAAAATCACAACATTTAAAATGTTTAAAGGTTTCTCCAAGTGTTGACAGGTCTTACATCAGAGGCTAAATTCACTCAAAATGTTTCAGTAGCAGTGCCATTATTATACCAGTGTATTTGTATTGTATACAAATGTGCTAATCCCTAAACTATGCCCTTTTCAATACCTGAGCATAAACATGTTTTTTCAAACCTTGTCACATTTAATAAAATATTGTAATCATTCAAACAGGCAACATCTGATCTAAGAAGACTATGAGGACTAAGAATCTGACTGCACATTTATTGCCAGTTTCTGATGATTAACAGCTTTACATTCTTTATTGTTTGCTACAGTCACAAATTCAAAAGGCAGTGAGGTTAAACACCCAACCCTAACCTCAAGGAAGAAAAAAAGAGAAGGACCATGTAAGAATAAAAAGTCAAAAGAAAAAAACACAAGAAAGTAACGACTGACGCAAAAAGCAGGACGATGCAAATGAATATCCAAATAAGTTAAACGAAGAAAGGCTGCATTTCAGAGCGATTTTAGTCAAATATCAGCCAAAGTTAAGAAGAGACTGTGTTGAGTTTGATGTGAATGCAACACAGCAAACTTTCAGAGCTGAGGTAAACAATAAGGAATAGGAAGCAGGCAGTGTGTTCACACAGCTGCAATAAATGCCAGTTGGGCCACTGCAGGAACATTGTCTGGCCGGGTTTATTGTGTGTAGAGGACTGCATTGCTTTTACTGCTCCCATTTAACCACGTCAGAGAACACATGTGACCAGTAAAACAGGGATGGGTCACGACCATAGAGAGATTCCAGACTGAAAACGTCCAGGATGTCTAGGATGTGTGAAACCAAACCAAGACACTGTGACCAAACGTTTGGGAGAGATGCAGCTCAAAGATATATATAGTTATGATAAAGGAAAGGCAGCACAATGTGACATTTTACTGCAATAATGTTTTATTCTATTTCTTTCTGCGTTTTCTGATCAATCTGTTAAGGCTAAAAATTAAAAATTAACTCAAATAATAAGAACAATATTTTGAAATTTGATTTTTTTTTCAATGCCAAAAGATTTAAATGAATTCAAACAACACATTTTTGAATACATTTAGCAAGGCCACATTCATGATGTTATTTACTTCATCTGTTGCTGTGTAATATTTTCATGTACATGTATGTTATATATGTGCAATATTTTTATCTCATCTATTGTTCATACTTACAAATGCACTCAGTCACTATTATTATTCCTGTCTATACTGTGTACAGGACTATTTTTCTATTTATTTTAATTGTATTTTATTATATTTTATTATTGTATTTCTATATATGACACTTTTGCTGGCTGCTGTTTTTGCATTTCTGTTTTTTTTAATACATCTGTCAAGAGCGGAGATGTTCTTTCCAGAATATATGGGAACCCTGAATCAGATCTGAATCTGGCTGACTGATTTCTATCACTGTTACAAATGATGCATACCTGTCCTGGACCTGGACCTGGACCTGTCCTGTACCGGTCATTTCAATCAGACCAGTGTAAACAGGTCACATGTAATGTTTCCTCAACTGTCGGGAAACAAAGGGTCCCTGGACAGAAACAGCTGACGGATTCTTTGATTGCAGAGGATGTTTGTGTGTGTGTTTGGGCTCTATGCCTGGCAACATATTCAAACACACACACACACACACACACACTCAAACACTACCGTTAGGACATGATGACAATGACATAATTTATTTCCCAATACTGTAACTGTAACCAGCTCAAACCTGCTGTCTGTGTTGACAGTGACGGCTCTGACCACAGCTGCTGTTTGGATCTATACACAAGCCAGCGCTCCTGCAGGAGAAAGTGTGTGTGTGTTACATGTGTCAGACGTGATGGTGTGTCTGCCTTCAGGTCAGGATATGGTAAAAATGTAAAGTTGCAATTAAAGTCAAGTTAAACAGCAGGTTCTGTTTACAAGGAAGCGACTTGCTGTTTCTTTCTATTATCAAACACGCAGAAGGGACGCTGGTGCCTGGGCTACAATACCTGCAGCATTAAACTGATTTCTTCAAAATCAATAACCCATTTAGTGCCAAATGGACATAAAATGTATCAATAGCTGATAGCTGATTAATTGTTTAAGTCATCAGCAAAAATTCCAAATCATTCTCTGGTTCCAGCTTCTAAAATGTGAGGATTTGCTGCTTTTTCTATCATTGGTCGGACAAAGCAAGACATTTGAGGACGTCTCCTTGGACTGTTTAATCGAAAACATAATCAATAGATTAATAGATAATGAATATAATTGTTAGCTGAAGCCTTAATCCTGTTCTTACACGATTTACAGCAAAACCCAAACAGGCCGCCCCTGGAAGCATTACAGCGCCATAACAGGGACGTGATTCATTACCCAGCATTCCAAAGTGTAAGCAATACGAAGATAAGTCGCACTGGATGAAAACACCCCGTCTGGTCCTCCATTTCATACGGTTTCACACAAAAACATATAAAACAGCAGCAGCTCAAAAACATCTGTCTGACTACTTCCCCTTCCCCTGACTCAAGCCTGGCTGAAACATTTCAATGTTAACTTGATCTCAGGACAAAGTGCTGAAAAAGGTTATAAAACATGGCAGCTGAGGGCAAATCTGATCAATCAGTGGACTACATTTTACCTCATTATTCACACGATGTCCCAAACGGCAGGGTGGTGGTGCAGTAATATTGCACGACAGAGTCAGTCATATCAAACGTCCGGAGGCTGAGGAACATGACTTCATGCAGAAATGTGAAATACTGAGCCTCAGCGATGACTTCATCTTTGGAAGCAGCTCTTATTATTAAAGAGGACAGCGTCCACGTTTATTGCAAACTAAGACTAATAAAATCTGAATCTTTACTATTAAAACAGAAATTAAGTTTCTATCAAACATAATGTCGGCCTGTTTGAAATCTGTTTGAGGTTTCTGAATAGTGTTTCATACAAGCAGCAGCCATTGATTGTGATTCCTTTCAGTCCAGCATGCAGCTATTTTAATTTCTATTAGTTTCCCAGTAAACCTAATTACTTATCAGTGGTGCCATACTGCAAACAGCTGCATAATGCCTGTATATCTGTCTATGATCCTTATGTTAGCTTCCCTCTTAATGATAATTCAAATCAGAGCTGTAACAATTAGTCGATCATTAGTCATGATTCTTAAATGTGAGAATTTTACGTTTTTCTTTGTCATACATGATAGCTAGATAAGGTAAACGGAAGAGCTTTGGATTTTTTGACTGTTGGTCAGACAAAACATGACATTTGAAGATGTTACCTTAACATTTTACAGACAAAATGATGAGAGATTAGAGATCATTTGTCTTAATATGGTTGCATTTATGTCATCATTTCCAGAGCTGCTGTACTAGATACACATTGTTGGAATAAATCTGCTTATGTCAACTGAGTTAAAGCTAGCTGAAGTTCACATGCATTTTTTGTAAAGCCACAGAACTATGAAACTAACGAAAGAGCCATCCCAGATTCATACGGCCTATAGTGCAGAAAACACTACAGAGAGGGGTGGGCTGATTGATGCCAAAATACCTGTGTCTCTCAAATCCTTACATTTTAATTATATTTTAATTTTATTAATGTTCATGGGGGGAAGGACTGACACCAAAGCAGGCTCCCTCCTTCCCTCCTGCACTTTAAACACATCATCTTTGCTCACTGTCAAAGCAGAGATTAGCTGTCATAGTGCACTTTAGACCTTCCCCCAGTGCCCCGCTTTACATTTCTTTCCCCTAGCAACCCAACAGACGCACACACACACCTATTCATACACCTGGCCACAGTACCCTGCGCTCAGCGTCCACAATAACTGAGCAAAAAACATCTTAATGTGGTCACTTTTGGTGCCATATATTCAGTCTGCCCATTGCAGTGTTGACACCACACGTTTGTTCACACATATTGTACTGACGAATGACGAAGAAGACTGTCTTCTTGCTGTCTGGTTGCACACAATTTGCCCAGTGCATAACACTTATTCATTGCCATAAATAAGCAGCCTGTAATGTAATTAACACACTCCCAAGTTACACTGATGTGTGACTGTGTGTATTCAGTAGGGCTGCCAAGATTAGTCGACTAGTCACGATTACGTCGACTATCAAAATCGTCGACGACTAATTTAATAATCGACGTCGTCGTTTATCTTTTGAAGCTTTGTTTTTCTCTCCAAACTGCCGCTGTAGCTTCCGCTGCCTTGTCTGCCTTTCTGTCCTTGACGCACATGCGCAGTAGTGGTAATCGGGGTCAGCCGTGGTGTCACCTGAAAAGTTCTGCCCAGTATCAACAGTATCGTGGCTAGCTGCAAACGGAGCATTTTATCAAGAGAAATGAAAAGAATGTGCAATGCAAAATCTGCAAGGCAGAACTTGCCTTCCATGGGAGCACTACAGCGATGCACGAGCATTTGAAAAGAAAGCACGTTGTTGTAGCTGAATCTGATCCAGTTTCTGACGAAGAGGGACAGTTAGCTGCTCACATTAACGTCAACAGCGAGCTACTTACTTACATTGACAGCTGTAAACGTTAACATTAACGATGACGATTTCACATGTTATGTGTTTGCTGTAACGCTATAACAGTGACGTCATGTTTGAATGGGAAATGTGATAACGCTAATGTTTTATAAACACGTTCCTTTGTTACCAAGGCAACAACATGCACACCTGGGCAGGTAAATGTCCTGACTGAAGCAATCTGGAACATGTTGGTGACGGACACGAGACCCCTGTCCGTGGTTGGCGATGAAGCTGCTACAAGCTGCAAAGTTCATTAAAAGCTGAATGGACTGTCGTCTTCATTGTCTTTATTTGTTAGTTAGCACACACCTTAAACACTTCAAGCTGGAAGCTGATGATGGTTATATAAGAGCAGCTGCATGCTGGTGCCATAAGCTGCAATTTACGTACGATCCGATTAGTCGACTAATCGCAAAAATAATCGGTGACTAGTCGATTATCAAAATAATCGTTTGTGGCAGCCCTAGTAGACAGGCTAAATTACATGACGTTCCAGTACTAATACCGTTTAACATCAGATCTTAATCTAAACCCACCCTTACTAGGAATGCCCTGGGAAATGGTCTATTCTATTATAAAGAGCACGTGATTTGTTATAAGTGGACTAAAACGTGTAAAAACACCGGTTCGGTCCTTCAAGCAGATGAGCAGCCTGTGCCAAACAGCAAAGCAGAGCACACTGACTGAATCAAGCTCAAATCTACACGAATTCATCTAATTTCCAATTAGGTTTAATATGTATATTTCTATTCAACGCAGGCCACACGCCGCGGTGCGCCTGCCGCCCTGTGCGCGGGCTGGCAGGCGCACCGCGGCTCAGCCTGCCCGGCACGCCTCCAGTACTCACCGCATCCTTCTCTTCTCCCGCGCTCCGCCGCTGCTGCTGCTGCCGCTGCTGCTGCTCCGTGTTACAGAGTTTCCTCTTGTTGTTATTTTCCGTCCTCTTCATCTTCCTCGGCCCGTGTCGCCGAGGTCTGTGGCCGAACCCCCTTCGGTTAGCTGGCTAGCAACGTGTCCGTCTGGCTGGTGGCGCCTTCAGTGACACCTCGTCGAGTTGAGAGTCCACTCAAGTTTGCCGCAGCCGGGCCATTCCTGGTCGGCAGCCAGTCCCGCGGCTGTGGCTAGCTAATGTGGAGCCTGGCAACACCCTGCGTGCCGGCTCCACATCTGGAAAACCCGTCGCGACAAGCTGCCAATCAACCTTTCCGCACCGGTTGCTCCTTTAATGACGGTAAGAAGGCGGTCTGTGGTCGGTCACACGGACAGTTCGTAATCTGCGGGGTTAAAATGGCCCATGCCGGGCTGTGTTCTCGGTGCCGTCTCTGGCAACAGTTCGTCCAACCCAGCTTGTTAGTTAGTTAGTTAGTAGCCACCTAAACTAGCTCCCTGCTGCGCGCCTAGCCCAGCGGCTAGCCGGGCTACCTGCCCAGAAACCCCGCGACACCGCGACAGGTCCGTCCGTCTCCAGGCGGCTATTCCCGCCTGTTCTACCCGTCTCGGCGATTTATCCGGCAGTGGGTGTCCTCTCCGGGTGTTCTCCCGTCCCCAGATGAAGGCCGGACTCTGTGAGTGCGGACACCGGGTCGAGCTCTGCGCTGGACTTGCAGCGGATCGGCTCGTTTCCTGACTCTGACGCGGCGTCAAGCTGCCGTGACCGCGAACGCAACATCTGGTTGACTCTTCACCAAAATAAAAGCACCGTTCAGGTTCTTCAAACACACTAACTGAAAACCTGCATTTGGTTGATGCCTTGGGATGTGTATGAAACATAATCTGAATGTGAAAGAAGCCTTCACTGTATATTTGTTTTGTTTCCTTCTGCAGTAAGGCCAACAGAAGGGACTTTAGGTTATGAATGAGTGGAAGACCCCTCCCTTCTTAAAAATACCCCAGCTTTCATAAGGACCCCTGTGATTCAGAGGACAGACGTGGACATACAGGAACCACAGACCTTGATACTGCAGTGTCACCCAGCTTCTTTTAATTTCCTGTTTTACACGATGTCAAGCATTTCACCTGTCTGTTGTCCCCTGGTCTGTCTGTTCTGTTTTTGTCAAAAATCAATAATAAAAATAAAGTTTAAATACAAAAGATGCCGTGTGATACATGCCAACTTAAAGGCTATGAAGCTGCCATGTATGGTACAAGACTCACAGGAAGCAAAGTGTGACTGAAGCGAGAGATCCGACTTGTCTTGTGATATTTTACTTTGTCAACGTCCCTGAGCCTCAATTTCCAAGAGTCACGCGTTTTATTTTGAAAGCACGCCATTCTTCTTCCTTTCTCTGGTTTCAGCTTCACCTGCTGACGCAGCGTGAGAGATGATTTCTTTGTTTCTTCGTGTAAAACTCATCACATGCGAGGAAAAACAGTCAATTGGATCAATTTTCTTTTGTGCTGAATACCTGCCTGCGTGTGCGTGCGTGCGTGTGTGTGAAGGCGTCAGTGATAATTACATTAGTTTTGTTGAAGTCTGCTCCCACCTGGTGGAAGAAGACATGCATTGAATATGAATTTTCTGTGGGTTTTTTTTTTACTAATTTCTGCGTTAATTTCAGCCGTATCACCATTTTTTATTTTATAATTATCTTAATTTTTAATTAAAGGGAATAAGTGAAATCCTGAAGTTATTATGATGGTGAAACAATACAAGAAGCCTGATAATAATGATGATGTATGTGTGAGAAATGTATTTATCCCCAGACGTGTGTTTATTTATATACAGCATAGAATATTTAGTTATCAGACGACCATATATTTTCAAATCAAGTTACAGTTCACTGTTTGGCCCTATATATTTTACTACAGGCCGTATGCTACACTATACTTATCTTTTCTTCACCGAGACATTTCCTTTTTAATATTTGCTTTTTATTCCTTGTATGTAAAACACTTTGAAACTGTGCTTTATAAATACATTTGTCTTGCCTTGTTTTTTAATATAAATAATTCAGCATTCTTTGGACTTTGTAACCTAAAGTGTTGCTGGTGCTGCTTTTTGCTTGTATTTTACTTTATTCCAGAGGAACAGAACAAAAGTAATGTAATGCAGTTTATCCAAGAAAGATGACAAACGAGACAGACGTGGTTTTGTCCCCTTTTATTAAAAGGTTCTTTTCTTTGACCCCAAAAACATTTTTAATAAAGAGAACATGCATAAAAATACAGCTGGTCTTTGTCGAACAGCAACACAAAACTTGCATTGATGTACACACTCCCTTTAATATGTACATACATGAGACGTGGTTTCTAAAACCACACAGACACTGACAAAGACACTAAGTTTGACCTTTGACCTGTGGGGAATTACACAAAAAACTATTCAAACCTCATCATTTTACACCTGATTAGACAACATATATGTTGTTCACTTTGGTTGATCTTATTGCTTTATAAATATATCATTACAGTGCTCTTCAGTGATGTTACTTTGCCTTTTTTTCCACGTTGCATACAAACTCTGATTCATATTAAGCCAAAAAGGAGTGGGCCATTAAAACTGCTGCATTGATTTGATTGTCAAGAAACTGGACATATTCATCCAACAGTCAGTTTCATTTAGCTTCAGAGCTAAAACAGATGACATGGCACTTTAATACCCAGGCCTAAAACATCAACAAAGAAGCAACCAAGAAGCCTATTATTGCACAGTAACCCAAAAATTGCATATTTCAGTAAAAGTATCAGAGGGCAGTGAAGCCACAGTTCATGCACAAAAATAAACAGCTAACCTGCTATACAGAGCACTCAAAAAAAACTACCAAAACAAAAGTAAATGTGAGAAGTCAGTGTAGAATACCCAATTTCAGAAAAGTTCATTTGCACAGTGAGCGTCACAAATCCTGCAGAAGTCTTGAAGAATATATCCTTGCATACAGATGTTCATCCCTTGACGATTTGATTTTTAAAAGAAGTGATTGTCATCTTCAGGGAAATTCAAACAAAAAAAAAAAAGATTCACAAATTTAGCAAAAAGAAAAATATCTAAAGGATATATACAAATAAAATAAAAAGATTAAAGTGTGGTCCACTTTTTTTTGTTTTTTTTGTTACAAAAATTAAATGTCATCTCTCTTGGGCCGCACACTATGAAACTAATTAAAACAGATTATCAGATAGGTCACTGAAGGCATCGCACCGCACTCTGCAACATGTGCTTGTTTTTATTAACACTGGTTTACTAAGATGCTGCACGTCACCGCAGCTTCAGGAGGCTCTCCAACACTGCAGGTTTCTGTTTCAGCAGGAAAAAAACTGGGTTGGACCCACGTTTTATTTAAACATCTGAAGAGAACTGACTCCATATTTAACAGTAATACTCTGGAGTTTTAGGACGATGAGCAAAAGTTCCTAAACTGGTGTTTGATTTGTGAGTAAATGCACAAGAACATCATCTCCCAGCTATTTGACCAAACTATCTCTTGGTAGTTTTATAGTATTTTCCATATGTTATCAGTAGTTGGCCATTTTTATGACAACTTTTGTACAATTAGGACAAAACAAAAACATATCTACTGTACCGTCAGAGAGTATGGCTTTGTTTCCACAAGCTGCTCAAACCACATGCAACTACTCTACACGCTAACTACAAACACGAGCCTCAACAGAGGCTGACAGGAAGCACTTTGCAGTTTGGTTTGGGTTTTTTAAAGCCCCCCTCTTGCTGGCATCAAGTGGATTTTTGTTTCTTGAATCCCTGCTGAAGGACCAGGCTGAAGTCGGCTTCTGAACGGGAGCTTGTGATTTTATGTGGTTGATATAATTGTCAAACTGAGACTGGAGATCACATTCAGATTTAGGAAAAACAAGAAAAGTGCAATTTTACTGTTTTTCATCTGCCTAGACCACATCAGACCAGGTCCACATTAAAAACCGCTGTGGTTAAACTTACCAAACCTGGACTAAAGCAACTCTGAGAGCTCAAAGACCTTTAAATCTGGTTTCATATTTGTTGAACTCTGATTTTATTTGTGAAAACGGCTTAATCAGAAGCTATGAATCATAAGCCGATTTCAGCCAAACTCAGACTGGTCTCATATAAATGAGAGAAAACACTTCAGTCGAGGCCTCAACAAAAGCCGTCATAACACCTACACACATTACACCAATAATAAAACCTTTCACATTCATCAACCAGCAGAAATCTAACAACACAAACATTCATCAACACTCAGGAAGACGTCACTCAACTGAAACGTTTCTCCAGCCAATAAGAGAGCCAGAATTTCCAGCATTTTCTGTTTGAACAGGAGATGAGGATGATGATGAGGATGAGGATCTTGGGGGCTGGTGCACTACAGGAAGGCTGACTGCAGGGGACGCTGGTGGTGAGCCGGTCCCAGGACAGCAGAGGAGGAGGAGATGGAGGAAGTCCGGGGCCTCATGACACCCGAACCAGGAGAGAAGGCGAGCTCACAGAAGCCTCCTGCACTTTCACCTGAAACACAACGTAGGAGGACACGATCAGAGAGTTTTGCATTGTGGCATTTCTGCATAACTTGTTGAGTGTCTGGGCAGAGCATTTTTTGATAAAACATTCCCTCAAATTAAGAATAATTAGTACTCTTAAAAACTGAAAAAATTCCCTCAAATTAATACTGTTGAGTTTTAATGAAGCATGAGCTCAATTCCACTTGTGCTTGTCGCCCTTCAACATTGTGATTTTCAACGACCCCTACAAAACATGTCCTGCAGATTATTTTGCCACAAAAACTTCATGAAGCTGCAATTGTCATCCAGTTTATACAATCTCAGTTTCAAGGTTCTGCAGTGGGTCATGGGTGCAGATGTATAAACAGAAGGAAGCCTGATTAAGAAAGAGGAAGGGGCAAATTAAGTAATTTGATGCACGATTTAGATTTAGTCAGGGCAAATGATGTAGCTCTTGCGTAGGTGTACAAATGATTCATTTGAGGGAACATTTACATTTACTGTGCACACAAGTGTAACGTGCAATTTGTAACTTGAGAAAGCGAAAACATTTCTCCCTTCACACCTTTAGACTCAGTGGATTCTGGAATAAGAACAAACTGACAAGCAGATGAAGAATTGTAAGTTCCAAACATTTCCGGTGGGTAAAACATTAAACTTCACACTGCCGTTTGTGTTAAACAGCACACACTGACGCCATGCCAAACAAATCATTTCCAGTGTAAAAAAAAAAAGTTTCTGTTCTGTTCACGTTCAGTGTTTCTCGTGCTCTTCCTCTCTATCTTATTTCTTATTGTTTTATGGCTAGCATGCATCTGCCTCTGTAGCCATAATGTGTATACCATCACCTGTGTGCTCGTACATGTGCGTCCTTGTGCGAGTGTTAGTAGCCATAGGTGTCATTTACACTGTGGACATGTCCCCACCACTTTTTAAAAGCATAATTTGTTAAAAATGTTCTGAAAAATAGCTTTCACCAAGAAATATTAGCACATGAGAACACTTTGAGAAAGGTTTATTTGCACAATAAGAAAACATACAATGTAAATATAGAAGAAACAAATGCACGTTGTCCAATGAGGACTATGGATGACTGTTAATTGTGCGGTCGATGTTATCGTGCGTTTTATGCTGTGTATTTTCATATTGTCGACTCTGTAGTAGCTCTATGTCCTTTTGATGCACTGACCCGCCATAATGATCTACTCTGACTTCATACCAACGCCCCCATTACATCGCCTAAAATCGCACATGTTCATCTGAGCCCTTATGTCCCAACCACTTTTCAACACAAAGCAACACATTAGGTTAGCAGAGCAAGAGATAGAAAAAACAGGAACCCACACATCATAACATTACTCCATAGCACCACTAGTGGTCAAAAAACTACACAGGGTGCCTTTAACTCCAACTGAAATCACAAAAGTCATCTCTGTTGCAGACAAAAATCACTATCAAGATGATTGGTGGGAACTGTTGGGTCTCTGTAAATATAAAGAGTCGGTCTAGACTTGCTCTACTCGAAAAAGTGCCCTGAGATAACTTTGTTATGATATGGCGCTATATAAATAAAACTGAATTGAATTGAATTGAATTGAATTTTCAAATGTTTTGTTAATATTTTGATTGTTAAAAGCAACGGGAAAAATTGATGTATGAGAAACACTCCATTAGCCTGAAGTCCTCTGAGTGGGCGGGTCAGTGTGCATGTTTGACTGACAGCTTAGCCAACAGAGGCATTAGAGCACAACGTAAAAAAACTTATAACTGTAGCTTACAAGGTCAGACAGTGTTTTGTTGCTGGTGAGTTTTTAAGCTTCATTGTGCTGCAGCTGAGCCTGATAACAAACATTAGCTATGTGCCCTTTTTCTCCAGTGTTTGTGCTTTTTTACAGCGAGAGATACAACACAACACACGTGTCCGTGTTATTAGATAAGATGGAGACATTAGCAAAAAGCTAATATGGGTTGTTGTTGTTCAAAGTGGCTGCTGAGTGTCCCAGTCGGCCTGTGATAAAACACTGACAGTCACTGGTTTATGAAAATAAGTTTAAAATGAAATGACTGAACTGAACTGACTACATACAACAATATTTTTAATGACAGGGTTTTAATCAAAAAGCAAGCAGCTTCATCATGTTATCCGGGCACTGCAGCGAGCGCAGGGGACCGTACCTTTACCAGGCCAGGGGTGTGAGGAAGAGGAGGAGGGAAGAAAAAAAGAGAAGGAGGAGGAAGGAGAAATGGAGAAAGAGGCTCGGCGAAGGGAGGAAATCCTGAGCTGGTTCTCCTGATGAGACTCAGCGGGAGGAAAGAGAAACAGCAGGAGAGAGGTGAGACGGTGTTACTGATCCACTTCTGATCACTTTTCTATGCTTGTTAAGAAAATCAAGTGCGTACCGTCGTCTCGTCCGACTCCTCAGCCAATCACCTGCTAGAATAAAAGGTGTGTTATGTGAGAGCTCAGGAACTCACCTGTAAGTTTGTCTTGGCTTTCCTCAACACGTCCTGCGTTCTCGACACTGTGAACAAACAGAGCATCTGTGAGTCAGCGTTTGTTCTTTCTGCAGCTAAACAGAAGCTTTCGGTTCAGCAGTAAACACAAGACTGACACCACAGCTGCTGCGGGACTGAAAGACGAGGAAACAGGAAAATAGACGAATAGATGAAGAAAGAGGAGAAGAAGACGAAGACGCAAAACATAGACATAGATGATGATGAAAGATTATCCCATCTCATGGTAATTCATCTTTTTCATAACTCTGGTTGTCTGGCTCTGTATGGAATCAGATTTGTGTCAGAAATATCAAACAAAACTTAGATAAATAAGAATTTGAGAAAGAATAAATCTCAATGAAGAAAAAAAACAAAAAGTATCAAAAATAACATATGATCAGTGAGAGAGAAGCAGAGGGAGCTGTAAACAAAAGGACATATTATCAGACCAGTTTACACCATTATACAAATAGTTGTATATAGTTAGTTGTATGTAGTTATTATAGTTGTTTGCAAGTTATAAGTTTTACTTTTGAGATTACTTTTTTTTTTTGCTTCATTGAGATTTATTCTCTCTCAAATTCTTATTTTTGTTTGATATTCAAGACGTTTTGTTTGATTTTTTTGACACAAATCTGATTCCATACTCTTGGATCAAAGTATTAGAGATCATACAAGACAGACAGCTTTGTAGAATTAAAAGAAGAGAAAATGTAGATATCATTGATCTGTCGTTACTGACAGAACTCCAGGGTTATTTTACTTTTTTATTTTAATAAGAAAAAACAACATGCTGTATGGTTTTATACGATGTACTGCAGAAACTCACGTTGGCTGACTATAAAGTGCTCCATGCTGTCTTTGGTGCGGTTGGAGCTCTTCACTCTCTCCATGGCGTCTTTCAGAGCCTGATCCTGCTCCGAGAGCCTCAGACGGAGAGAGACCACCTCCTCCCTCAGAGACTGATCATAGAAACACACACACACACACACACACAGAACATTTATAGTGTTTGTCCACACATCCAGGTACACACATGAGAGAATGGCTGCTGTTAACACAAGGCTTTATTTATGTAATCAATCACTGCTTGCCAAAAAACATACAGGATTAAAACAGCAGCAAAAACTACAGGAAATAATCGTTTTTGGGTTGTTGTTTTTTTGCACAAAATCTTCTTTTTAAGACGTCATTTAGTCTATGTCATTTATATTTTAAAAGAAAGTGAATTGAAGCATACCATCAAATTAAAAAGACGCTCTGGGAACAAATGGAATTATCTCACAATTGTCTCACTCTTAAGTTTTCTAGTTTTAAAAGAATATAGTACGTTGTAATGCTTGAATCATTTTTGGCAGTTTACAGAGGTCTCACATTAACTGCTGTAGACTTCAGTCTCCAGTGATTCAGCTGTTACCTCCTGGAACTACATCTTACAGCCAAAAAATATCAGCCAGTGTTTTATTACATACAAGAATAAGACATCTGCGCTGACTTCACTAACAGGAACAAAGTCACACAGGAGGATCACAGATCGCAGGTTTTAAAAACTCCTCTGCTGCTCGGTTCCTTCACATCAGACTCTGCGTTCTGATTGTTCTCGTTTGTTCTCACCTGTTTGGATTCCTTGAGGTTTGGCAGAGCCGCTCTCCAGAACATCCGCAGCAGAGAGTCGGCCTCCTCCAGGATCTGTCGCAGGGTTTTAGTGTCGGACCGCAGCTTCCTGACAGAACCAGAGTCTGAAGGCTGAGACGCAAAACACAAGATTTTAATAAAACGTTTGACTGATGATTAATCCATCAGCTGTTCATCACCATCAGCTCTCGTCTATGAAAGCAGTTTAAAGTTAAATAAAACATTTCTTAGTATGAGCAGCAATAATAAATAAAATAAAAATAAAATAATAAATAATTCCAGTTCATTATGTTCATTATTTATCGTTGAGCCTTGTCTATATATATATCTTAATTATAAAGTTATTTTATCTTATGCATTACAGCAGTAAAGAATTTGTATTTGATTTTTTTCCAAAGTCTAACTTTATTTCATAATGACATTTTTCTTAAGTTATATTTGACACTGTTGTTTCTTGTGTTCAGTGTTGTTGTCATGGGTCCTTGCCCCCTCGACCTTCAGCCAATCACATGTCCCCAGCCTCTTAGAAGTGTCAATACTAAAAGTATTAAATTCAAAAAACTACTCTCCAGTGGTAATAAAAGACGGGCTGAAAGTCACACACAGACGGCACCAGTTTCCACATGAATTGTCTCATTTTTACACAAACAAAATCTCATGTCTATAATAATAATTTGACGCTGCTGCAGACTCAGAAACCTGCTTGGAGGATGTTGTTTTTGTTGTTTTTAAATATATATCACCTATAATAAAATCCAAAACATGACATAAATGTTTCTGCTCCTGGATCTCTCACCTGATGAAGGCTGAACTCCTGCGGGGTGCTCAGGGAATAAAGGGTGGCCTCCATCTTGCGGAGGAGAGCGACGCCCTCCAGGATCTGCTGCTGCAGAGCCTTGAAGTCATCGACGTGGCCCACTGCGTGGCGGCCATGACGGTTGGCGAACGAGCCGTCTGGGGCTTGACCCTGCAGGGCCGAGGCTGCTGGAAAGGACACCAAGAGAATTAGGAAGACGGGCATGTGAAGTGCTCCCGTGTCAAATATGTGCTTTTATGAGTGAAGATGACTGTTTATGTGTACAGGTGAGGTTCTCACCTGCTGCTCCAGTCTCTTCTGCATGTTTCTGTGCAGGATGTAGAGGAGAGGAAGGACTGACGAGTCCAGTGTCTCTCACAGGCGGGGAGGGGACGCTGTCTGTGGAGGAAGATTTCCATCAGCACTGAACTGCAAATCTCTGCTTCTTAACATGAAATCTTTCTCTGTTACTGAGGTCCAAAAGAATCAAGAGTCATTTTTCTTAAATCTAGTGTCGTGATCTGCTTTACTGCATCTTATTTCAAGAAGCTGTTGGTGTGTCAGACACACTCACCACTGAAGAGCTGCCTCCTGGACTGAGGCTGTGGGTCAGCCTGTCCGCTCAGCTGCTGCTCCAGCTGAAGGTGCAGCTCTCTGGGGTCAAAGGTCACAGTGCTGTGTCCAAGTTGGGCACCTTCACTGGCCTGACCTGCTTGAAAACACACAGAGATTTACAAGAAATGACTTACCAATCATTAAAATGTTCAAATGTCATTGATTTACATTATACTATAATTTTGCTTCAGCTGTTTGAGGTTGTAATAACGGGCTGAGGGGGCGTTCAAATGCTCTCACAGTTTAAGAACAGTTAGACCTTTGCAAAACACAGCTGTGAAGTAATTTTAGCATCGTCACATCCTTGAATGGAGCCATGATTCCAGGTGCCGCCGGGACACTGTACAAAAATAAATACATTTTAAGGGCTCTGTCGTCTCTGGAAGTTCATATAGCAACCTCTAACCTGAGTGTGTGTTTGTGGTGACTCCACCCACTCGTTGGTACACCTGCAGCTCACACTGAAGAGAGTGGACCAGACTGCAGCTCTCACTCAGCTGCTGCTGGAGGACGCTCACCTC
Organism: Macquaria australasica; assembly: GCA_005408345.1. NCBI lineage: Eukaryota > Metazoa > Chordata > Actinopteri > Centrarchiformes > Percichthyidae > Macquaria > Macquaria australasica. The sequence goes on along the minus strand of SEMN01000334.1, from coordinate 485,994 downwards.
ATGCTGGAGTCTATGAAAACACACACACATCAAACCACACGATATTTAGTCTGTTTTTGTTAAATCCAGCTCTATTTATATGAAGCAGCAAATCAAACAATTTTCAACAACTTCTATACTTGTGAGGACCCTAATGGATGTAATACATTCTCTAGCCCCCAAACTTAACCCTAAAGAGTGACTTAACACCGGGTTGAAGAGCAGTTTGTGACTGCCCTCTCTGGTTGAAAGTTTCAAGTCTGTTGCACCTGTAACCACACCCAACAGTGATGTCACCGTGTACTGACACACCCTGGAGTACACGTCTACATCACTGCAGCAAGGTGAAAAGTCAAACCACTAGAGGGGTGTTAAGTTGCTCTTTAACTCTCTGACCTCAACTCATCGAACAAGTCTTAACCTTTAAACACACATTGTCCTTGCTCGTAAGGTTGTAAACTGGTCATCACAAAGTACATGAACACACACACACACCTGTTGATGGTTTCCTGGTTCCTCTGTCTGTCCTGTTTCAGTTGTGTAATCTCTTGGTTGCGAGCTTCAGCCTCAGTTTGCAGCTTCCTGCTTTGCTCCGCCCACCTCTCCGCCTCCAACTCCACCTCCTTCAACCTGGCCCGTTCCAGGAGCGCCGCCTCCCTCAGCTGCTCCGCCTCCTTGCTGCCCTCTGCAGGGGGACACATGACAGTACAGAGCTGAGCAAGTACCAAAACTGTTAATAACTTCAGTCTGATCGCAGGCAGAAACGCTCTAAATCTGCTGAAAACAACTTTATAGAAACCGATGGATGATGTTACAGATGTCATGGACGTGTTTTCTGGTGGTGATGATGTTTCTGAACACCAGACTGTACCTCTGGTGGCCTGCTTCAGCTGGCTCTGCAGACTGACGTTCTCCTCCTTCAGAAGTCTGATCTCACTGGACAGCTGGCCCACCGAGTCCAGACCCTGGATGTAGATGTTGGTAGGAGCACCTAGAGAGGACAGGGAGACGTCAAGCATGGTAATGTGCTAACAAGCTAATGTTTTGCTTACATTAGGTCTTTTATTGAATCTCTATAATGCACTAGACAATGTCCAAAGAAATCAAAATGAAACCAAGGGACTAAAGCTAAGTCTAACTAAGTTCTATGACTGAGACTTCTGTGTGTGTGTGTGTGTGTGTGTGTGTGTGTGTGTGTGTGTGTGTGTTACCTTTCTCAGTGGCGGTGCGGGCCAGTCTCTCCTCCAGCTGCTGTCGGAGGCGATCGTTGGTCTGGATGGAGTCCTCCAGTCTCTGTCTCAGACTCCTGATCTCTCTCAGGTGCTCCTTCATCAGGTCTGAACCTGCAACAAAAACAAAATTCACACTCTGCTATCAGAGACCACACTATTCTTTATTCTACGCTGTAGTATCTCACCAGAAATACCAAAGACAAAGACGGATGAATCAAATCAACACAAGTACTGAAGCACCACATCAGTGTTTTTGGATGTTTTTGCTCATTTACAACAGATCAAATATACATTACGGCCTTCCCACAGCTTCCCACGGTGCATAATCTTTCCATTTCCTGGTAGGCTTTTAATGTGAAACATGCAGGAAGTGTTGAGTTTCAATGGCAGTAATAGTAGAAGCAATTGGAATTTATTATTGAATGAAAACTAACTGAAAATTAACATTGTGGAAAAGTACATTATGCCTAATCAATCATGTGAGCTACGAGTGCACAACTAATTCCATCCCCACTGAATGTTATTATCTGGCCTTTATATTTGTTTGTGTTAACAATGGCTGTTATTTAAGACTCAGACAATATTTCAATAACTGCTTTTATTTAAGAATTTACAGTAAACATGCTTTTTGCTATTCTTGTCAAAGTTGCTTTACTGTTTTCAAGTGTGCATTAATTTGAAAAGTCTGCACTGCATTACTAAACAAGTAAGAGAATCTAAGCTCAAAAGTCCTCTTATCAGTTTTTAATCCGTTCGTTCAGTGAAAACGTGGAACTTTGCGCTTAGATGCTCTTTATAATATACTTTGCCCAAAGATCTATAATGAACACCCAAACTCCAGTGAAACATTTTCAAGGGTTGTGTATCTTACCTGTGTTGCTCGTGCCAGACTGGTACCCCGAGGATCCTGAAGACAGGTCGGCTCCAAGTCTCACTGGTCGGGTACCGTAGGCCATATCCCACAACGCACTGCTCTCCAGCAGACTGGCCCCGGCCTTCATGGCTGAGCTGGCATCCAGACCGCCGCTGGTGGCGCTACTGACAGGAGAAGGCTGGTATCCATGGTAAGAGAGAGGCAGGAAGGCAGAGGGGTCGGGCTGCTGGTGGGCAAATGGGAAACCCTGAAGAGGTTTGGACTGGGGAGTCGAAAACCCTGAAGAAGAAGAGCAAGTAACATCAAGTAAGTATGTAAATAAATACAGTATATTAATAAAGGAAGAAAACACTGCAGAAAAGCCTGAGAGGGAGAGAGACACTTTTCTATTTCAAAACGTTAGCGAGTGTTAGTGAGACACAAAGAGTGAAAGAGAGATGAAGAGATTTCTCCTGACGTAGGGAACGAAACTGGTCTGGCTTGGGGTTTCTCAAAGCTCCATCCCTCATTAGTGTTTAAAGATCACAGCAAATCCTGCTCAAGCTGGGCACTCTGGGTTCATTAAGCATCAAACGAAGTGTGCTAAAGATAAAGGCAAAAGAGAAGAGGAAAAGACAAGAAAGAAGCGAAGGCAGTTGGGGAGATGTGGATTATTAAAGCTGCTCACTTTATTTCACTCCCTGTGTGTCTGCATGTGGCAGCAGCATTAACATCAATGATCCTCATACTGATGGTGAGGCAGCTAATCCTTTTTGGATTTTTAAACGCATTTCTATCGAGCAGCTTTCTTCACATACACATAACGATGATTCAGTTGTTGCTCCACTCCTTATCAGATGAAAGGTTAAATCACTCTGGCTTCCTTTCATCAGAGACATTAATGTGTGAAAAATTTGAAAACGTCAAACTTTGGCGTCTTCCAGTGGTCCAGCATCACACTCAGACTGCACCGTCTCAGACTCATCTCCAGGGTTCATGCGCTTGATTTTGGCTACAATCAAAGATAATCAAATATGTCTGAAAGCTGTTGAAGCATCTAGGACGCCTCATCTCAGTTTATTAGCATTATTTTCACCTTGGTGCTTAAATTGTTGCACTGTACCTTTGGCTTTCTGTTCAGCCATCATCAGGTATTGTCGGGCTGTCTGCTTGACAGTAAATCTGCAAACTGTAACGTACAGTAAGCCACACAGGATTCTCTGTCCTGGCAGATTTCTCTTTTATTTCTGTCATTTTGTTTTGTTCTTCTCTTTGTCTCCATTTTCTAACATATTGTGGATGTGATAAATCTACAAATAAAGTTAGAAAAAACATGTCACGACTCTGGAAGTTTGAACTCTTTATGTGGAGTAGCTGGAGCACACACTTGATTAGTTTATAGTGAGTCTTTAATACACTCGCATCACAAACTCATGCATGAACAGTGAGACCGACGCACTGTCACTGTCTCCCAGCTGCCTCTGTAACATCTGCAGCTCCTGATGCACCTCAGCCATGGAGAAACCCACTCCCCCGCTGCCTTGGTAAGGGGTTCGCAGGGTTGTGGGGTGAGGATGGAAGGGCAAAGCGGCCCTCTGGGCGGATGTGGAAGAGGAGGAGGGGGGAGGGGGGAAGGGGGTAGAGGTGAAGACTGAGGCTGGAGCTGGGAGGAGAAGAAGAATCCAAAGAACAAGAATTAAAGAGAAAAACAGGAGTGAAAGCAGCAGTTCAGAGGTACGAGGTGAAGGTAGAATAATGCAGCAGAAACACTAATTCACATAAAGGAAAGTTCCACTCTTGAGCCCTTTTCCTACCTGTCTGACTCTGCATCTCTACAGGTTTGTGTGGCGAGCTGGGGCATTGCATGCTGGGACAGCTGAGGCAGGACTGGGCTCTGTGGGATGAGGTGATGGATGGAGGGACGGACATGGTGCTACTGTGAGAGTGGCAATCTGGAAATGAAAAGAGTCTGCTGTCACCAAAGGACATGATGGAGGGAGTGTGGGAGTGACAGACACCAAAACAGCAAAACAGGCGTGTGTGTGTGTGTGTGATCCTTCTAACAAGTATTATGTGTATCACAGCCTGATGTAATTTTTAATATTTGGTTGTACCAATTATTCTACCGATTACTTCTTCTCTACAAATACACCTGCAGCTGGATGATGATTGGTGTCATGTTCTCACCTGTGCTCAGTCTGGTAGAAGTCCGTGTTTCCTTCTGGCCGAGCTCGCTGGCAGCGTCCACGTCAGAGCAAAGCTCCAGGTCCTCGTTCGTGGATCCATGCTCATCAGACACATAGGAGATGCGATCCGATTGGTCGGTGGTGTCGGAGAGGGCGTGGCTGCTGCAGGGCGTGTCAGAGCGGTGAGGAGGATGATGGTGGTGGTGATGCTGGTTTAGTTTGGTGCGGAGGGACTCGATGACCTTGTCCTTCTGCTGCAGCTCCTTACTGAGCCTGTACACACACACACACACACACACGCAAAGTTATATATAATTAATATGTGTTTGGTCCAAAAAAGATGACGCTTCAATAACTCTGCATCAAGACAAAGAAAAATTCAAGATTCACAGCATTAACGGGTTTATCTATTTATCAAACAAATAATAATAAAGCAAGTAAACTATAATAAATATCATAAAAAGCAGACATTTAAATCCCCAGTGCTGCAGAGCTTTATTTTAACCACATGTCAAATACTTCAAACATAACTGCTGTTTGTTTAGTGGTGATGTTTTAAATATTTAATTCATTTTTGCAAGAGTGATTTGATTTTGACAGGTTCAGCAAAGATTCAGTGGATTAAAAAATTCTCACATTTTGCCCATAATTTGATTCAATTCAATTTGATGTTAGTAATTTCTATGATTAATGGCTATTTAAATGTAAACTGTAAGAAGCAATTAAAGTGAACCAGTCAACAATAATTAAGCACGTGTGTGTGAATGTGAGAATGAATGATTTAACTGAAAGGTTATACATCAATACTGCTCAGATCTTTAGTTAATGACATATAAACTGTAAGGAACAGCAGGTGTAGATAAAACCAGTCATTCATGCCTTAACTTGCTCCTGCACTGGTCTATCAGATCAGGTTTTGTTTCATACCTGGCGTGGAAACGTAAAATCCAGGTGTAAATCAGTTAAATTATCTAAATGTTCAATCCAGGTATTTTTAATGAAAATCTGTAAAACTAGAAAAAAATGAACCTTTACTGCACCGAGAGAATACAGCTGCATTAGCTGCCTTGTGACTTAAAGGATGACGAACATTAATGAGTAGCGATGTACCAGGTGTGTGAGTCAGCTGCCTGCTGATCTGACTGTTCCACAGAGGCTTTGCTGAATGCATCGCGTTGCTTCAGGGAAGCCTCTTAGTGACTTACGCATACGTGACACTGCAGCACAGGTACACAGGTAAAAAAAACACAGACTCACGCTCTCACAGGAATAATATATTTACAATGACAGGAAATGCCTGAATGAAAAATAACAGGAAGGGCAGCCACGGAGAGGAAGGTGAAGAGACAACAACAACACTCACAGATAATATCCCCTACAGCTGATTTAATTAACAGTGACGTGTTGGTACACAGATGCTGAGGTGAAGGTCATTCATCTAAATCAATGACAGGCTGATGCACACACATGCAATAAACACACACACACACACACCACACTTGCTTGTGGTCACACACACATTTACAGACCCACATTCACATGAAGATTTCAGCATCAAAGTTAACCTCCATCTGCTGATGTTCACATCACATCACAACTACAACCGAATCGTTCCCCGTGTTCGTGTTTGTTCTTGTATTTTCCGAGGGTGAAATGAGCAGATCGATATCGGTCTCAGCTGGAGTATGACGGCGTGGTTAGCCTAGCTTAGCATAAAAGACTGGATGCAGGGGGAAACAGCTAGCCTGGCTTTGCCCAAAGTTCAAAAATACACCACCTCAAAAGCTCCTCACCAATGGACGCGTTCTGTCTCATTTTAGTTTGACCCGTACATGAGCATGTACACGTTTGCATGGTTTTCTGCCACCGCCAGCGACGGCTCCTGTTACATCAACACGCATCGTGAATCTATTCTCCAAATGGCCTTGTTGGAAGATAATCTGGAGATACTTTTACTACAGCTGTTTTGTGATTGTTAAGGTGTTTCTTCTGCAGTCAGTTTAGTGCTAACCAAGCTGGCCATTATATCAGCTGTGTGAGGCTAATGTGTTGCGTATTTTACTCGTTTCACTTCACTCTTGTACTTCCTGTGGGGACTGGATCTTGGTTTCTGTTTCTTCCGGTCGTGAGGTACAATGTAAGTAACCTGACAGCTAGTCTATACTTTTTTAAAATCCAGTTTTCTTTGTTACTGTACTGATTCATTTTTTTTAGTTAGTCACCTTTGGACTAACTAATTCTTTCTTCTTCAACCTTTAATGGATGACGTGCACCAACACACATAGTGAGGCCAGAGGATGTGTTGAGTACGGAGCTGGAGTCAGGACGTGGTTAGCCTAGCTTAGCATAAGGCAGGGGCACACGGTGAAAGGTGAAAGTCCTTGTTATTACTGACACCTGTGGCCGTTAAGGGAACTGCAACATCTTGTTGTTTGACCAAAACAGTGACGTGACATTCACAAGGCTGAATGTGATTTAAAGTCACATTTAGAATACCGTTTCCATCTGCAATGTTCCTACGTTTTATTTGGACCATCGGCTCCATGATGCTATCTAACTTGCCGTTTGCAAGCTGTAACCTTGCAAACCTAAGCTCAGCTGTAACCTTAGCTGAGCTTAGGTTACAGTTAGCTAGTTGGCCGCCCCTGCCTCATAAACGTCACATCCAAATCTGCCCCGAGTCCTTTACATAGAAATCCGTCCACAGGCTGTTATAATCAACCGAGAAAGTCGGGGAAGGTCTTATTTTTTAAGTTACATTACAGTCCGTTCCCACATTGGCAATACAAAGCGATTAATATATGTAAATTGCTACATATAGTGCCTTTTACTTGTTTTTATTATAAAGAAGTACGTTGTAATGTTGTTTTAAAAAGTGCTATGTAAAAAAAAGTTCAGCGTATTGTCATCCCGTGTTTTTTTGTTTGCTTCTTACTTGTCGAGCTGTGTGAGCAGTGCTCTCCTCTCCCTGTCGGTGAGTTTCTTCAGCAGCAGCAGTTCTCTCTCCTGAGCCTTCCACTCCCACAGAGAGAAGGAGAACAGAGAGTCTCTGTACAGCGGGCTGCTTTTCGACAGCATGTTCTTCCACAAAGGAGCCATCAGCCCCCCTTCAGCCTCCTCTTCTTCCCCGGCTGACGGCCCTCTCCCTGGGCTACTGACTGACCATCCCTCCCCTGTTTTCTCTCCTCTCTCTCTCAGACTCCTGAGTCAGTTAAAACGTTCTCCGTTGCAGTTTTTACTCCCAGCCGTGTCTCCAGAGGTAACCGAGCGTGGCTCATTAGCTTAGCTTCTGAGGTCCTGACCCCTAGACTGTCTGTGACAGCAGGTACGGTGGACAGGCAGAGTGTGAGCAAGGGATAAAGGGATGGAGGGATGACCGAGCGTGTGGGCGATCAGGTGAAAAGCAGAGCAAATCCTCTGATTAGGTTCAGGCTTCCCAGGGAGATGGATTTTGGTAGCTCACACACACCTACACACAGATCCTGGGGGGTGTATGGGCTAGGACCACAGGTGGTAACCCAAATAGATCCCAAATCAGATTCTAAGGTAGCTAGAAGGGCAAGGATGCAAAGACCAGCATGTGGAAGGTGCAGACTGAAGCCAGAAAAGTGTCCATTCACACAGCAGATTTAAGGGATTTGTGCATTAGCTGCAACAACAGCATGACGTCCAAATGTTGTAAGTCCAACCACAGCCGATCAGTCTGATGGTTTGATGACAAGTACAGGAACAGCTGCCAGCGCAGATCAAGCAAAGTGTCCCGAGTCAAATAAAAGCACAGTTTTGAGATTTTACCCCACCAGCGTGTGATGAGGTGAAACATGAAATGAATTTAAATGATTAAATACAAAACATATTATTATAATTAGCTCTATGGTGACAACTGCGTGAGGAAACTTGCAGCTGCACTCTGGGTCTCCTTCTATCTCATTTATTTGTCTGCAACTCTGCTAAATTTCCCTTTTTCTCTTTCTACTTTTCCCCGTCTCTGGTCATAAAATGAGTCTTTTTTGCATTGAAGTCTTGAATAGTGCCCTCAAAGGAAAGCCTCCTATTCCCACTCTGGACACAGCCTATCCCACCAGCTAACGCAGCAGCAGCAGCAGCAGCCCTGATGGGGAGATGTAGTGACGAAAGAGCAACACGAAGAGGGAGGAAAGGGAAAGAGGGATGTGCGTATGAACAGATGTCCGGATCTCGAGGGCTCGTGTGTTCACGCTGCACTGCCCATCAGAGAAAAGAGAGAAACAGAAGCTGAATGAACGATCTTCCACAAAGCAGCACTTCCTCTTTCTTCTGCTTGCCTGTTTGTTTTCCACCCGCTAAAAACCAGTCCCACGGTGGAAGAAGAAGCTTCAGGGTGATTCTCACAAGAAGAAAACTTTAAATCCAGCTTTGGCTCGAAGAAAATCCAAGAGCTGACACTCAAGTACGTAGGTGCAAAAAGCAGACAAATTCAAGCCAAGACTGCATTATCATCTGTCCACACATACAGAAATCCAGGTTTATAATGAGTAAATACATATAACAGATCCGAGCAGTGCTGGATGTTTAGCACCATGTGCTGCCTCTGATACCCTGATGCTCTCTCTGTCGAGCTGCGTCCCTCTGCTGCTTCCCCTCACACTCTCTCTCTCTCTCTCTCTCTCTCTCTCTCCCTCTCTGTCTCTCTCTCTCTCTCTCTCTGTCTCTCTATCTCTCTCTCTCTGCGTTTAGCTGCTCCTGACCTATTTCCCTCCCCTTTGGAGGTCTTAATAACTTAACCTGATTAGAGGCCATGTCAACATGCCCCGAGCCCAGCAGAGCCAGCAAAAGCCTCAGCAGCATTACACCATCAGTGCAATCACACTCACACCACATAATGTATATTTAATTATACCAAAGTCAGGAAAATATGTTTTTTCGTTGACTGGCAGGAGCCTGTTGAACACTGACAGTTTTCTTTCCTAGCTTCAAGGTTGGAAACATCTTTTTGTTCCATACTGCTTGATGCTATCACATGTTGTGTATCAGCTTATTCCAGCACTTCATTGAAGCTATATGATGTTTACACAAATATATATTCAAATCCAAGACAAACATGTTTTTTATTCTATCAAATGAAAATATTATAGAAGAATTGCACATCGTTTTAGACAAATTTCCCCCAAATTCAGCCTGGAAACTGTAGGATCTCCACTAGAATTTAAAATACATTTCTGTATTTTATACATTTCAAGTGCAAGTTTTTAATGACTGACCCACTGGTGAGCTTTCCTTTTTCCTTTGGTAAGTGTTAATAGTGTAATATTGTACTCCCAGGTTTATTCATATAGGAAAAAAATGGTACAATGCTCCACTTTGTGTTGTGCTAATCTGTGCTCCCACCTCATTCATTACTTTCCAGCCTTATCTCCTAAAATTATGTTCATAATACCACTGAATAGATTTGCCAAATACATATTGGAATAATATAATTGCTGCCTGGATTATGTTCACTTGCAATGGTTTTTCCAACTCAGGAGGGCATATTAAAATGCAGGATATTGATAAAAGGGACCGGGGTTCAAATCCTACATCATGCGCATCCTGTTTTAGTTGAGTATTGAAAAGTAAAATTGCCACTTTGGACTTTTAAACATAAAAATGTAAATCTTGCTTTAGTTGTTATGGGAGATGTAGGGAAAACAAATTAAATACATAGGCAATGAACATTTTGCAGATACATTCTTTACAAATGTTCCTTATTATGTTGATAAAAAATATAATCTGGGTGGCATCATGTTTCTTTTAAAGTAAATTTGCTGTTACAAAGTTAGAAGTTGGGATTGTTATTTTTCTATATTTTCATGCATCTACATGTTTACACACACACACACACACACACACTGTACGCATGTGCACTCAGAATCAGAGGGACAGTGTATACTGGCTGTCGCAGAAAACACACTCGATAATTCTCCTTCACATCTGGTCGGCCATCTGCACTGCAACAACATGATGTTAGATTACTGCAGGCCTCTCTCTCTCTCTCTGTCTCTATGTCTCTGTCTCTCTCTCTCTCTGTCTCTCTTTCTCTCTTATTCACAGAGCATTGTTTGTTTATTGGGGTTTGACCCAGCACTGACCCTTTTCTGCCCAACAGCAGCTGCTGAGCTCAAAGGATCATACCAGGGTTATTTTTTGCATGTTTTAGGTTATTAAATATCATGTATCATTTCATACAGTAACTGCTAATCATCTGTCAGCTGTTTTATTTCACCTTTCCATTTGTTTCCTTTCATCTCACTCAGGTATGAAACTCAAAGAGCTGTGTTATGAAACAGAATGAGGTGGCTGAACATTCAGGACATTCATCACTCATCCAGAAGAGATGGCCACAAGCTGCTGCCTAAAAGAGACAGGGCCGTGCTTGCAATACTAATAAAATATGGTATTTATAGGCTTTAATCAGTAAGATCAAATCTGCTGTTCTTGCTCAGGTTTGTGGGTTACTTAGAGAAACTGGAAAAATCTTCTTTTTTCCCCTCAAGAAGTCCTCAAACATATTGCATTTTCATATGATGTTTTTCAGTTTAAAAGAAGATTTTGCAAGTCAAGAAAGTCGCAGTTTGTCGTAAAACTGTTGAAGTAGAAGACTGTGAAAATATGTTATTAGAAAGTGATTGATAATGTTGCAAGAAACGTTGAAAATAACTTTGAGCAATAAATGCAGCAAAAAGCAAAAAGGTAAACGTCTGGACTTCATAATTGGACTGAGTTCGCTGACACTGCAGCACCTCAGTGACTTATTGGAAAGCCACTATAAACAGTATAAAAATATTGATTAGTGGCTACACAACATTACTTCTGGAGCTTCCCCTTCTACTGATAAAGCAACACAATAACAGTATGTTGTTCATTAAACAAAGAAATCTACAGCAGGACTTTAGACTTCTTTGTTCCTCTTGTATAACTGTGTTTGTCCTGATCTCACTGGTGCTCTCCTTTTGTCCCCTCATCATCTCTCTCTTTCTCTTTATTGCTGTCCGTCTAATTAGCTGAACAATCGACTGGACAGTTGAGGCCCTCGCTCGCTCGGACGTCAGCTGTGCCCGGCTGGTCACGCCTCCCCAGCGAAAGATGAATGAGTTTTATGGTTTGGATGATGCAGTGTTGTCACATCGAAGGACTTTGGGGTTTTGTAATGCAGTGATGTCAAAACAAGTTGCTGAAGGGCCCAACAAGACGTCCAGCCAGCTGCGACCAGCAGCAGGAAATAGACGAGTGACAGAAACCACATAAGGCCTGTGGCACAAAGGTTTTCTCACCAGTTAGAACAGAAATATACGGCTTGAATCACTCTTTCAATTCGCTACACAACCAGATGTTGTGTCGTGGGAATCACGCCATTCCCAATGAAAACCGGGTGATGTAGGGATGGTTTTAAACAGATCACTGGATGAAATAGCCTAAATTTCCTCCTATGAAAGATTATGTAATAAGCTGATAGACAGGAAAGATATCTACATGAAAATATTTTTGTTACTGATGTGCTGAAGAGTTGCAGTCTTTCAATTAAACGAAAAGTGAATATAATGGGATGAACTATATGACAGGCATAATCTGAGGTTTTATTTAGTTTGGTACATTTAATATATATCAGGTAGAATATATACTGTATTTAACACTCTCTCTGTTATATTCCTTTGTCCTTGTTTCCTGTTCTTGTGCTGTCTTAGGTGGAGTTTGCTGTGATATTTTGATGTGTGATGCATTTTATAAGCTATGTTTGTATGATTTTCCTTTTGAAAAACCAATAAAAAAATAAAAAACATCTAGCCTATCTGTGCCCTTCTGGTAGTTAGACGTCTTTCCAGCCCACCCCCACTTTTCCTCCCTCATTAATTAACCAATTAGCTCTGTCATTAATTATCCAGTGAGATCATCATCACTCATCATCGAGTGAGCGTCTGATTATTCTGCCCTGAGGCACAAACATCGGACCCGAGCGTCACACACACCAATACTTTCCACTGACCAGCATCGAGCCTGCTGTTACGAAATTCAAACAGAGACACAACACACATGAATAGGCATGAGCACACACCCACACACACACACGACAGGCACACAGATAAGGAAGTGAGCACTGACCGGATGGCGAGCAGCTCTGTCTTCTCATCTGGATCTTCAGGATGATCTCCTGTTGGAGCATTGACGTCATGTTTTTATATTCAGTCAGACAGCCTATTAATGAAATCCGTCACCACTGAGACTCCATATCGTGGCTGTATGTTACGTCGTACAATGAAGTTAAAATAAAACCAGATCACTCACGTCCACTGATCTTTGCGCCGACTCGCTGAGCCAGAGCGCTGCTCTGAGCCAGCTGGTCCCTGAAGCTCTGGCCCATGTAGTAGTCGATGTCGTTGGCCCTCAGCAGCTCCTCGAAGGCCTTGGTGGTGTCTCCCAGGTGCTGGGTGAGGATGTTGCACACGCCCCGACCCTCCCTCAGCCGCTGGCGGAGGTGAGACAGCTCTCTGGCCTGAGTCTGGATCAGACTGTCGAATTTACTACAGAAGGAGAAAAACAGAAATGAGCAATACATATAGAAATGTATTTATTTATTGATTATTATTATTATTATTTTTATGGATCCCCATTAGCTGTCAGCAGCACAACAGCTACTCTCTCTGTTATAACTACAGCAATTTAATTTATAATCAACCAGCCTACAAAGACAATTCCCCTTTCTATTTTTGTCATAATTAACTATGGAAATCATCTTCAACTGTTTTATAAAATACACACGACAGACAGGACGGCGTGTTCCCGACCTCGTGTCGGTTAATCCCCTCTGACTGTCAGGTCAGCTGAGTTCACATAAAAACATCTGTGGTTACGCTTGATTAACATGGACTGATACTGATGGAGGCTGATGGGATGTTTAAAGCCTGCAGTGATTACAGGATCACTGTACAGACTGAACCACATCAGTGAGAGGCTGATCGGTACTGTAAAGTTCTTCTTTTATTTTATACGATCCTAATCAAAGGATTAAATCAGTATTTTTACAAGTTTATGACAAATCATTTATACTGTAAAGTCTCAGTGGTCAGAACCTTTTTTTACCTAAAAGAGAAACAGGCCTTTATTTGAAACATTTGAGACATTATTCCTTATTTCCCCTGTTTTATCTGCATATTTATTATCATATTTTATCATATTTTAGTAAGACGTCTTCCTGTTTTTTGATCCGCTCTTGTTTTAATTTGCTGTTGATGCAAATTCAGCACTTCCTCCAAGTTTACATGCTACATGATATCTATTTTCACAGCACTATTTCCACCAGGAAAACAACATGCCATGTCAAACACTTTCTCTTTTATACCAGAAATGTTTAATGTTTTTATTCATTAATTATTTCTAATCGCTACCATCAATGAAACTCAACACTTCCTCTACAGATGTTTCACATTAAAAGCCTTCCAGCACTAAAAGAGCACAATCTTGAATGTTGATTTCCTGGGAGGCTTTTAATGTGAAACATCTCCAGGAAGTGCATTTTACCTCCTCTCCCACAGAAGTTGGGGGGGGGGGGGAGCTCTACAGATTAATTCATTAAAAAAACAAATCTTAGGAGGGAGGCTGCAGTGAAATGCCACTTGATTAATTATGTAATCCTGTCATATCCTTTTGAATATGTTTGCATGAAGGCATTTTTCTTTCTCTTTTTTTCATTTCATTATTTAGATAATTTAATATGTTTCTTGACTTTAAATAAAACGATGGAACTTATTTCCTGCTGTATTTCGTTTATATACGTAACAACTTTCCAAATAAAAAAGATTAAAAAGAAGGAGGGTGTAGTTTCCTGTCGCTCACCCCGGCCAGGTGGCAGACTTTCCGTCCTCGCTGACAGACTTCTTGCTTCCTTTCCTCAGCTGGTCCTCCAGTGCGTCCACCCGGGACACCAGCTCCTGCAGGCCCTTGTCAGGGTGAGGGTGACGGGGCGAAGCCAGATGACCTCCGTCAGATGACTGCCAGCCCTCGTCATCCTCCGCCCCGCTCTGGGAGGGCGAGGCCTGGAAGGACCAGTTGACCTTGCGGGGCGTGGAGGGTCCGCAGTCGCTGGAGGTGGAGAGGGAGCGGAGCCGGCTCTGGAGCCCGCGGATCACTCCCTGAGAGCGGGACAGCTGGGAGCGAAGGTCCTCGACGAGGCGCTGGAGAGAGGACTCGTCTCCATAACCGGAACTCTGGGTGGTGGTTTTAGTGAAGGTGGAGCTGCTGCTGCTGCTGGCAGGCCACCACTGGGAGCCACAGTCCAGAGAAGTGCACATCTCCAGGTCGTCAAACTCTGTCAGGGAACAGGACACACAGACTCAGATTCATTCAATAAAAAAAAAACATCTCCCATGTTTTCTTTATGATCACATAGACTCAGGTGCCAGCTGATTAGGTCCACCTAACTAAAACTAATGCAGTCTAACACAACGGCCCTGCAATAAATCCTGACTTCTGTATGAAGGTTTACTTTTGTTGAAACGTACTGGCTATTACTTACTTAACTATTACACACAAATAACAAAGGACAAAGTCATTAAATTACAGTAGAAATAAAACCAAAATAAATAAATTATTATAGTATCTATAGTACATAGTATTTAAAAAGGTGTGTTTGGCTTGATGTTTAAAGGAAAATATGTATGTAAAGAGCTAATTCTGTTATGGTCAGGGCTCTCCTTTGCTGCCCTCTGGTGTTTTTGTGACGCTACTACAACTAACCAGCTGCACTAGTTTCTGTTTCCAGGAAATGTATTGATATTGTATTTTTTTTAAAATAACTTTAACCCTTAGCAAACAATCAAATGTTAGTTTCCTTTAATTCCTTTGTTTAAAGTAAATTTCAAACAGTCCTCAGGCCCCTCTGCAGACAGTCTGTAACAGTCAGACACACCTGGGCTGCTGGTGTCTTCCCTCTCGGCCTCGTTCTCACTGCGGCCGCAGGTCTCGTAGCCCAGGTCCTGCACGTCCACCTGGATCTGCTTACTGTCCTGCTGTACGGCTGTTTCTGCTGCAGAGACACAGAAGAAGAAGAAGAAGAAGAAGCTTCAGTGTGTTTGCAGTTGAAGTCACTGGAATCCATCTGTTCTTTTCATGAACTTCAGATCTGTTTTAGGCCGTGATGTTATGTTTGTCATGCTTATTGTGCAGTCACACATGTAACAGTGGAGGTAAGTCATCAGTGTGTCCACTCACTGAGCAGCTCCCTGTAGTCTTTGAGCTGCTCGGCCTGAGCCTGCACTGTGGCTTCAGACACCATCAGCCTCTCCCGCAGCTCTTTGCTCTTCTGCTGCAGATGAACTGTCTTCTCACTCATCAGCGAGGACGCAGCGGCCTGCTGCTGACCGGCGGACAGCTCGCCGTCCTGGACGACAAACAGGAAAAGAAATGAAGAACACACTTTGCAGGATGGCTGCTTTATTTTCATGGACAGTCCTTGGACCCCCCCTACCTGTGCGGAGGTGGTGAGCAGGTGCAGAGACTCGGGTCTGTTGGCTCTGTTCTTCCTCGGCTCATCACTGGTCTGGATGTTGAACTCGCCGTCCCAGGCATCCCACAGCTCAGAGCTTTCATCCTCCTCCACCCCTTCTATGGTCACATCCAACTCCTCTTCCTCCTCCTCTTCGCCGGCCAACACCTTCTGTTCATCACTCTGTTTACCATCGAGCTGCAGCCCTTCAGTCAGCTGATGCTTTAAATCTTGGTTCTCTGCTTGAAGGCTGAACAGAGCTTTCCTTTAAAACACACAGTGAGAGACAGACGGTTTTAATTAACATATTGCCCTCTAGAGGCCAAAAAAATGACTTAATGCATCTTTAACTTTAATGAATAACTTAACAAATCCCATGAAAAGACTAAAATTAACAACATGTTAGCGCATCTCTCAATACTGTCTGACTTCCTGTCTGTGACTCTCATTGGTTCCTACTGAAGACATAAATCTTTAAAAACACCTCACAAATATCTAGTTTTAGGAGGAAATAGTGCATTTGTTGGGGACTATTTTCAGCAGTGGATGAATCCACATGTAGTGCTCTAGTGAGTATTTGGGGCAGCAGGACGGTGTATAAATAAACTCCAGTGTGTGTGTTCATGGAAGGAACAACAGTGAGGCTCACTGATGTGTTTTTAATAGTTTTTTATGGCTCAGAGGAAGAAGAGATGTCAGGCTGTTGGTTTGAGTCTGAACATGAGTTTTGTTTAAAATAAGAAAAATCTGAAACATGAGCAGCTTCATCCTTTAAGTAATCGTCTCACCTCATCTGTGAAAGTGAGGAGAAGCCGGCCTTCTCCAGCTGAGCCTTCAGCTCTCCCAGCTCTCTCTCCACCGCCCTCTTCTGCTCCACCAGCTGTTTGACCTCCATCAGTCCCTGACCTTCAAATACCGGATCCTGGGATGGTGCCTTTCCTGTACCTCCAGAACCCTGCTTACACAGGCAGTTGAAATGTCTCTGAATTATTAGTTACGAGCCCCTGAGGTCTAACATACAAAATTACAGTTGTGTTATTGAATGCATCTCTGGAGCAGAGATCAAAGATCAATGGTCACAATTCACAGCAGAAAATATTACTATAAAACTCTCTACTGCCAAAATCCCTCTTGGATGCAATAGCATTAAAATATGTTTTTCATGGAAGTTTTGCCTCCATTCCCCTTAAACTCCCTCTTAAATAGCTTTAAAGTGATTAAAAATACTTTTTCAATCTTCAGTAAAATAAGCTATATGACATGGGTTTGTAATGCTGGATTAGTACTTGAATTAAGAGCTTTATAGGAGTTCATTTAGACGTTCAAATCAAACGTATTTATACCTTGGTGATGGTCACAGACTGGACACTCAGTTTGGACTTCTCTTCATCGACGCTCTCAGTGTACTTGCTGTTCATATCATCAGCCTCGTCTTCCTCCTCTGAGCTCAGTTCTGCAAGAAGTAGGAAAATAAAGGTTAGATTTCTACCATCACAAGAACTACTTTTACATTTCTCTCTGCTTTGTGCAGTTCAGCAGCATTTCTACTGAGCGTCACAGTATCAACACAGAAAACAGCTGGTTATCTCTGATCAGCATGATGCTGGTAGTTTGTAATACAACGTCCGCTGAACTTTAGATCATATATGAGTTTAACTGCATGTACGTGCATATAAACAGCCTGTAGTTCACTAATATGATGATCGTTGTGTGTTATTAGCTGCACAGATTGTGATTAAACTTCAATACAACAATCGTGTGTGCAGAGTGAATTAGAGACACTCTGGGGATTTGAAGCCAGTGAAAAAGACTTTATGGACAGAATGGACCAATAGGAGGGATGGATTTACAAAGCTTTAAGATATTTAAACAGAGCAGGATTATGGGTAATCTGAGCCTGAGGAATTTGACATCTGTAGCGACTTGACTTTCTGAATGTGCTGGTGATGAAGTGAATTAAAGGCGAAGGCAGGTCTGGCTCTTCTTAGCATCATCAGTGCCATATTTATTTTCTAGAATTATGTAAATCTCTATGTTACATTACTACTTGGATTTGGTCTCATATCAATATAAACCTCAGGGCTGTAGCCACTGAGGACACTGGAGTCATGTCCTTCTTCTCTGTGAGTTTGAGAGGTTTTGACTTTATTAGTGGGGTTTTAAAGGCTGATTCAGATATTCTTTACTGTATTTATCACATATGTGACAGTTAAATTAAAAACAAAATGATGGGATTTAATGTTTCGCCACCAGAATTATATTACTAACAGTCTGGAGAATTATTTCCATTCAGACCATCATGTAGGAACAAATATAATTGTTAAATTAATAATTATAACGTGAGTTTTAGGGCAACTTGTCAAACATTTCTTTGGGGAATTTGGACTCAGCGAATACCAGGACTAGCCTGATATTTCGTATGCTCTATGAACTGACATTCAAATTGGTGTGAAGCATGTTATGCATACCATGTATTGTGGTTCAGTCAGGCACAAATCCACACAGCAAGGAGAGAAACTGGACTCTGTTACTGTGTGAAGTGTTTTGGTGACTGAGTGTGTAGATATAAGTGTTCATGTAGTGGAGACAGATGTCACTGTAGACGTGGGAAAGTAATAAAACTTCTTGGGCCAGTGTGCAAATATACACGTACTTCAATTGTACAGACCATGAAAACCTCCTGAAATCACAGATGCATGATGTAAGTGCTGCAGGTTTATTTATTGAACGGCTCAGTTACAAGTAAGAGTATGAATATGTTTAAATAAAAATAGAATATCTGCACACACTTTACATTCTTCAGCTTCATGGGAAGAAAAAACATTCCTACTCACTGTGCTGCAGTGTGACACTCGATTTTATGATAATATTCATTAATATTGAAGCAGAGAGATGAAACTGATGGTTGTTGAATTGCACAGAGTCTCATAAAATCACAAAAGCAAACTGACATTTGAAGAATCTGAGCATTTTCTCCATAAAAGACAGCTGTAAACTGAGTACACAGAATCCTAAGCAACGTGGAATGTGTTTATATTTAAATATTGTCCAGTTAAAGTAAATGTGAGTTGGGTTCAAACGTCATACAGCATTCAGAAACGGGCTTATTCAGGCTGCTGGACATGCAAAGACACACACCCACACATATATAAGGTAATATATTATCACTGGCACAAGTAACCAAATATTACGACACAATACAAAACACGTACAACACCACCTCTTGTATCCTCCTAAATAGAAAATATGCTGAAGAGAAAGCAGCTGAATGAATTGTTCAAAAAAACATTTACAAAACAATTAAATAAAACGTTATTTTTTAAACTGGCCATCACTCAGGACAAAAACCAGATGGTTCATGTTGTTCCAAAATGACAAAAGGATTTAAAATATATTTACAAAAAGAATAATAAAAACAATAATTCCAGCAATCAGTTGTAATTATTGGATCTGCATTTTCATGAATATCAGGAAGTTTGTTGTTAGTATTTATCAATTATTTATGTATTTTTAACTTGTTTGTTTTGTGTTGTATTTTTGAATTGGACCTCCACCACTCTCCAACGAAACACCATTACTTCCTTTATTTTTGTGTTCAAGCCTGCAAATCTGTTCTTTAAGGCTGTCGATCACAGTCATGGTCCTGGGCTCTTCTGAAAGGAACCTCTTAGAGTTTACTAAAAACGTTTGCTTCTTCTCCCTTTTAAAGATTGTATTTTCTGTTTTTCTGTGAATTCCTGTTACAAAATAAGCAACTGTTGTTGATATTGGAAACTTAAAATGGCTTTTTGCTTTCAAACTATGTAAAGTTTGTGGCGTCAGAGTGAATATTTAACACGATGCTGTTCCAAAAGAGGTTAAAAAATAAATCATGCTGCTTGTTAAGATGTTTTAAACACCTACAATGAACTGTGTCATTAATCAGACATTTCTGTCTTCAGGTTAAGAAGCAACCTGCGGTGACTACTGACTGTTGAAAAAGGCTTGCAGTTAGTCCATCATGTTAGCATCACTGGATACAATACAAAAATGGTCAGTGTTAGTATTTACACCCGGAGGTCCCGTTCTGTTAACCACCACCACAGTCACGGCTCCGGGGGGAGTTGCTGTTACAGATACTGTCCCATGCTCCTCTGATGCCCACCTCCAAACTCAGGCTGCCTGCTGTTGGGCCGGTCACGGCCCAGGATGGGGCCTCTGGCTAGGGGACCGTCCTGCTGGATCAGGCTCTCCCTCAGCTCCTGGACCTCCTGGGTCAACTGCTCCACCAGCGGCAGAGCTGAGGGCTCCACCATCTGCCTCTGGAAGTCCTGCAGAACACACACACACACACACACACACACACACACACACACACACACACATACACATATATACAACACAAAATACTGGTTTAATAGAGGAAAGAAAGCTGCAGGTGCATTTTAAACATTACAATACATGTTGATTCTGTTGCCTTTTATATCAGTTAACACTGTTATCTGAGTCTCTCATATTGTGGTAAAAATCCCGCTCCCTCTCACTAACCCTGATGATCTCCTCCTTCACATGCAGCGTCCTGGTGAGGGAGTCCACCCTGGTAGCCTGACTCCTGCTCAGCTCCTGGCTCTCCCTCTCCCTCCTCAGAGCCAGACGCAGCTCCTCCTGCACGG
>SEMN01000334.1:135598-460598 GCA_005408345.1 Macquaria australasica | reverse complement strand
ATATACCAAAGCAAATTCCTTGTATGTGAAAACCTACTTGGCAATAAATCAGATTCTGAAAAATATATAGGAAAATCATAGGTAAAACGTTATGGGTCCCATAATTTCCTACCAATTAAATGGAAAGAACTATGACATTTGATACAAATTCACCTATTTTAGTTTTTAAGAAATGTTTGCGGAGGTATCTTTAATAAATCTCTTCTGTTGTCAAATCATGAAACAGACCTGTGGTAGAAAGGTCAGCAGTTAGAGCAAAGTCATCACTAAATAACTTCACCAGAATCTAGTTTTGAATACTCTGGAGTCTTTATCAGAGTGTAACTGGCGCGAGTGTAAATGTCCTCATTCACAGCAGTGAGAGGTCTGTTGTCCAGCCTGGTTTAATAGACCAACACACCAACAGATAACAGACTGTAACAGAGCTGTCTGTCTCTGTCTGCTCCTGGCACGCTGAACCACATTCACACTAATCATTAACATCACAATGCAAGTTATGAAACTGGATCAGACCGAGCAGAGCCTTCACGCGGACTGACTGCCGCAGCGCTTGGAGAATGTTCCCATGGCAACGGAGGCGTTGCCAGGATACCGACAAGGACGAGTATTTGCACTCCCTGAGAGGCTAATCAAGGCAAGCAAGAGAATTCAGGCTTTGTCAGCATCGAAGGAGATGAGTAAGACAGAAAATCCGGAGAGATTTGACCTCGTTCTGTCTGCACGGCAGGAGCACAAACAGGGAATTAGCCAGTCGATTTTCTTAAAAAGGTGGACTAAGCCTTCGTCAGATTGTCAGATTTGATTTGATTTCTGTACGTTTATACAGATTGTCATTGAAAACAAGGATAATGTCTAGGTTTTAAACCAGGTCCTCAGACATCCAGAGGTTGTCCTGTTTCAGCTTGATAATGCTGAAGTGTTGTTTTCTTTGTTGGCAGCAATTCAGAGGTCGGGAACCAGGCTAGTCCTGTTTCCTGCTACAAAAGGACACTGTCAATGGCATTTTACAGTTAAGAGGCCCCCATTTCTCAAAATATGATTCCACTAATGAAACGTTCATTTACAATTCAGAGGGAGACAATAGTTTTTAAAGGGGCCCTCTAGTGATCGCTCTTAATAAATAAATTGGGGGGTTTGCAAGAAACAGATTTTTAAAAAAGAATGGTCAAAATCGAAGCTGCAGAGGCAGAGAAATCCTGACTTTTGGTCCCTTGAATGGGTCAAGCTCTAAAAAAAAAAAAGGATCCTACATTTCCCATAATGCAACTCAACAGCGCCTTGCACCTTCCTTGGCTGGTAAACGAGTGTAAGAACAATGTTTTAACTGTGAAAGCAACAACATCTACACTGACAGGAGGAGCTACAGTGAGGTCAGAGGTCATCCAGTAACCAGGTACTGTGTGGCTGCCGATCTACCTGCTGAAAGCGGAAAGGCCCGCACTGAACATAATCATCCAGCCACTGCTCCTCCATCTCTGCCAGCTCTGCCTGCAGCTCCTGCTGGGGACACGGGGTCACGACCTCCGGTACAGGCTGGTGGGGGTACAGCTCACAGTCCGCTGCCCCTCCACAGGGCGACCTCAGTGGGATGGGCAGAGGCAGCGACAGGCCTTGCTCCAGTTTGGCTTTGACCAGAACTGGGAGCTTGCTGCCCCTTTGAGGCTTCACTGGCCGGTACTCCCAGCCCCTCAGGAGGCTCAGCATCATCTCAAACCCCGAGAGGGAGCTCTCGCTTGTGGGTTTGTCCCATGGAGTGTCCCTTCTCGCCAGAGCCTCCTCTGGATCTTTCTCTGGTTCCATTTCTTCTCTTTCTTTGTGGTGGGTCACAGGAGGGCAACTCATGTCCACGGCGGTGTCGAGAGATTCTACAGACGATGCCGGACTGGGACTCGTCCTGTCACACATGGTCTTATCAGTCTCCAACCCAGCTGAAGGGGACTCAAACACCACAGCTGTAGCCTCAGATGCTGCGGAGGCTCTGGCGGGGTCCTCGACCCCCAGAGTGACTGTTGAGTAGCGGGTAGACGGGCCGCAGGATGTGCTCCTGCGCCCAACCCTGCGAGGGACCTTGCACACTGCCTCGTAGTCAGAATCAGCGACACGGAGCGCTGCACATCCTCTGCACCGCCTCGGCTTCTGGCCAGAGAGAGAGTCTGCTCCTGGGCACTGGAGGAGGTGGTGGTGGTGGGGATGGGTGTGGTGGTCCAGGGCGGGCTCTTCCTTATCAGCCCAGGATTCATACACAGAGTAAGTCAGATCATCCTGGATCATATCGGAGTATCTTAGAACCTGCAGGTCTGACATATCCACCACAGGAGAGTCTTCGGACACTGCCTCAGTCCCAACGACCCCCACAACGGACCCAGGCGGAGCCACGTTCCCATACTCTGTGTTGTTCTTCCGGAACAGGCCTCCGATACACTGCCTCAGCCGGTCTTTCTCCAGCAGCAGCTTGTGGAGGCGCTCCAGAGACAGTGCCTCCACCCGGGCGATGACTGTGTCGAAGCGGTACATGCGGTCCAGCATGAAGGCGCACTTGGAGCAGGCAAACTCCCCGTGGCCGTCCCGGGTCAGCTCGCGGCCCAGAGCGTGGGACAGCAGCACCTGCAGGTTGACTTTGGCAGCCGGGTGGAAAATCCATCGGCGCTGGTTACCGCAGAGCTCGCGGGCGCAGATCCTGCAGGCCTCCTTCATCTTCACCACGTCCAGCATCACAACAGCATGCAGCAGTGAACTAACTGACAAGTCAGTTTCTTAAAAGGTGTGAGAGTTTCTTTGGATTGTAAGATGAAATCACAGCTGTTCACAGCGTCTTTAAAGTGCTGATTTTTTGCCTGGATTTCTGTACAGGTGTGTTCCAACAGTTTCTTTCAGGTGTGTCTCATTCATCCAAACTAAAAAGCTGATTTAAAAATTTGGGACACATTAAAGAGTTCCTTCTCATTCTCATTGCAAATCTTGTACAGAGATGCTTTGATGCGTTTTTGTCCCTCTTCAGCCTCCGTCCTTCGTGTTCCAGTGTCCTAAACTGCTTTTTTCCAAGATTAAGTTTAATAAGTTTAAGAGTTATGTGTTTCAGGCTCCATCTGCTGAGGAAGATAGCGTGATACAATCAATCAGTTCTGATGGAGATCAAATAAAACCAGGTCACTTGATGATGGGGATCAGATCAGGAACCGCCATCAGCATCCCTCAAGTTTTTTCTCTGATTCAAAAACGCAAATCTCGTCGGATCCCGCTGACATGACAACGTGATCAGCAGCGTTGACTCAGTGAAGCAGATTTCCAGGCAGAACGGATGTTTTCACTTCCTCGGTGCTAAAACTGCAGACATGTGTTGTCTGATCGATCCGGGTTTTTATTCCGGTCGGCTTGTCCTCAGCGATTGCGGTGTAGAAACGATCCTCCGTTCACTGCTGTATTTTTGGGGGCTTTTTAAATCAATGACGTCTCTCTACATGACAGCATCTCCCCGCTGCAGCAGCGGACACACGCACGGAGAGGAACAATAAAAACACCGGTCTTTCCTCGTCGACGGTCTGGATGCTTGTAGATTCACCGGAGACTGTCCGAGTCCCCGGTCCGGGTTCTCCTCATCAGCTGAGTGATGGAGGGGGAGGCTGTCAGAGCTCGAGCCGCTTTCACAACGAGACAACGAGGCAACGTTGACAGACACCAAAGATCGTGTGTGTGAGAGGACGTCTCACTCCGCAGCTTTAACTAGTCCCGTCTGCAAAAGTGGAATATTCCACATGCATAAGTCATTTTGGACAATCTTTGGCCAAATTGCAAATTATTCTTGTTGTTGTTTTATTGTAATAGGCTAATATAATTAATATTATATCAGTTATCAAATTAGGCTACAAAGATTTATTGAAAGCAGTAACAACCAGTGGTGGAAAGTAACTAAGTACATTTACTCTGGTATTGTCCTTAAGTACAATTTTGAGGTACTTGTACTTTACTTGAATATTTGTATTTTTTGCTACTTTATATTTCTACTTCACTACATTTATTTAAGAGCTACAGTTACTAGTTACTTTTCAAATCAAGATTTTACAAACAAAACAAATGATCCGTTTATAAAATATGATCAATCACAGATTAAACTACCAAAAGTATATGAAGTAGCTCCACCTCGACCAACAACATTAAAGTACCGCTTACAATAGTATAACACTGACAGAAGCCACTCTGCATTATGAGTACTTTTACTTTTGATACTTTAAGTACATTTTGTTGCTAATACTTCAGTACTTTTAAGTGAAATTTTGAATGCAAGACTTGTACTTGGAGTATTTTTGTCCTGTGGTATTGCTACGTTTACTTGAGTAAATTATTTCAGTACTTCTTCCACCTCTGGTAACAATTAAAAAAGATCACAAGTGTCTAAAGCCACTGTGACTGTCTAATAATAAATATAAAATCACACTGTGAAAGTGTCACACTTTCTCGTGACTGTGTAATTGAAACTGATGTCTGTTTGGCTTTTGTTAATAAAGTATTAAAAGTGGGCGTTCCCCATCTTGAAACAAACAAAATGAAGATTTAAAACATTCAGCATTAAGAAGAGGCTCAGGTTTTCTATCTGTTCGGTCCCCCATATCCGTGTCGGAGTGAGACCTCCTGCAGCTGCCTGGACTGAACCATTTTACCGGAAAGAGGAGGGTCCCGGTGCCCTGCCCTTTAATGCACTGACTGTCTCTGTTTCATAAACATTTGGGAGCCCTTCAGGCCGAACTTTACATTACTTCATTTTTTTATTTCCTTAATTAATTATGTTTAAATTATTTTTACTGTGTCTGTATATATGAGTGTGTGTGTATATGTGTGTAGAGGTTTGTACTGGATGTTACTATATTTGTACAAAAAGAGAATAAATGCAGTTTAAAAAAAATATATTTTAAGTAATCAAAAACATTTTAAACAGCTTTAATAACAGCATTTTGAATGGTTTGCAAGTGATCATGATTTTATTGCTGTTTCCATTACTGATGTGAACGAACAAAATTAGAAAATATAGCTAATGTTAATTTAGTCATTGTTCAGTTTTATGATGAAGCTACCAAACTCTCTAAGCTGACATTTGGAGCACAGGTTTGTTGTTCACTGGACATTTTTATTGGCCTGATATTTACTTTGTTCTTCTTTCTTTTCTTATTTATTTACTCAATTTTCCCCTTTTATATATTTTATTTATTTATTAATTTTGTTATTTCTGCTTTGGGGTTTTGTCTGACTTTTGCTTTGTCTGCTGTAGCTGAGGACGACATGACTGCCTCGGGCTGCAGCCGCTGGCTTGTTTATTTTAATCGTTTTCAGGTATGTATTTAAGATTATGCTTGTGGTGACGTTCTGATGAAACATGGCACAGCATCAGTAAATTAAAAAGTATTGTGGGAGCAAAACACTGTGCTGTTTGTTTTGTCTGCTTAATTAAAACTGCATTCAGTCTCCAAAAACTGAGGCCAAAAGGACTTTAGGTATGAACTTCAGCAGGTAAAAAAACACTTAATTTCTCTTTATTTCCAGATCATTCATATCAAAACATTGTGTGACAGCTTGTGTATTTCAAAGTACTACATTTTTCATTTGCATAAAGCTTTTTTCATGTCAGTATAACTCTACGTGTGCAGGGAAACAGGCCGGAGTGTTTTCCATCAGGCTCATTAAACTCTCTAAATTGTCAGCGTGGAATGAGTTCATGCTCTTTCCCAGGGGCACCCGGTCTTCACATGCATGTCACAGAGTGAAGGGGGGGGGGGGGTACAGAGGGGAGGGGGCTCGACGCTTTAATGGAGCAGCAAGACTGTGCTCTTAAAAAGCTGATGTCATTCTCAACAGACACTTTCAGGATCTTTTTCCCACAGACACACGAGTCTTCATCCGTCTTTCATTATCGCAGCAGGCTGGATGTGTTGTTGATAAAACTGTTCTCACATGTGATTTGGTTTCCTCTGTGTGTGTGTGTGTGTGTGTGTGTGTGTGTCCTCTGGCCCCATGACTGCGTCTACATTTGTCACCCTGCAGGCCCTCTGGAGACACAACACCAAAACACTGATCTGCTGGAATGAGGCACGCAATCAAAAATCAATTAATCCTAATCAGAGATAAGTGCCAAACACTGCTGACAGACTTCACCCGCTGTTTATTTTTCCTCAAAGTGGCAGAAATACCAGAGTGTGACAGCGGAGGATTAACGTCGCCGCAGACAGAAGAGGTGTCTCTGCTGATTTTCACTTGTTGGCGAGCCAAGTAAACAGCCGAGGCCCTCTGAGCTCGTGAAGCGAGTCTGTGTGTGGAGCAGCCAGCAGACGGAGAGCTGAGTATAATTAAAACTGGCGTCAGGGAGGCTCAATCAGCAGCACTTTACTGTACGTGTGACCCTCTGATGGCTGCTGATGGGGGCGACCTGAGAGACGCTGTGCGACCCAGAGAGCAGCACAGGCAGGGGTGAGGTGAGGGCAGGACGTCCAAGGCTGGATTACCAAAGTAGGCAGCTGAAGGGCCCCAGAACTCCAGGGGCCCCCAGAACTCCACGTTTACTGTGTGTTAACTGGTGTGTGATAGTTGAATTGAAAAGTAATTTTGGATTAAAAAGTAATATCAGATGAGGGTCATGGTTATTATATTATTACCTGATTCTGAGGCCCTGACTTAAAGTCTCTGTGTCAACATCTAGTTTTAGGACTAATGTTATTTCAGTTTTGTGCAAATTCTAAAACAAACGTGTTTAATCCAATTACAACACAGCAAATCTGAGGTTTAGGTAATATTCTAGTTTAGAAAAACATTATACACGTTGTAGAAGATGGACAGAGAGAGAGAAATTATTAACTATTTTTTTGATTTTATGAATTGTACCTTTTTATTTTTTAAATGTCATTATTATCTGATGCTTTGGCAATATTGTCTTGTTACATTTATGCCAATAAAGCAAACTGAATTTAATTGAAATTGACAAAAAATTAAGTTCTGAAAATAATTTACTTTAGGAAAAAAGTACCACAAAGGACAAAATACTTTATTATAAGTTAAAGTCCTGCAGTTGAAATTATTTTACTTAACACAAGCAGAAAATCCTGTTGTTTTTTTTGTTTTTTTTTTGCTTTAAAAGTAAAAGTGAAATGTACTAAAAGTGAAGAATACTTGAAAACCTTGTATCTCCAGTTTTAAGGATTGTCTCGCTTCAAGGGTTAGTTGAAGAATGAAAGTAGGGAAAGGAGGAAGTGCAGAAGAAAAGAGATAAGTAAAGCAGGAACAACAGACGTATAAGGAAGCAAAGAAATAAGGAAGAAAAGACAGAGTGTCAGAGGACAATTAGAAAAAACAACAGGAAAGTAAAAGTAGCAGTACCAAAATGGGAAAATATAAGCCCTGTATTTAAATATTACTCAAGTAAA
Organism: Macquaria australasica; assembly: GCA_005408345.1. Lineage (NCBI taxonomy): Eukaryota > Metazoa > Chordata > Actinopteri > Centrarchiformes > Percichthyidae > Macquaria > Macquaria australasica. The sequence goes on along the minus strand of SEMN01000334.1, from coordinate 453,195 downwards.
AGTAACAAAATATTAGCAGTAAAACTTCCTCAAGGGTCAAAGATAAAAGGAATTTGGTTCATTTCAGATTATTAGGTTATTGTTTACTTTAAATTTAAGCTAAGGCTAAGCTGTAAAATAAATGTAGTGGAATAAAAAGTACAACATTTCCATCTGAAATGTCTCCCAAAATTGAAATGTCAGTACTGTGAAGGCCTCAGAGTCACATGCAGTGTAGATTAGGCACCACTAGGTGGCGCTACCTCTCTATAATCTGAGTCATGAAGCATTGTTTTAAAATGCAAACTTGGCTTCAGCACCAGCAGAACAAGCTAAACTCAAGTGAGTATATGTGTTGTCATGAGAGTGGAGTCAACTTCCAAAATACGCTGTAACAAGCTGAGTGTAAACTCTACATATAAACTCATTCATACACAGCGTTAAGATGTTGTTCCTACCTGCATCTGTGCGTGGACCCGGCGCTCATTGTGACTCTGTGGGGAAAAGAAGTGAACTTAAGTCACACAGTCTAAAATGTGCTTTTCTTACTACTGTAAGGATTGAAATTTATATGAACAAGATGTATTTGATATTTTGTGTTAAAAAGGCAGTGATCACCTGTTCTTCCAGCTGTATCAGGTAATAAAACCAAAAATAAACGAGCTACAGTGGAGTTTAGGGTGTTGTACTGACAGTAACCGTCACTGTGTAGTCATCATATCCACTCTGATGAAAAAATAACCATACAGGGACATAACATGCATTCATGTGCAGCTCGTCTGCTTTGCCAAAGTTCCACTGACCCACATGTGGATATAAAAACAGTTTGATATCTAAGTCAGTCAGCCTGTACTGGGGTTTTTAGCCAAAACACAAAGATAGAAGAGGAGGAGAGGAGGAGGGGAAGGGTGAAGGTTACCCGATGAGGAATTTAGCCTGCAACTGGATCACCTGACTGGGTCACGTTCAGGGCCTGGATTTAAGGTCTGAACCAGGGCCTGCATCTACCAGGCTGCTTGAAGTGAAAGTGCAATGCTCAGTTGTCGTTAGCATGCAATCTGATGTGTATTTGAGGTAACTCAGCATAATGTGTTTGCATGTGGACGGAGTGAAAAATACCTCAGCTTCTCGTTCTTTCTTCTCGAGAGAAGAGGAAAGGTTGTGAACTTTGACCTCAAGCTCCTCGACCCAGAGACCCAGCGAATGTTTCTGCTGTGACAACTCCTCGATCACCCTGAGAGAGAGAGAGAGAGAGGAGCACAGGGTAAAATGGTTAAAGCTGCAGTGAAGTTTATCTGCTGGGGTCAGTTACAGTATGTAGGCCAGAGCTCTGGCTCTTTGTTTGTGACAAGGTCAGTCGATAAGCAGCAGTATCACTGTGCTGTGAATAGCACCGATATGAACAGTGACCAGCAGACACCTCCCAGAACCAAAGAATTATTTTAATTATGAACAAAATCTCTGTTATTTTTGGATGAATTCATAAACTGTGCAGGCTGTCAATTCTATAAAGTGAGGAAATAGTCCCCAAAAAAGCTGACACTAACTCACTTCTTTCTAAATGTAAGTTAAAGTCACCTGTCTTTGTCGGCCAGGGCCTGCTGGGCAAGCAGTCCACCTGGGCTTCCACTCTCCTCCATCCTCTCCACCCTCTCTCTCTCCAGAGCCAGGCAGCGCTGAGCCTCAGAGTCCGCCAGCGATGCCATCCGCTCAGCCTCGCCCCGCGCCAGCTCGGCCTCCTGAACGCAGCACAGGCAGGAGGAAAAACGTAAGTCTCATTTTTGAAGTTTTTGTCATCATTTCTATCAGTGAATGTGAATTTGTGTGAGTGCACCTCTTGCAGCAGCTGAACTTTGGTTTGGAGGATTTCCTGCATGTGGCTGATCTCCTCCTGTCGCTCCGCCAGGCGACGCTGCAGCTCTGCTTCATTCTGATTGGACAGGCTCTCGGCTGTTGACCTATGAGGTTGTAGTTTCAGACAAAAAATGATTTTAGAAAGGAAGCTGCAAAATGAATTTGCCTTCTTTCGGGACATCTTGTCTTGAAACATTAGACAGACAGACTACTTGACAACATTAACAAATATTATTTAAAGCAATGGCAACTAAACTGTATATTGAATATTCATGTCTTAAAATAAATGCATTTTGAAGCCAGTGAAGATGTCCATTTGGCTGAAGAGACCCTAAAGTCAGTAAATAATAAATGTATGCAATAAAAACAGCTGACTTCAGAGGCAGATGGGTTCATTTCATTGGCTTCTCATGATTTATTCACGTCTGCTCACTCAGATCAGGGTGTCATTAACAGGAGTATTTCCCAAAAGACTCCCAAACTTGTCTCACGAGGTCATAATGTGCTGCACTTCATGTCTATAAACCGCTTGGCATGTATCCTGTCTCTGTACTCCACAAAATCAGATACTTCTTGGTTAGTTGTATCAGTGCAATATGAGTTTTATAGGATGTTATTCCTGAATTGGCCTTGGTTTTATCACTGAGTCACTGTGTCACAGTAGAACAGAACATGTGCTTTAAATATTACAAATCTGTAACACATGTTGGTATCAAAGTCGAGCTTGTTTTTGAGTGTTTGGCTGATGATGCAGAATTCAACTATTTCCCAAAAATGTCGTCTTTCTCTTTAACTGTAAACCAACTCAAATAAACCAAACTACAAAGAACTGCAATACGTGGTGAAAAAAACAAGCAACCAAGTTAAAAATGTTAGAAAACCTTTTAAGAAAGAAATAATGTGCTGACAGATTTATATTGATCCAAGGAATGATCCAATTCTGATTTTAAGAAGTATGAGTCAAAAAATAAAGTGTTTATTTCAGGGTTTCCCTCAGAAAATTGTTCACAGAGGTGGTAAACCGTCCAGATTCTGACACATCTCATCTTTGATTGGTAGATGACAGACTAAACAATAACTATGCTCATTAAAAATGCAGTATTTGCTTTGTGAACTAGTTCCTCTGCTTGTCAATGTCTACATTTTTTATTATGCTAGTGGAGGGGGTCTGCAGTTCAGGTGAGGTGGCTCCGCTATAAAACACTGTGGGAAAACCTGGTTTTATAACAGACCACATGGTGATGTTACTGGATCAAATTAAATTGATATCTGTTGACAGGATTTTCAAATCTCCTGCTAACAAACTGACAACAAAACAACAGACTTGAGCAGCGTGAACTTTGTCTGCAGGGGGAAAGTCTCTCTCTGATGTTGATGGTGAAGCCAGTCTGTCACTGCTCCACCTCTCAGCAACTTCAACAGCCAGAAGGTCACACTCACATCTATCAGTCAGCCTCTGTTAATAGCTCCAATGATAAACTGTGGCCAGAGAGTTTATTTATGAAACAGCAGGGCAGAGAGAGACCTGACCCCAGACTCCACTCTGACATGCACATTTACTCTCCTCCAACACTTTGCTCCTTTTTTATTATTCTGACAAAGTGCTGAATTGACTGATTGAACTAATCACTGCCTATACTGCATGGTTACATTTAGATTTTATTTCAAACATGTTAAAAACAAGAATAACCTATAAAATAAACAGCAAACTCACAATAAACGACATAAATAAAGATTTCATGTCCAAAAAGGAAAACTTATCAAGTCCTGCCCCTTTAACACTGTGATAACACTGTGATAACACTGTGATAACACTGTGGAGCTGAGCCCATGGTGTTTTTCCTGCGTCCACCTACTAGGAAAATCATCAAACAATAGTGATTTTTACATAACAGTAATAATAATAATAATAATAATAATAATATAATAATAATCTTTATTTATAGAGCACTTTTCTAAACCCACATTACAAAGTGCTTCACACAAGGCAACAACTTCACAACAAGCAGATCATAAAAGCAGTTTTCCGATGGAGTAACAGCAAATAAAATAAATAAAACAGTGAAACAGTACCTACATGTGTAGAGTATTAAAAAAATAAGACTTTCCCTGTTCTTAACCAAGTAGTTTATTTGCCTAAACTTACCACATTTACAAAAGAACATTTTCCCTCTACTGGTGTCTATCCATACAGATGGCTTCCAGGTTTTGAGATCTCTTTATTTGAGATTTCTGCATGCACAATACAATGAAGGTGAATGGAAATACATTTGTAGAGCTAAACATTTTGAAATGTGGCAATAAAAAACAGCAACATCTCTGCCCAGAAGCACTGTCCTGGTTCCTCTGCATAATCTATAGCAACATGTCGTGAACAGTTTTCATTGGAATTACTTTCTACAGAAGAAATAGTCCCTATGAAAAGCAAAAGCAAATAAAAGCAACTGCATGCTTAGCCACTATTAGGATTAGGTGAAAAAACACGGTTTGTTTTGTGAACTGACTCTTGTTTCATGCTCAAATGCTGTGGGAATAACAGTTGGCAGTAAACTTTCCAAAACCTTTGTTGTTGAACATATTCTGCAGTTTGCAGACTCGATATCATCGTTCTGAGTCTACAGCGGAGAGGAGTTAGAGAGCAGATACGCTGAGAGACAGACAGCTGCCTCACAGACAGGTGCTGGAGCTCAAATAGTTCCCGACTCAGCACCACAACAACCCACAAGACACCTCTGCCCTTTACTCTCCCTCCTCCCATACTCTGTACGCCCTCCCCCCTTCACAACAAACCCACAGTCGCTCCCTCGCCCCCCTCTTCACCCTCCGTCCCAGAACACAGAGCCACTTCATCCTCTTCAAAAGCATTTCAGCGCTGAGTCCATACATGGCATTCCTCAGAGCTTAGTCCGTGTTGTGATAGCTAGGTGAGTCTACAGGCCAGCGGGCTCGCATGTGATTGCCGCCGGGTCCCGAGGGCGCCCAGGGCTCTGATGTACTGATGGACTCATGGGAAATAATCAAACTATCGATGAAAAGAGTGTTTTTGCAGTTCTCTGTCAGGTTTCCCTAAATGCTTCTCAACAGATCTGAGCAGCTGAAACCACATATTTGAAAACACGTTTGAATGTATTTTGTTCTAGAGGTGTGATATTCTACAGGTGAGTGATTTGTTGGATACGTTCAGAGGTTGAAGACCCGGGGATTCTCAGACTAACATCCTCATGGTCACTGTAAAGAAACAGGGAACAGTCAGATACTCACAGAGCTTTGTCCAGAAGCTGCTGTTTCTCCTCAAGTTCGTTTTTCAGACTCTCCACTTCAACCTTCAGCTCGATGTTCTGGAAAAGAGATTCAACAAAACAATAAGAACTTACAGATAAGAAGATGAAATCTTATTGTTTATTGTCTCAGTGTCTCAATGGAGTAAAAACAACATATTCATTTATAATATAGAAATAATATTAAGGTTTGGTGATGCTGACAAAATCACATATCATGACATTTTTGACCTGAAGCCTTGGTACTGATAATGTGAGAACATGTCAGGGACGACTTGCTGTGCTTTTAGAAGATATTTATGTGCATTTTGAGAAATGATCATTAATAACTTTGATATGTTGACCAGGTCGAGGCATTTGTTGTCCACCTGACTCAGATAGTCTAATATAGAAAATAGTATCTGTCTAGTACTGTCTTTATGACTATGGAAAATGGCTCATATCACAATATTGATTCATAGCAAGGCTACAGAGAATATACTTGAGGATTTGCTGGTAGGTTCATGTTAAAAGTGTATATCAGTGCACCTAAAACATATGCTGTGTCTCAAATCGCGTACTTCCACACTTACGCTTAATATTTTGAGTGCATAAGTGCGTTCACACTGTATGGCAAAATGCAGTGTACTATAAATACCGGATGATGTTCACAAAACGGTCAGACAGTTGAGTGAGGAACGCTGCACACTTCTCACCCTCAACGGTCGCCATCTTGGCTACATAGCAGAAGGGGAGGACCACCAACATATGACAATGGCGGCCGCAGGTTGCGATTGTTATGCAAGCCCCCAGGAAGAGCGCCAGGCTTTGAATCCAATCTGACATAGTGGCCAAACCGTGTAATTACAACTTCTGTGTCCGTCACGTGATGCACACTGGCCCCAAGAGACTTTTTCCCACAGACTCACATTGTGAAAGAGACGTCTGTAAATCAGCGGATAATTTTTTTTGAGGTACAACAACCAGCCAGTACGAACACTTAAATAATTAACACTTAAAATAACACTTAAAGTGAGCCTGAGACGGAGCGGTTGGGAGACGGGGCTAAAGGAAAGGCTAGTGCTCCTGCTCTATGGGCCAAGAATGTGGAAGCTCTGTGGAAGATCAAGGTAATTTTATATCCGGGAAGTCGAACTTTTTTGTCTTCATGCACCACTGAGCAGCTTTCATAGGAATGAAGGGGCCCCGCCTCCGACGCTGTATCCAGTTAATACATCCATGTTGTTACGGCTAAAAGTAAAAGTACATTCATTTTTCATTCATTTTTAATAGAATTGAATTGAAGTCAAGTGAGCAAACGTGTTGGCAGATATTTCGGCGTGCGACAATCGCAGTAAATGTTGGCGATAAAGCTCCGCCCGGCTGCAATCCATCATTAAAAAGAAGAAGAAGACGCGGTCAAAGGTTGCAATCATCATTTCCGGTAAGCGCACGACAGCAGTATTCGATTTGGAACGACACTACCCTGTCAAAATTAACACACTACACAAGTCAGTGCACAGTGTACACAGTATACTGCATGTAAGTGTACTAACAGGAGTACGTGATTTGAGACGCAGCACTAGTTCCAGTCAATAGTTTCATATTATTTTCAGTCCGTGTGGAAGGTAGTTTCAACTGCAGGTAGCCATAGCAACAATACTAATGCTACAGTGTCAGTTAACTCATTTGTGAAATAAAACAATGAGTTACACTAGAGCTGGGCAATTATGAAACAGAATCCTTATTTTTTCATAAGGAGTTCTGCTCAGTACTGCAGAGACACAAAACGAGCTTCTCAAGTTGCACATGCTGACCTGTATTTCAGGGAGCTCTGTAGGACTATAAATAGCTGGTAGGGATATGAGCACCTGCTGTATCTGTCTCTTCTACCCACCAATCCCCACCCCCCCACGCCCCCACCCAGAAACACCTCCACTTTTAACTTTTGGCTCTGAACGCAGCAACAAACTGGACTGAACTGGCCGTCAGTCCGCTCACGTGCAGGTGTCTGCCTGCAGGGATTTATTTTCTGTACATCAGTCTGGATTTACAGTTCAGGGCTGCAGCAGTGAACTTCATGTCCGTGTGCAGCAGGTTCGATTACTGACATACTGACACAACACAGGTGCTGCTGCTTCTACAGTACCGTACGTGCAAGAACACTCACATGCAACATGTATATACATGCATGCAGAGTGCACACAAAGTGAAACTAGTGGAGTGCATGCACAGTGTGCACGCATGCATGCAAACAGCAGGCCTGTGGGCTCGCAGGCTCACATAATGTGGGTCACTGGGTCTATAGCAGGCAGGCCGACGGAAACAGGTCAGACCGTTACTGCAGGGGCAGTTAAAACAACCATCCTCTCAGCAGACATGTGGGTCTCCTTAGATACACGGCACTGTGCCCTTCATCTGTCCTGGCAGGCAAAACAGTGTATTTAAAGCTCATTGTTTTATGTTTTTCCAATTTTCACTGAGAAAACCCAGATTTTTTTTTTAAAGGAGTAGATGAGTTTCAAATGTTTTTCATCCAGGTTTTATGTTCTCATGCTTTACAGAGGTGTCGTGTTTCCTTCTGCAGGAAAACAGTGTTGAGCAGTGTTTACAGTAAACAGGGTCCTCTGGGCCAAGGACAGCTCAGACTGAGATCCTGCTGCCAACACATCACATGTGTACATACAGAACAGCTTTCACACAAGAAAATGTATATTTCTTTAATAAAGCTCATAAAGAAACGCACTAGATCTTGACATTAAGACCCACTTAGCTGTAAAACGAGAAGACATGTTCTAATTAATGCTTACAGTGCACGAAGGCAAACAGGTGCTGCACTGGAATATAGTTTAACTATTTGCATGATTAAAAACTTTGCTGTCTGTTGATTTTATGACAGTAGACTAGATTTATCTCAGCAGGCCAACAGGGGCTAGTGTCTCCTCTGTCCACTGGCCAACTTCATCTACCTGCTGTAATATACAAAGACATATTCAAACTTGTTCTCTGGAGGTGCAAAACTTCCACGAAACAAACATATTGTCATATGGAGTCACGGTGGACGTAAATGCTTTTGATGCGTGAATTGTTACTGTTTATTTGTGGCATGCTCATTTTAAAAGGGCCTTCATTCTCACAAATTGATAAATAAAAATACTCCAGACACCTTCTGAGCTCAGTGGAGGAAACCAAAGAGACTTTAAACAGCTGCTGCTCTGAAAATCCTGAGACAACCTATAGCTTCCAGCCTCTCTGAGCCCCTGTCATCCTCACAGGCAGAAACTTGACTGACAGCTTGTATGAACTGTTGCTGAGCAGCCTGAGACCTGCTGTCAGTACTAATAACTGTCCAACACAAACCTGCCGCTCTGAAAACAACAAGGCTGACTGCACTGGACAGCAGATAACATCACATGCATGCAGGCACAGTGGACTTTAAATCATTTCCTGCTTGTATCATTCGTCCATTCACTCACCCTCCTGTGCACGTCATCGCTGCTCTCCTCGAACTTCTGCTGGATCTTCTCCTCCAGGAAGTAGATCCTGAGCTTCAGGCTGAAGTTCTCCTTCTTCAGGTCGTTCAGGTGCTGCGAGATAGTGCGGCAACCAGGAAAACCAGAGTTAGACATGATGACAGACGGCTCTTTTGTAGGGGGCATTGCAGCCCCCCATTCAGTACGGCATAATATGTGAAAAGACAGGGCTGAAGAGAAACAGAGCCGTCTGACTGAAGAATATTAAACTATCCCGATGATACAGAACACAGACCAGGTCTCTGCTCTGTCCTGCTGTCAAACATCAACAGGCAGGAACAAGAACAGAGTCGTGGTCCAAACATAAAGTGGACTCGAGCTCCTCTCAGTCTGGACTTGTTACAGGAGGGTCGGGGATGGCACACAGGCGGGGGGAGAGGGGCGAGGGGATGTTTCCTTTTTTACCACAAGGAAGTCATGCCAAGAATCTGAGACAGGAGAGAGATTGTGTGTGTGTGTGTGTGTGTGTGTGTGTGTGTGTGTGTGTGTGTGTGTGTGTGTGTGTGTGTGTGTGTGTGTGTGTGTTGATAACAGGCACAAGTGCTGAGCTGCTGTAGAAACCTCCTAACGTTCAGACTTGTGAATGTGTGGGAGACCTGATCAGTTTGACCTTTGAGAGCGTCCTCATCAGAAAAATGACAGCATTGGTCATTTGTTAAAAAGAAAAATGACTCTTCTCAAACTGCAAAAAAATGTCTGCTGTCTCCCAAAAGCATAGACAGATGAAGTGTGGTGTTACTCCACTGCAAAAAACTTGTAGTTGCTGCATACAGCTGTTTTCATCGTTGGTTTCCTTTAACCATGACCATAATTGTTTCCTAAACTTAACGAAATAGTTTAAGTTGCCTAAACTTTACCAAACCTTAAACATAGAGCTGGGTTAGGCTTCAACATCCAGGCACTGACAAATGAGGTGTGTTGTTTGTGTTTGAATAACTTTTACTTGTATTTTTGTATGTTTTTACTCTGTGTTTTTGTGACTTTTAACTGAGGCAGTAGTAGTATGTCATGAAGAAAGACGTGATGCGAGCTGTTTAAAATATCCTTAAAAAAGTACAAGTACAAGTGGAGCTTTGTGAAAGACCTTCTAATGCAAAGTAGCAATGTGAGTAAGTGTTAGAGCCAGTGGAAAACCTGACAGTACGCAGAGAAGTGAGCAGTATATGATCTAACGACACGACAAGATCGAGGCCTATAGAGGACAACTGTTGAACAGTTTAATCTTACTGGCTGAGTGTGACTTACAGCTGCTGGAAACGCCACAAACACAGAGTTAGAAGACAAGCAGTAAGAGAGAACAGGGAAGACTGCAGGTGGAAGAATCCACATTTATTTTTCCTTTATCACTCGTCTTTGACCTCGATGGAAAATCAGTCACATGGTTCAGAAAAGACAACAACATTACAAAACAACAAAACACGTGCATCTGCGTTGTGTGTCATATTGTTGAAAGAACAAACTCCTTTGTTTCATGACTCAGTAAAGCTTTGATTTGATGATTTGCATTAGAGGTTAAAATTAGGTTCAATTGTGCAAAAATGAGTTTTAGACATCTAGGTTAAATATAACCATTGTTTCTACAGCATTTAAATTACTGTATTTCATTATGAGGTTGGTCTTAACTGCACATTGAAATATAATCTTTGAAATGCTGTTTTTTATGTAAAACCTTTCACTTTTCTGCTAATTTCAGCACATTTGAACCTAGACGTCTATAAATCCTGTCACCTGCATATGACCAAAACTAAACTTAGTAGGAAATGAGCCAAAGGGAACAGAAACAGCTGCTTTACTTTGCATCCAGAGAATTTGAATTATTCCATCTAAGTTCACTCACTTCTGATGAAATAAGAGTTTTCCACCTCACCCAAGCAGAAAAAAGCCAATTCCATGCAATAAGACAGCTCTAAACTCCCGCTTATGATCCTTCTCATGTGACCTGTCTCATGGGACAAATCAGTCTCTGACCATAGGGAGGCGCTAATGCTCTACTGGAGCTCAGAGAACTCCAACATCTCTGCAGATCTCAGAGAGAACGGCGGTGATCCAGAGGCTATTTAAAGAAGCCGCTGCCCTGCGGCTGTCACTGAGGAATGCCGCGCTGGGAGACGCTGATCACACATGCAGGACCGTCCAATGTGCTGGCACACAGTATGAGACTGACTGACTGCAGATTACAGCTACTCACGAGCATGTGGCTGAACGCCGGAACACATGTTGTTCGCATTCACATTCTGCACATACATGCACACGAGGGCTAAACTCAGACCTATGCAGTTAGCCTGAATGTGAGACAGTTACATATACAGAATTAAAGACACACACACCCGGCTGGATTAAGACCTCCATGGGCCCCTAGTCTGACACAGTTTGTTGCAGCTAATGTGTGCTGTGTGGACGTTTTCCCTGTCTATTACATTTAACACTAATTTCTCTGTGTTTCCTTTAAAACCTCATTTTGTGTAACGCTGATATAGACCACAGGATCATGACTGCAGATCTTTGTAAAATAACCACACATCTGTTTCTCGTAGGGCCCACATCCGTCAATAAAGCAAAGATAGCTGTCACTTTCCTTAATGTTTCCTTAACGTTTAATGTTGTGTTAGTCCCATTTATTGCCAGCAATTTTAGACTGTTCCAAAGTCTGAGCAGAGAAATGATTGGCTCGTAGGATGTGGGAACAACAACAACGCAAAAAGTGTGGATTTGGATCTAATGATAACGGCTACACTGAAGCCTTTACACAGTAAAAAGAGTAAAAACAGAGGGATTACCTTGAGATTTGGGTGTAAAATCAGCCCTGTGTGAAGCCTTGTGTCACACAAAAAGAAGAGCAATCTTTAAAAAGCAACTTAACACCCTGTTATAGCTTGAACATATTCAAAAAATGCATTAAACTCTCACTTGATCACTTGATAGTATAATAAAGTGACACTACATAAAGTGCTGATTTACTCTTTAATAATTTATGACTTATTTTATCTGACATAAAAGATTTGCCAGGCAAGAAGGGAAGCTTTCGGCAAAGAAAAAAATCAAACCATGGACCGTCAAGGGCTGCAACTAATTACCCTTTTAATTATAGATAAATCTCTCAATTCTTTTTACTTTATTGATTAACTGTTTAATTCTAAATGTCAGAAAATAGTGAAAAATGTCCATCACAATTTCCCAGACCCCAAGCTGACGCCTTTAAATGTCCAACCATCCAAAAACAACTTTACAGTGAACAGAAAACAGAAAAACAGCAAATCCTTTAACGAGTAATCAATTATGGAAATTGTTGACAACCAGCTGATTAATCGATTGTATCAGTACTGTTACTGTACTTACACCAGATTGTACTGGGACTCCCTAATCCTTCAGTTTAACTTTCTAATTGCACATGTGGGGGAACCATTGGCATGCATCGACCTCAACCCCGTCCAACTCCTTTGGGATCAACTAAATAAACTGGAACGCCAACTGCAAGCACATACGGCAGCAACGTTTGGGTGTCCACATAATTTTGGCCACATACAGCGCATGCACATTCCAGACTCTCGAAGCCTTTATCATCACGTCCAAATTGTTACTAGAAATTCCAGGAGACAACAAATAATATTTCAAATATTAAAAGATGTTTGGTTTCCATGAGTGATTGTGTTGATGATGAAACTCCAGATTATGTTAAAAATCAAGCATTTCTCAAAGAGTATATTCAAATTCAAGCATATTCCTAACCTTGAAAACAAAATTAAGCATTTTCCAAACTTTCAAGACTTTGTATGAACTCTGTGCATTAGGACACATAAGAGGTGATCAGTGATTGATTTGGACACACACACACACACACACACATGATTGACAGTGTTTTAGGCCGAAACAATCGAGGGAGTCAGTCACAAGTGCATCACCTGCACTGAGAAGTGAAAACCAATCTGGAGTCCTACGAGAGCTGCAGCAGCTCATCCAGAGGTCACGCATGGAGACAAAAGCCTGAATCTATTACAACACGACGTGCCCGTGAAATGAAATCATCCTAATTCTGCAGGACTTTTCCAGCATCAGAGCATAATCCAATACCAGAGAAGGGAAGAAAAAAAGGAGCATTAGAACATTTTTCCAGGCTCTTGATGCTCAAACGTCTACCCCACTGCGTCCTATTATTTGGGAGCAAACCCGGAGCCCGTTATTAGAATCAGAAAGGATTAAGACCTGAAATATCTGGGTACAAGGGAGGATCCATGTCAGATATTTTCCACGGTCGCCTTTCCCCGTTCCTGTACATTTGCATGGCTGTTTTGTTGCCATGGCAGCACGACGGGAGGGGGCCATAACACTTAAGTAAAAAGCCCCGCCTACCTACCGCTACATCTTCGTGTTGAGAAAGGTTTAAAAAACGCCTCCACAGGAATAGGAGTGTAATTAGGAGTTTGCATGTGAGTGAGTGTGTGTGTGTGTGTGCGCGCTGTGGATTGGCAGAGCGCTGGGAGTTTTCCCCCTTTACCGGTAACAGGAGCTCCTTGATGCCAGCTAACTCGACATTTTCCAGCCCCGCTCTCTGGCAGTGCCAAACCCCTAATGCAATTCTGCAGGAGGAATGTCTGATTGTGTTTACTGTGCTGCCACGGTCCACGGTGGTTAAAAATGATCATTTGTAAACCTAATTAAATCGTCGAGAGAGCCACTGAAAATATCCCCAGGAGCTAATTAAAATTATGGAGCGAAAGAAAGGAGACACACTGTAGAGAAACTAGATCAAACCTGCACACTGGGTGGATGCTGCAACATGTCAAGTCATTTTAATTTATAGAGTGCCTCAGCAGAATAGTTCAGCATTTTGGAAGGTACCTGTATGCTTATTTACATCTTTTATGAGAGTGAGATGAAAAGATCAATGTCTGTGTGTTGAGTATGGAGCTGGAGTCAGGACGTGGTTAGCCTAGCTTAGCATAAAGACTGGAAGCAGGGGGGAACAGCTAACAGTTGTCTCTGACAACACATTCTTCCTTTTGATTAAAATCTAATTTCGCCTGAGATTATTATACTCACTTTAATAACGATGTTTAAGACCATCAGGAACAAGATAAAGGGAAGAGACGTCAGAACGAGATGAAAATGTTTCAAGTTCAACAAAAGATTTGACCTCATCCCGGGGCTTTATACCTCCAGCTAGTGAACATGTGGAGAGAACCTGATTCCTGGTCAGTTTGGAGATGAGTCCAAGGCTGAAGCTGACCTGTCAACACACACACACACACACACACACACACACACACACACACACACACACACACACAGTTGATGCGTATGTTGCCAGCTAGCTTACAGCTAACGTCTGAAACACATTACACTACACTGACTGTTTGGGGCGAAAAAACACGGACTGCACAAATACTCAAACGGTCAAATTTGCACGAATAAAGTGACCTCAGAAGTTCACTTTGTTTTCGGTCTGAACTTCTCTTAAACTTGTGAACACAACATTAACATATCTTCACCTTTTAAGTTGATATGTTGAACTTGTTAGCGAACAGTTGCCTGTTTCCACCTCCAGCAGTCACAGAGCAACAAGATCCTTCATGTGGACTCGTGTTTGTGTCTCCTGATGAATCTCAGTCCAGTCCTCCCTCTCTGTCAGCTCTGTGTCAGAGGGAAACATCTGGCTCTTTAGCTGCTAAATGCTCCTCTATGTTCACCAGCTGGTCTCTACCTGTGTCTGTGCTGTTTGCTGCTGAGCAGGTAGTGGACAGGTGAGTTTTTACAGCTTCTTCTCTGAAAACGACGCCGTGAGATCGCTGAGAGGGAGCAAACCGACAGGAGGGATAATGATACGGTTCAACCAAAGTGAGGCTTCTAGATTGAACATTCAGAGAAAAAGAGCGTTGTGTGTGTTCACCATTAACAAAACTGCAAATACAACACAGCACAGAGCAGTTTCTTCTATATTTAAAACAATATGATGGAGTGTGATGATTTGAAAGAGCATTAAATCACGCAGACAGCTGACTACTGCAGACTGCAGAGGTTATTAGTGCATATGGCACAGAGACTGTGAGCCACATTAACTCTGACCACACACACTGAATCCATATAATTGAGGTTCACTGCAAAATGTTCATAAAAATATATTACACTCAATGCCAAAGTCCCTGCAACAGATTACTCTTAAAATAGATTAACAAGGGAGGGAAGGCCACGTGCTACTGTTCTCACACTGTCACACAAACACTGAAGCAACTTTAAACAAGTGTGTAAAATAACCCAATTTATTTTTCTGAGATGGCACTATATTTCCATTTTCCAGTGAATGATCATCTCTCCTCACACCACAAGGCTCATGATGATGAACAAAACAGTCGGGCTGGCGTTCAGAGAAAATACAGATTTATTTATTAGGAAAAATTCAAGCAGAAAATTTAAAGGCTGTCCATCTCCAAAGGAAAGCCTGCTGAGGGGGCGACAGGGCCCGAACCACCCCGACCACAATACAAAGTGATATAATGAACTGAACTGATCAGTCTGGACTGTCAACAGAAGAACCAGCTAGACAGACTTTAAAAAACAGCACAAAATAATCTAAATGTAAGTGTAATTCAGATTATAAGAGAAGTGTAGCTCCAAACAAACATAGGATTTCATTAGTGAAAACTCTGCAACAAATTACTTCACATTGGTGAAGGAAACAATATAAAACCATCCAATGCAAAAAAAAGCTGCATTAAAGGAATACTTCACTAAAAACTGACCCCTTGTGGCCTTTAAACATGCCTCTAAAACTGTATTTGGATCCTTTGCCATTTATCAGCTTTATTAGCTGTTAAAATCTGTTTTTTGGGACCAACATAAACCAGCACAGTTGCAAACAATGAGCAGCTAACCGCTCTAGTGGCAAACTGTTGCTGAGTATGTATGTTTTCTAAACCTACTAAGCACACAGATGCACAGTGGAGAGGTGAGTAATACAGCAGCAGAGGTTTTAGAAATCTGTATGAAATCTTTATACTGTTTTTTTGCTGAAAGGGTTAGGGATATGGATAAAGTCTGTAACAGTATACTGTATGAAGTTGTATATAGTATAATGGTATTGATATAATGTAAATCATGATATAGTAAATGTCATGGTAAGTCAATTAAAGAATCAGTTACAGATAAAAAAAATAACCAGATGAGAATGTCTGCTGGAATGAATACTTCAAAAATCAAGTCACTTCATTACTTTGATTCAAAAATCCCATAAATATATTGCTAACAGTCCTAGGTAGTCCAGGTACTCATTGATTTGCAACACTGCCCACAATGGTTTAAAACAACAAGAGATATTACGATCTCTGACAGTATACAGATCTCAACCATCTCTGCATGTTATCTTGATTTTATCCTGAGTGAACAGAAATAAGATACAAAGCTTATTAAAATAATAAAACATGCTTCATTACTAAAAGAAAACCTCATTTAAAATTCCCATCTGTAGATCACAGACTTTAAGTGCACCGGTTAACCTTGTGATCCAAGCACCATCAATGTGTCTGATAAATCAATCAGTCAGGAAACAGTTAACAGCGTGCAGGTCGTCTCCCACAGGATGCTCAGTTAGTTCAAACCACCAGGCAACAAAATAAATCAGAGCTAATGAGCAGTTTTCACTATAAACAAGTCTAATGGGAACTACATGAACTCGGGATACAGATCTCTATGTGTCACAACAGTTAGAGACAGAAGACATGACAGGGGGTGCAGGACATCTGAACGTAGTCTTCATCGGCCTCCTCTCACTTTCCCTCGCTCTTTGGTTTTGATCAAATGGTTCCCAGATGTGGTGGCAGCAGCTGTATGAGTGAAGGATGGTGCGGTGTGACGGAGGTGGCAGTGGAGGGTCGACTGGTAGGGAGTCTCTAGCTCAGTGCCAGCCTCACATCAGGGTGGGGGTTTTTTTGGGATGAAACTGCACCGAGGGAGTCGAGGGTTTCGGTATGGAGGCCGTCCGATGGCTTTTCCAGCCTGTCTGCCAACTTTAATGTGGTGCAAAAAAACAAAGAAACACCCGACTGCGTGACGTGTTAGCTTCCAACAAATCAACACGTTAAGTTCAAGTGCATTTACACACATCAACGCTTATTTTCCAACCCTGGATGGCTTGATGCTGTGAAAAAGCACACTGTACATCCCATAATGTGCCCAGCGAGGACCAAACTAACTAAGTGTTCCATATCACGAAGGGGTCAAGGCGAGTGTGTTGCATGCAGGCTGCGGTGGCGGTTTCAGTGGGAAAGAGCAGGGCACATGTCTGAAGAAACCCTGGCTGGCCTCTGTGTTTAGATGCAGCCCTCTCTGCGTTTCCATGGCTATTTACTCTGAGCGCCATTGTTTTGCTTTAATGATGCCAAAAGAACAAGAGGCATGAAGCAAAACAGGATCTGAATCTCTTTAGCAGCACACAGAAACACACTGAGTCCAGACGCTCGGATACAGACGGCGGCTGCAGAGCGAGGCCCGAGCCCGAAGTGGATTATTCACCTCTTCTCCCACAGCGGGGACGAGCGAGGGCCCGAGCCAACTCTACTTTATAACGCAGGATCAAAAGCACCGTTCATTTATATGAAACCAAAGCCTGCCGGCAAATCATCTCAGCTGACGCGGAGTTCTGAATGAAATCACATTAAAGGCTGTTTGGGGAGGAAGCAACAGACATAAATAACAAGCAAACCCTGTTTAGCTCTCTAAAGCTCTGTAGAGCTTTTAGGATACATGTCAGTGTACGCTGCTGCTTTATCCCAGTTTTCATTTTGTTGCTACATGAACATTTCTGCTTTGAATCTGAATTTTGCAACCTTCTTCACAACTAATGAAGTTACAGTAGCTGAGGTTAGGGAGCAGGTCCACGGCTAAAAACACCTCTAATATACCTGGGTAATCCTTCTTCTCCTGTTTGTCTCAGCCTCCCTTTCCCTCGTTCATTTACCTTCCCACTTCATTCCTCCATCTAGCCATCTAGCATGCCTTTCCCACATGAATCTGCTCCAGACTTCCTACCTTCTTCTATCCTCAACATCCAATCCATCCCTTTCATCATTAAACCTTTAATCATGTACTGATGTGACATGGTTCCTGCTAACAAACTGTAGATGTGAATTATTGTTTTATGATTTCATTCCTCATTTTATAAAGTCTATGTATTTAGATCTTTTATCTCACAAGGCATGTGCAATATTTTACATATCTCTTTTATTTTTGTTGTATGTAATTCATTATAGTGTCTTTGGTGTACCACCATACTGTTTTGTTGGCTAAATATTGTATTTAAGTTGATTGCAGCTGTGAGTAGCACTATCTCCCCATGCCAAATTCTCCCTCAGGAACAATAAAGTATATCTTATCTTATCTTATATTCTGTTTGTTCAATGACTCCAAGAAACTTGTCTTGTTCATCATCAGGGCCGGGTATTGTTTGAAATGTTTTGCCCATTTGGTACCTTTTTGTTCTAGATACCAATAAAAACTTAAATTAATTAATGAATTAAATTACATGCCTTACTTTGCTGAATATAAACACATTTTTCTATATCTGATAATCCGACTGAATGGCCTTTTTATTTCACTTCATTCTTCAGTCTGTAAGTGTGTTCATATTGGCCTTTTTCTGTTTTGGATTATTATTTTGCCCTAATATTGATGTATCCATCTTCTAACAACATCATTTCAGTCGCCGTGGCATCTTGTACAAGGAGCAACTTCAGTGTCATCCACTCTCCTTGCCATCTTTGTGTCCGTATGTTTCTGGCTCGGGCACAGCAAGACGACACTCCCATTCTTTATCCACCTACAAAGAGTTTGGCTGAAAAGAAATCTTGTAATTTATCTTCACTATCACTAACAGCTACATACAGATTTCAGAAAAGTGAATTTACCTTTTTAAATAATGGTAAAAAAATAAATAAATCAGGAAAAATCTGATCAGGAAATATTGAAACAAGAATTTTTTTACAGACAGTTTTACAAAACTCTGTGTTATGGACACAAATCAGCTGCTTCTCAGAAACTGAAGTTAAAGACACAGCTGTCTCTGAAAATGAGAATCATAGAAAAATAAGCAAGCAATAGCTATGACGAGGCCTCGGTTTGGTCTTGTTCGGCCCTGCAGAAACCGCAGTTTTCTATTCTTGACCAAACAGTCACAGGCTAAAAGGTTACAGCTAACAGTTAACAGTCTATTTCAGTTTAAACCACAACTGATGTCATGTATTTTGTGATTCAGGGCAGACTGGGTCATTTATCCCTGCTGCCTGACTGAAAGGCCTTCTGGGGCTAATCAACAAGAGGGCCCATCCATCGCTACAAAGACTGTATTCTGTATCACACCGAGCACCTTCACAGGACACACAAAGATCACTCTCTGCCAGGTGGAACCCAAGCTGGACCAGGGTCCAATTTTACTGGACTTTAAAAGGCTGGAACTGACTCCAGGTCTGCGGGAGCATGCTCATTTGGATTAGGATCAGATGTTCCAGCATCACTTCCCCTCCTGACCCAGGCTGTCTGAGATACTTGACCCCTGGAAGTGAGCACGGGCTGTGACAGATGGCCCGGAGCCCGGAGCCTGGAGCCTGGAGCCTGGAGCCCGGAGCCCGGAGCTCAGGGTTGATGATGCAGCGCGATACTCCCAGAGAGGGAGGGAGGAGAGAGGGGGAGCTGGGCCTGGACTCAGGCAGCTCCTGGGGCTAAAACACTGCTGCTGCTGACGGCTGTGAGTCCGACCGCTCGCCAAAGAGGAAACCTTGTCCATTCAGCAGTGACGGGTCAGTGCAACCTGTGTGTCAGTGACAGAGTGAAGGGGTTTCTGGTTGACTTCCACGGATATTGTGTGTCTACATATGCATATATCTGTATGTGTGTGTGTGTGTGGTGGGGGAGTATAGACATGCTGACATCTCACCCCTGTATGTATATCTGAGTATTAATTGAGCTGTGTTTTGCCGGGACGAAGGCGAGAGGAAGAAATCTGAGCCAACAAACAGCTTTTGCTGGATGCAGTTCTGATATCCAACACTCTTTCACAGCACTGCCTCCATCCCTCCTCCATCCTCCATCCCTCCTCCATCCCTCCTTCCTCCTTCCATCCCTCCTTGATCCCTCCATCCCTCCTTCATTCAGAGGCGTGAGCGCTGTGAGTCAGCCAGACAGGAAATGACCTCATCCAGGGACTGAGGGGATGGGGGAGATCAACACAAAGATAAAAGCAGAGCGTACTCGGGGTGGGTGGGTGGGGGGGTGTTAGAGGGTGAAAGTAGAGCTGAGATCAACGGAGGAGGGGGGAAACTTTCCAGCTGGGAGCTAATGTGTGTATATGTGTGTATATGTGTGTGTGTGTGCATATCTGTGAGTAAATCCAAATGTTGTACAAATGTTTGTGCTGCAACTGATCAAATCAAATGAGAAAATTAATCAACAACAGTCTTGATAATCAATTAATCATTTAAGTCATTTATCAAAAGTATAAAACATTCTCTGGCTTTGGCTCTGATGAGCATTTTTCACTGCTTTTATTTTATTTTATGAACAAAACGTCCACTGAAAATAAAATTGATCATTTAAATAATCATTAGAGGCAGTCCTAGCAAATTTAAGGTGAATTTCAAGAAATCTGGCAAAACAAAGTGAATCTATGGAGGGGTCACAAAGGTGAAAAAATATTGAATAAAGCTGGCATGTGGATTGCAAAAGCCAGCGCACGGATTAGTAAACTATCACAGACAGAAGATATAGTTTGAAATGATTAAATTCTGCGTGAACAGAGTATCTGAGTGCATACATTTACCTCCATAAGCTGTGACCCCACCAGATCATCTGTAAACGAGTACATGTTGATAATTCATGTACGTGAAAACTTAGTTCTAACGTTTAATAGGTCATTTTTTACACAGTCTACACATGCTGATTGCTAATATTATTATACATCTATTTATTTTCTACCATGTATCAGAGTATCAGTTTGTGCTTCCACCATCAGCTGTATTCTACAAATGGCAAAACGACAGCACAAGTAAATCTACAAATAAATCAAGCATTTCACTGCTGCTTCCCAAATTATATGGCATTAACAAACAAGTAAATTAGGTCATCTCCTCTGTACATGCATGTTGTGTGGTAGTGTTTTGGTAGTTCTGGTGCAGCACAGTCATGTAATGGAGGGTGACAGCAATAAACGGACGCTGCGTCTACACTGCTGAGAAGACAAAGGAGAAAAAATGGTATATACAGTTTTTAAGTGCATATGCAGCAAACATACTGTATGTACAGCAGGTGCTCTTATTTTCTGTATGTGGGAATCAGGGTCTCCAACCAATGGGAATGCACATATTCCTTACAGAGCAAAGAGGGTGACATCATGTGGTATTAACAACCACGTCGTCAATCACAAAGTCGTCTGATTGAGTTTTCTCCTGATCCCCCCCCCCCCCCCCTCCCCCACCTCTATATCATTCATGCAGTCAGTCATCTGTCAGATAGACGGGAGGAGTTAAGAGGGAATTTAGCATGAGGTTTAAAGAGAGAAGGAGGGAGAATACATTCACCAGAACTTTAGTCTACTGTTTTCCTGGTTTGATTCGACATTTTCTCATTCACTTGTTCAACGTTTGAAGACTCCATGTGTGTCGTAACTTGTATCATATTTGAGTTATCACATTCGTTTTTATCTTTGATCCAAAACAACACGAACACGAACGCCCAGATATAACAACGAGTTCTGGCTCCTCCACTTCCACCCTGGAAATCTCTCCCTTCATTTGTCTTTATCTCACAGTGAGCCAGATGACTCCAACACAGACCGCCCACGCACACACCTCTTCACATCACAGCTCGGATTGACACGCACACACAGAAAGAATCTATCAGAGGCCACCATTTTCTTTCTTTCTGTCTCTGCTTCTTCTTCGTCTTCTCTGCCCCTCCAGTGGGATCAACAGCCTCCTGACTGAGTCTAAATACACACTTCACTTCATACAGAGCAGACAGAAGTTCAAATCCTGACCTTTCCCTGGGAGCCGATTGAAGTTTGCAAGCTAATCACTGCAAAATTTGACGCCTCACCACTTAGACTGAATAGATTTTATGACATAATTTAAGGTGCTGCTTAGTTCAACAAGTGAAGCCAGGGCACCGATCAGAAAGCAGAAACATCGCAGCCATCATCACCATCAGTGACCCTGGTCAACGGTTTCAGCTACACATTCTCAGGTTTACCTATTCAGCAGTTAAAAACGTGTCTAAGTGGTTAAAAGATGAAATGAGGCTACACAGAGTTTAAAGCTCCACTAATTCATATGTTTTATTAACAATAAATCAACTGTCTTGTTGTGCTGAAAGGGATGCTCAGTGACGAACCCACACGAGAAACACAGGGGTCTCCCAGATAACTGACAGAACTATAGGTTTATGTTATGGCCATTTAATTTAATTTCTGAGAAATCGTGTTTGTTTCATTAGTTTTGGTGGATGACTTTAAACACTATGATACCCATGAGCCTCAGTTGCCATTGTTATAGAGAAGAAGCCAGTAAGAAGTGTGAATCAGGACTGTAGCAAATGCCTACGCGTCATTGTTGCATATGCATTAGCTTCAGAAAAAGTATTTTTAGCACTGTGATTGCTGTGTTTCTTATTGAAATGCACCTTGGGAGTTGTAGTTGACTTCTCTCCTTCAGTTTTTATGTCCACAGGCTTCTTGTACCTTTGAGTTTTAACACAGCTGTTCATCATTTGTACTGATGATTCAACCAGGAGAGTTTCATGTCCAACCGTCAGTCACCTCACGTTGTCTTTGTAGAAAATGAACAGGACTTTAACTTCTGAACCCTGCTGACTCAGACACCTGTCCATCAAGAAGGAAAGCAAGAAACTTCCTTCAGGCATCAACATCTCTATGATAATAATGCCAAAGCTTTGATGGAGCTAGCATCTAGTGGCTGTTAGCGGCAGTGCATCTTCAGACACCTCTGCACTGGCTCCAGCTTTCGGCGCTGGCGTTGGTTGCTTGACAGGAACAAATATTTCGTTCTACAGAGCTGGCAGAAAAGTTGCGTCCACAATGTCAAACATCTCTCAGGCGCAGCATGTGTTTGCTGACTGTTGGCGCTTGTACTGGAAAGACTTGATTTCTGCAGATCTGACAGGAAACCATCCTGCTAAGCTAATCTTCCACAAACCTTGCGCTCGGTGGCGGTGCCAGAGCTAATCAGGAGACGTCAACACACACACACACACACACACACACACACACACACACACACTCGGTAATGAGAACATGCAGAAACACTGCATGTAGAAACACACGTTCTCCGCCGCACACCCGAACAGTTGAAAACAATGATTATGACAATTCATTCATCTTCAGATCAACGCGCAGACCTCAGAGACAACGAGGAAAGAGTCAGCTCAATCTGCAGGTCTAAACACGGGGTCAGTACCAAACCGCCTCTTGAGCAGAAACTAATACCTGTTCCCAAGCCTCTGCTCTGTACACATGCAGGCAGCATGGGCAAGGCCAAGCAAATGCTTTCCATCATTTTGTGTAAGCAATGACAAACACGTTACATCTAATCATAAAAGTGTGGATTTCGGGGCAGAGCTTTTGCAGCCAAAATGCCCAGTTTTCCCATGGTTGTTTTTCAGAGGGAGAGTAGGTCTGTGTCTCATTTCTGTGTGTTTATGGCAGATCTAAATTATGGTATCAGGTTCGCCCCAAACCGAACCAACTGCCAACTGTCATGGCCGACCCTCCCATATAGGCCACTTTTGTCTCTGGGAAGTAGTGTAACCCAATCTATACCCGAATTTCTGGTTCTCCGCTTGGATTCATTTTTGCCGTACGGGGAGAGAGAGAGCAGACAGGTCTGAAAAAACAAACACAGACCTTCAGAACAAAGTTAGTGGTTCTGGGTTTTTTTTAGCTTTTTCCCCAAATAGAAAGCAGAGGAAATGCTGCCGGCAGCCACGTTTTGTGAATGAAGCCCAGCTGACAAACAGGCTCGGACTGTAAAGATGATGTGTGTGTGTGAGTTTGTGTGTGCAAGCATACATTTATAAAGCCTTCTAAAGCCAAAACACACACCTACATGTATGCACAGACACACACACTATCATGACTGTAATGATGTCAATGATATGTCTCCATGTTTCTGTAATAGATGCTATGTTGTGTCATTGTACTTGAATTTGCAATAAACACAAGTGCTCCAGGAGGTGGAGATGTTACAGAGGAAAGTCGGGTGTCAAAAAGCTTTGAACCCGTCACTCAGCATGTAGCTCAGGACGCAGTGATGATCACAGGGAAATCAAAATGATCCCAAACTGATTCTGAGGAAAATGTTCTCTGTTGCTGCTGAAAGTAAAGCTGCCAAATCCTTTTTCAGTCCCTCTAACGTGAAGAAGGCTGAGCCAAATATGGTAGGAGGCATATTACAATATAAACACGGTAGGTTCTGTTACAGAAGCCCCCGTAAGAGAAGATCAATCAAAGTACAATAAAATGAATAAAAGTTCAGCAAAATGATGATTCTGTGTGATACCCTGCAATATATCATGCATTTTACAAATGTGTGCTTCCTTAAGAACAATCACGACATTTTCTATTTTATGTGTATGAGATGTATATCACAAATTAATTTTTTTTGGTCTAGATTAATGATTTTCTCACTTATAGAAGGAGAACGTGTCCCTCAGACTGGAGTTGTGCTGATTGATGATCAAATCAAAGATCACTGCTAATTTTATCACAATTAATTTATTATTTATTGGGCTGTGGAGTAAAACGTCTTTACCAGTTGGACTCCTGATCAGTCTGCTGTGGTAATCCACTTTCTAAATATGTATTTTTATATTCAGAACTAAAAAGAAGGGGACAGATAATAACGCTGAAAATCTGATGAATCTGTAATCCACAGTTTAATTAAACAATGCTAACACATGCACTATATGCAAGCTGACATAAATGCACACCATCCTACTGATACAAGCTTTACTCTGTTCACTGTGTATTTAACATTACAGCCATGCTCATATTCTGATTCTAAAATATTAATCAATCAAATCGTGTACTGGCAATATCACACAATGATGGCTGGAAGTTCTGAGTAGGTCAACCTCAAACTAAATACTTGTTTTTAACAAAGCATGTGATATTATAACCAAGATTTAAACTACAGAAAGGGACCAAATTTCTGCTTTTCAGCTCTTACAAAAGTGTAGAGCCACTAGTTTACTCCACACACACACACACACACAAAACAAGAAAATCTGGAGGGTTCACACAGGAGAAAGAGAAAGTTTGTGGAGCATTTTGGCTTCAAGTGTGGCAACAAATGGTGGTCAACTACTGGCACAACACTGGCATATGATTACTTTCAGGCTGCATAGTTTTGCTTTACTTATTCAGAGTTGTACTCGTGTCCACGCTGGATTCTGAAGTCAGTGAGAGAAAACGCAAAACACACTTTCCTTTGTAGAAAAGTGCACGTACACTCGAAGTTTCATTGGTACAAATATTCAGGTGTTGATGAAGGTCATGCATGCAGGCGGCACCGCTCCAAGAACATTATATAATCCAAGCGTGCACATGTTTGTTATGTGCTGAGTGTGTATTCACTGTCGGCCTGTAATTACAAAAACATATGGCTGGTAATTAGCTGCTGGACTGTTTTCCTTAAGTCCTGAAGAATTTAACTTTCTTGAGGTTTGAGGTTTTCGTCCAACAGAAGCTCCACGCACACACACACACACAGCTCTATACAGAGCTATGTGTCAGTGGACAATGTGACCAGTGAACGTCCACATGGCTGAGCATCGACTGTACAGATGTGTGCATAGATGGACTCCACAGACTAAGTGTTGGCCTACAGTAAAGTATATAAAGTACAGTATGTGTACAGTTGCACATGCATGCATTGGTGTGTGTGTGTGTGTGTGTGTGTGTGTGTGTGTGTGTGTGTGTGTGTGTGTGTGTGTGTGTGCGTGCGTGTGCATGTACTGTATACACTGGATGTGTGCCCTCCTTTTTGTTGTCTGTGGATGGAAATCAAAGGGACAGAGCGCAGAGCCCAAGGGCCTCGCTGCACTAAACCATCAGTTGGCAGGATGAGAAGCGACTGTATAATGAGACAAAGAGGCAGGATGGGGGGTGGGGATGGGGGGAGGGAGAGGGTATGTGGGGTCGGGGGGGGGGGGGGGTAAAAGGAGGAATGAATGACGTGATGGAGGGAGGAGGAGGAAGAAGAGGATGGAGATGTGGGAATGAATGAGGTCGGCTGGCATTTTCCTTCGCCGTGTCCTCATTTGAAGTCCAGTCTGATTTAGTGTCTCTCCCACCAGTAATCTTTCCCTGACCTTTGAAGAATACTTTTTTTTTGCAGCGGATGGATGTAGTCAAAAGCAAAACCACTCATAAAAATATTCTGTTGCTTAAAAGTACAAAAGTATTATCACCAAAATGTACAACAAATACTAAAGTATCAAAAGTAAAAGTAAACGGTTTCTTGTGTTTTATTATATATCATATTACTGGAATATTATCACTGATGCTTTAACATGTAAGCAGAATTTAAATGGTACAACTGATGGAGGTGGAGGTGGAGTTCATTTGAACTATTTCATATACTGTTGACAGTTTAATCTATAGCACTGCATCATATTTTATAAACTGATCATATGTTTTGTTTGTAAATTCTTAATCGGTAAAGTAACTGTTAAATCTAATTAAAAGATAAATGTAGTGGAATAAAAAGTACAATATTTCCCCCTGAAATGTAGTGGATTAAAAATGATAAAGTAGCATAAAATAGTTAGCTGTCGAAATACTCAAGTACCTCAAAATTGTACCCAAGTACAGTGCTTGAGTAAATGTACTTAGTTACTTTCCAGCTCTCGCTTGAAGATAAACGTAGCAAAAATAATAATTTCGCAGAAAAATGCATCTTCTTTGTGGGCTTTGTGTCATTATGTCACTGCTTTTATTTCCCACGTTACATAACCAACAACAGCTGAACAGGACTGAGAGTGTCCGTAAAATGTGTGTGTGTGTGTGTGTGTAGCAGTCAAACATCATTATTCTGAGGACAGAGGGGACTTCAGGACTTTAGCTCTGAATCGTGTGAAGACTTTAAATATTTCAGATTTTAGGGTTCAGAAACTGTTTGGATGGAATTTGCACTGAGGGACACATCAACTTTTTGGATTAAAGTTTAAATGAAGTACATCATTATATCAACTGGCAAATAAAACTGATTCTTTCCCCCCTCATTTTGACTTACTACTTTTTGTTAAAATGCAGTATTAAATGAATATAAAACCACAAACGGGAAAACACTGTGGCACTGCCAGGTGAATTATGCATCCCCCCAGCGCCTGGCTGCCTGGCCCGGCGCTGCGGCTGCACTTCATTAGCTATCTCCACTCTACCTTTCTCTGACAAATTCAATAAATGTTCATCTGGTTCAAATTAGGCCCTCGTTAGCAATAATTGGCCTGGTATTTACTAACAGCATTACTCAACACTGGCTGGCGCAGGCTGGGCCGGTCTGATCCGAGCCAGGCTACACTGAGCCTTCTGGGTATGTTAGTTACCTGCCAATCGTCTGTGCCCTGCAGAAACCTGCTATCTCACAAAAGGTCAACTTTCCACAGCTTGAAAACCCCCTGGATGATTTTCCCTCGTTTCCCTCAGTTTCACTTGGTCCCAGGGCTCAGAAAGCACTTCAGCTGTGTCCAACTCTATCACCACACAAGAATGCCGACATTGGACGACTCTGCAAAACCTGCTGGCTTACATTCACAGTTGTTGTTTTTTTACTTCCAATGCCAACACTTTAAAAAATTCTTGATTTCTATGCGTAAAAACTACAGTGTGGTTAGGATTGGGCAACTAAAACTCTTGGTTAAGGTTAGGGAAAGACTGTGGTTACGGTTAATAAAAAGGCGAACGTTAATCGCAGATTTCCTGCGTGAAAGTTGGATGTGCTTCGTGTTCATCCTCCTCCTCCATGACCTAGTAGTAGTCTGTTCTCTAGTAACTCATCATTATCTATTATACAGTCCTCCAGTTATTCAGGAACTACTCATTAATGGTTCATTAATTATCAGGTCGTTCCTGATTCGTTCCTCTCTCTCGTCACTGCTAATATTTCTGCTGGAGGAGGCACAGCTGTCATCTAGATCCACCTTTTAGGAGGTTTCCCAGTGAGTTACAGCGACACTGGACAAAGAGTGGCTTAATGTCTCAGGAAAAACAAACGATCAAACTTGCTAATCATTTGCACCGACATCACCTGAATTTGTCTACTTCAGGCTTGAGCCAGACTATAATGTTGTAAATTGCAGTCAGTCTGTTGTGTTCGTCCTGGATAACTGAGCTCAAACTGCAGTCGTCCAGGAATTATCCACTCCCCCAACAGTTGCTTTTACTGTACCAAACCAAACTGAGGTTCTTACCAAACCCTGGACTTTGTGTAGCAGGAATAAAAGCTTGGTTTTGAATGTTTAACTAGTGTAAACATCATATGGTTTTAATCAAGTATTAGAAAAACGAAGATGCAGAAATACAAAATAGTGTGGGAAAATGTTTTTGTAAAGTTGCTTAAAGAGAAGATTAATGGGGGATCGGGGTTGTGAAGGTTTACATACGTTGGACAGCGGTGGTCCTGGAGATGTGGGGGTTTTGCAGGACACTAAGGCTGTCCAGCTTCACTCAGCCTCACCCAGCGGGGGCGAAGGCAGCGGGCCTTCAGAGCAGAGTTTGATGGTTCAATTCTAATGTTTCACTGGCAAGTAAAAATATTTTCCCAGGATGGAGAGGGCACTCAGGCCTGAGCTGTTAAAGGGAAACAGAACAACTCCTGATAGGTTTTAAAATCAGAGATTACTCACAGGAGATTTCAATTTCAGAAAAAAGAAGTGGATTTGAATAGAAAAAAAAGAGTTAGTTTTACTTTCCTAACCACGTTACTTTGACCTTCCTGGAAAACATCAGGAGGTCAATTCATAATGAGTTGGGAGGACAACAGTGGTGCTAATGTTTGGAGATGCACTCTGCGATCTAAGTTGCCTGTCGTGACCCAACCTGGATGTTATGCATTAAGTATTTTCACAAAAATGCCCACTAATATCACACTTTGTTAGCTAGAGTAATATCCAGGTTTTGTGGAGGCTGACTGAACTCAACACAACTTTCCAGAACAAGTCTGCCATCTTTGCTGCAGAACTGTCACCACAGCAGAAGGGAACAACAACATGTCAGTCCGTCCCTCAGTCCTGTCTGACTTCCTGTCTGTGGCTCTCAGCTCTGAGCCCATTGGTTCCTGCTGAAGACGTAAATCTTTAAAAACACCTCACAGATATATAGTTTCATGTTTCAAACAGCTGTAGTTTTTATCAAACAAACTGGAGGAAACAATGCATTTGTTGGGGACTATTTTCAGCGGTGGATGAATCCTCATTTGCTGCTTTAGTGAGTATTTGGGGCAGCAGGGCGGTGTGTGTGAGTCCAAATAAACTACAGTGTGTGTGTTCGTGGTTCATGTTTTTGGACAACAATGGAGCTCTATGGCACAGAGGAAGAAGATCTATACACACTCTACACTGTGATACACAATCTACACTTGTTAGTAGGATATATTCACTGTTATCTTTTAAGCACCATAAGCCTGAGTCAGAGGCTGTTTGAAATCTAATCAGGCTTGAAAACATGTTGAAGAGCCCTGAAGAATGACCACGTAAGAAAAGAGGTTGCTGAGTGGCTGAACTCATAAAATACTATTGAGAGTGTCAGTGACAGACAACATGGGAACAAATGGAAGAGTGATAAAGAGAAACAGAGGCAGACAGACAGAGGAGTAATAGACTGAACGAGACAAGAAGGAAGATTTCAAATAGAAAAGTGAGAGGCTGATGAAAATCAGGAGTTTCTCTCGCTGCTCCCGGTCTTCCTTTCCCCCCTCTGCTAGCAATTATTCCATTTAAAGGCTCCCTCAATCACCGATAAAGTCAGAGGGTTTTACCAAAAAGCACCTGTCCCTAAAGCACAGCAGAAAAACTCTCAATTTCAACACCCTATTCTAATGCGTTGATTCCAGGAACCCTGCATTGGAAATAAATGATGACACATGGGCGCGTATAAACCAGAATTTTTTCCTCCCTTTTCTCTGGCAAGTGGGTGAGTTTTCTCTGGTATGTGAGGAGGGGAGGGGAGGGGAAGGGAGGGAGGTCTGTCTGCTCTGAGGTCTGCTCTGCACATGTCGCTCTTTCACAACCTTTTATAAGTTATCCCAACAGAGAAAAAGAGAACTTAAAGGAGGGAAAGAAGAAGGGAAAGCAGGAATCTGCAGAATGTATCTGTGAGAGAAAAAGAGAAAGAATGGTGGAGGAGAGGAGATGAAGAGATGGCTTTGATTACACACAGATCTGGTCATTACCAGCCCGCAGAGAGACCCTATAAAACAATAACAAATGGAGACCATCAGTCAGTCCATCAGTAATAAGCTGCAACAACCAGGCGGCTGATGGGAAACACACCTACTGACCATCAGAGCAGCAACACTAAAAAGATACAAAAGGAGCCTTGTAGAAAATCTATATTCAGTTTCCTCTTCTAATGAATAGGTGTTTCTGATAAAACGCGTCACATTCGGCAGCTCTTTGGCAGCTCGGAGGATAACGGTCAAATCTGTGGGCTTTCCCTGGATCTGAGGCAGGCAGAGGTGGTGTATCAGCATTAGATTTTTATATCCTTTGTGTGTCTTGGCCTTTGAAACATTTTGTACTTTGTTTGTCCAAAGCTTTCTGAGTTAAAAGCCTGCAGGCCTCAGCTGTGTAACACTTAGGCCCACATACTTGATTTTGATTAGATGCTGATCCTCTCTCTGCAGAGGAAAGAACAAGGACAGGACATTTTTTAAAACTGCAATACAGCAAACATCTTTTAGTTTTAACACACATAAGGTCTCATGGACGGTACTCCGTGCTACAGCTGGGCAACGAACCTCAATACTTTTCATGAGACTGACCAAAATGTGTAAATTTGTACTCGTCTGTTCTTATTGTTTGATCAGATGGTCTGGTTAGGCTTCTTTTCTTAAATGAAAAAGAGGGTAAAAAATCCTGTATACCATAATTAATCATATATTAGTCGGGTCTTTGTTTACCTCAGAAAGACAGTATATTTCATCAGGTCAGACCTGTTTTCTGATCTTTGAATTTGCTGTTGATACAAACTCAACACTTCCTCCATGTTTACCTGTTGTCTCGATACATTCAGTATAGTAACTTCAGTAACTCCATCAGTACAGGAGTCATGTCATAGTCACCACTCTGCTGATAATTCTCTGCAAATACTGTTTTCATTCACTAATTATTTCCTTGCTTCACCTTTGCTGCTTTCGATCGGTGTTAAGCTTCTGTCAATGGATGCCTTTCAGAGCCTTAAAGAGCAAACTGTAATCGCTCCCTTGTAGGCTTTTAATTTGAAACATGTACAGGAAGTGTTAGGTTTCCCAGACATTATCTTAACAGCAATTAGAAAGAAAACCTCCAAAGTAGAAGTATTGGAAATAATTAGCAAATGAAAAAAAAAAGTATTCCCGTTAAAAAGTGAAACTCAGAGCAATAAAATAATAAATTCTCCAATAAAATTCCCCAAAACGACTGTATCTCTGAATGCAATATCTCTTTAACCAAATCACACATTTAGGCTATTCTGTGTGATCTCCTTTTGATAACTAATGTCAGATTTTTTTCACTTAATTAATAATTTAGGAGTGAAAAATGTCTTCAGTAAAAGTAAAGAATAGGACACATTAATCAGCAGCTCCTCCTGCTTACAGTGAAATGTGAGAGGAACCTTAGGGAGCTGATCATGTGATCATTTACATGTTTAGAGAGGACCAGCCAATCAGACACAAGAATGTGATGCATCTCAACCCAATTGTTAAATGTCTTGTCTGGAAATTCTGTTTTTGAAAGTTATTTTAATATCTCCAGTATCCATTAGCGTATGATTTAATTACATCCAATCAGAACAGATTTTGACAAGTCTACATTACACCACTTGTTTTAAGTGAAAAAATAATTACTGTTATAAATGGTGCATCTCCTTTGCTTCACCGCTGACCTGCTGTATGTGCTGCAGCTGTGTGCACGTAGTTTGACAATACATTGAATGATTAAAACATTTCGGGTGCATTCGCTGAGAATTTGTTTTACTTTTCTAGCTGTTTGACCACTTGTCATGCTGTTTCTATTTCTCAGTGGTGATTAAAGAGTTGTGACTAATAGAAGCCTAAACCACGACAGAAATCATTGTGTGGGTTTCTCTAATGTTCTCTTACAGTTGACTTTTTTGTTGTCTTTTCCTGAACAAGCTGGCATGGATGGTGGTTTGAGTCCTGTGAAGTCATGTTAACATCACTGTAATGTTTTGTGTCTTCTACATGAGACATTTTTCCTCTGAAGGTGATTGGTCAGATGCAGAGAGTGTATACAGACTGAGGTTTCTCTGCCTCTCTGACTCCGGCATTAAAGGCTGCCTATACTGTCAGGGTAATTACGGGATCCGGCCTGCCACTAAGTAGAAGACTGATTCATAAAAATACTTTTTTTTCTTCTTCTGCCTTTTTGTTTGTAACTGTTTCCATATGATCTCTGGGCTCAGGGGAGGGGAGATGTTGAAATATAATACATAAATACCTTCTGAATAACAGAAAAACACACAGTGGAGCTTTGAAACATACTGAACGCCAGATAGAGAAAACATACTTGCATATGGAGATCATCAAAGGATTCACACACACATTTACGTATCAGACAAAACACACGCAGTTTGTCAGTGATGCAAAGTCATGTCGAGGTGCTGAAGATGATTTGCTGCCATGTGAAGCTTGTCAGAAATGAAACGCAGATATCCAGACTGTCAGGTGTTTCCAGACAGCCTGACGGTAACAGTCGGAGTGGCTGGCAGTGTGTTGGGAGCAGATTACTGTACACTTTAACTGAACAATTATCATCCATGACCGACGCCGTGATCAAGTCAATATGTCTTCTCTGACCCGCTGGAGAGGAGCACGGATTTATTGCACTCGCCTGGGATCAATTAACAAAAGTGGACCTCACTCTCTCTGTCTCTCCAGATGGTGGCGCTGGTGCAGCAGTGTGAAGCCCGTCTGAACTCTGAGGGTCCGCAGATGCTACAAGATGCTGATGACATCTTTATGTGGCTTTCTGTATCTAAGTGAAAATCCACCATTGTAGTCTTTCAAGCATAGTTACTGTGTGAGCGTTTGGTTTTAAACATGTTTAACTTGTGAATATTCTTTTTTAAAATGGCAGAATTAACCTGTTACAGGGGCCCAGAGCAACAAACCATCACCTCCCACCCTCTCTGTAATGTGCTGGTCACCTCTGAGTTCCCATTCAGACTCCACACTGCAGCTTTATTAGAAGCCCAGACACCCAGAAACCAGCCAGTAAGTACTCCATACTGGAGTAAAACTACCTGACCCCAGGTTGTGTGTTAGTTTGTGGTAATTTCATTAAACACAAGTATTTCTCTATTATTTAGGAATATGCATCATGTGAGAGCAATATAAATGATCTTAAAACTAAATTTTGACACAACAAGGTAGGTAGTAATGCAGAACCCGTCTTATTTATTTGCTGAATTGTATTTAGGGGAGAAAACTTCCAAATAATCAAATTACCAAAACCACCTGATATCCAGTGTCCTGGACTTTCGGGGCCCCTGGGGGTTTGGGGCCATGGAGCAGTTACCTCAACTGTTTACTAAATCTTGTGGTTTCAGTCCGCCTTCATATTGTGAAGGACACAGGTGAAGTCTGCAGATTAGGGCTCATCAATACTGACCAAATCAGCTATCATAACATGTTTGACCAAATACGTTTATGTGAGAATATATATGAATATTATAAAAGGTGCTTCAGATGACATTTACACAAAGTTATGAGGAGGTAAGTCACTGGTGGTGATGAGGATGTGATTACCCAGCAGGTTGAGGC
This sequence comes from Macquaria australasica, assembly GCA_005408345.1. NCBI lineage: Eukaryota > Metazoa > Chordata > Actinopteri > Centrarchiformes > Percichthyidae > Macquaria > Macquaria australasica. The sequence goes on along the minus strand of SEMN01000334.1, from coordinate 419,535 downwards.
ATCCATAGTTTATGTCACTGAGCTGGAGGCGTCCAATAAGATCAGAGCACTGATACTGAACTATAGTGCAGGAAACAAGAAACAGTTGCTACATGGATAAAAACCTTGTATCTTCAGCTCTGGTCATTTCCAGGTGCTTCATTGACACAGTAAAATTTTGGTCTATTTTAAATGTTACGGTCTATTCAGTATTGACGTCTTATTGTAACAGCTAAATAATTCAGTGTTTTTAATTACAATTATCTTTATGAACCTGTGATGATGCTGAAAGGTCAATAAACTCTAACTGTAAACCTCCTGAACTCTGTGAACTGAGGAAAAAGAGTTTCTGACAATCCAACATTTCTGAGCTTTAGCAGTGAACTGTAGGCTGTAATATGTGACAGTATTACACTGATCATAATTACGGCTGATATCAGGTCTTGTATCATATTAAATGAGGATAAATTGATACAGTATCTCTCCGAGCTGCACTGCAAGTTGTTGCTGGTTTCACTTTTTTCTGACAAAGACGTGCTGTCAGTGTGTTATATGTGATATATGACATATATGTGTGTGTGTGTGTGTGTGTGTGTGTGTGTGTGTGTGTGTGTGTGTGTGTGTGTGTGTGTGTGACGGCTGATGTGAGCTGGAGAAGATCTGCTGGTTGGCCGAGCTGAAAGCTGAAAGCTGAGCTGCTGTGTATTGATCTGCAGCCTGTCTGAGTGCTGCTGTGGTGAAAACCGACTCCTGTGCTGTCAGCACGTCCATTAACGCTCATCAGCTCATCCACCGGATACACTGCAAAAAATACACCAGAACGCCACGATGCACAGACACCCACCCAAAATATACCGTGTTTTATTCCCCAAACATCTTCTGCCATCTTGCCCTGATCAGTAGTATTGTAGGATGTTTCTACTTTCTTTATATGTAGTTCACCAATTAATCATGTGACTTTAAAAGAGAAACATCATCCTAAATAACTCTATTAAAAGGAAAGAATGGGGGGTTGTTGCAGGGCAGGCAGCAAGTGCGAGTATGGCTAATAAGTAAAAATAAAACCCGTATTAACACTCGATGTAGAAATATCTAATCTAAGCACCTGTTTTTCTATTTATTAGCTAAAAGAAAAAACAAGAGTGAGATTTAACTGAAGGTTTTTTGCAGTGTAGGTCAGTCAGGGCGCAGACAGACAAACCTGGCATCAATATCTATTCTTAGTGGGAGATTTGAGAGAACCCAAGAGGAGGAAATTTGTATCATACTTCAATATCAAGGAGCTGGTGTGGGTATGGGTGGTGTTTCCTGAAATAAAGAGAAGAGTCTGAAAATATTTGTTCCCATAAAGCTGCACGGCTTCTGTTTCCTGTTCTATTCTGCTTCGCTACAACACGTCTGAAGCTCAGAGAGGTTATTTTTACACAAGAAGATTCCCAAAACTCAATTTCAGTTTCTTATTCCTTCTGTTCTGTTCTTTCCTCTCGGTCTCACAAGACACACTGCCAAATTATAAAGTCATAAGACGCCTCATCAGCGCTCCCCTGTTAAAGTCTGTGGCTTCCCAAAACTCCATCTGACCCCAAACTCATCTGCACATCCACCACATTTGTTTCCTTTCTCTGTCCAAACACTTCAGTTTTCTCTTAAAAATAGGGTTGGTGTTTTAAATGACAGTTTATTTAAAATGATATTTCCCATCATTTTTAATTATGTACATACGACTTCACTGATGGCTTTAGCTTCCAACAACGGGGCCGTCTTTTCAGCTTTTAATCACCACAATAAATTTCTTCAGACATGTCGACATGTTTAATCAATGAAAGTTTCACAGCAAACCATCCTTTATTTCAGGTTTTATTCTTTTTCCTTTTGGTCACATCCACTACAGAAATAGGAAGGAGTGCAAATAAAGTCACTTAAATCTGATAGAAATATACTTTGAGCTAATTCTTTTGGTAGAACATTTTAAGACATGGATGCATGAATTTACTGTGAGCTTCCTATTTTCTAAAAGGAGATCTTTCCTGGTTTTTAAAAGTCTGAATTAGTGCCATGTTGGATTGTGTTTAAGTCCAGTGAGAAGTTGCAGTGGAGGGGCGGGTTGAGGTTGTGATATGATTATTGTATGTGCCTGCTGTGCAACACACTTTTTCTTCCATACATATGTATATTTGCTAGAAAACTCGCAGTGGTGCCTACACATTCACAAAAAAACCTGCCGTAAACGCTCTAACAACCAACTAGCTACTGCAAACAACACACTTGTAACACCTCAGCAGCTATTTAGCATCCACCTAACAATGTCTCAACAGGCTACAGGCTCCATCCACACTAATACGTCTTTGTTTTAAAACGCATAACTTTTGCTGCGTTTATGCCTCGCGTCCACACTACTCCAGCGTTTTCAAATCCTTAAAACTCTGGAATATTATGTCATTCTAAAAGGTGTACTTGAAAACAGGGTTTTGTATCTGTAACTGTAGTTTTGCAAACTTGTGCAGTGACGTTTATATCTGTAAACCGTTTTCATTTTAAAGGAGGTAGTCGGGGTGGATGGATGAGTCAACAAAGTGTCAGACTTTTACACGGGAGGCTTCCCGTTTTAAACCGACAGTCAACATTGTTGTTTTGTTTTTTTAAAAAGCATGAACATAATCACTCCCATGGTTATTACTGCAACCATGGCGACGAAGCTCCCCTAAACTTAAGAAAGTAGTCATTTTAACCCAAACCACAATGTTTCCCTAAACTTAAAATGTTTTTATTAAAGGGATGGTTGAAAAGTGACCTTGAATTGGCCAGTATGTTGATAAGCTTTTAGCTCTGCCGTCCACACAAATTTCCAGCTTATTATGACATTTCATCATTGTGCTAAATGACAGAGCATCAGTCGAGTAAATATTCAGAATCATCTGTAAGGTGACTGGATATTTCTGTCGTCTTTTCGCTGTTATCCAGCTCCTGTGTTTCAAGTGTTCCTGTGCAGAGCTGCAGATATCAGCTATATAAAGCAGTGAACCAGAGCCAACATCTTGAGGGTTGGACACACACACACACACACACACACACACACACACACACACACACACACACACACACACACACACACACACACACACACACACACACACACACACACACACACACACACACAGTATTCTGCCCTATTTTCAAATGCCACAACAAAAACTAGGAGAGCAGAAGAAGCGAGGAGGAGGAGATAAAAGAGTCTTTGAGATAAAGGGAATTAAAAGAAATGTGCTGTTTTAATCACATGCTCTCTTCAGCCCTGCTGTCAGCTGCAGGATCGGGTGTTCTGTCTGCGTTTTGGTCTCTGTACAATACTGAGTACGATCCATTACTGCCATTCTGGTAATGGTAATCCAACTCTGACAGACCTTTCATAGCGTATGTGGCTTTTTTAGAAGTGAACACTGAGACCGAGGGCAAAATAACAGATTAACAACCCTAATTTGTCCTGAGGTTTTAATGGCCAAAATTATATGCAATCCTCCCCCTTCTTCTATCAATCTAAGTGTCTCTGTGGTCGGTTTGAACTCACATTTATAGGCAGCCATGTGCTTTCAATTTCTCCTGTGGAGTAATAAAGGCCATTTGAGGAAGGGGCATTTTGATTGGGCGATTTTTCTTTTTTTTTTTTTTAAAACCTCAGGACTGCAGAACGTGGATGTTTGACAGTTACAAACGCTGCTCTGGCAGGTTCATGTTTCTTCCAACCAGCCGACGGGAGGATTGATTCTTTAAACTGACGCAAATGTGGAGAGAGGACAAACTGTACGCACACACACATACACACACATACACACACACACACACACACACAGCCATAACCTGGATTCAATAATCCAGACTGCTCTATTACGATGAGAGGACCGACATACACTACCACTGTCAGAAAACCTTAATGTAAAACTACAGTGGCAAAGAAAGGTCAACAAACTTTAATCTGCTCCATCAGAAAGTGGAACATTTTCAGACAGGACTCTGACTGTTATGTCTCTGCTCCTTACTGAAAATCAGTTGTTTCCGTTTGTTATAGTTTGAGAGACTGAAGTGTAAATACTCTGGCCCACTGATGGAAATCAGATAAATTACACTCTGAACTCTGGTCTGAAAATCTCACAGTGTAAGTTTTACATTATTTCTCGCCAGGTCTCTCAGTTTCTGAATTCTTAGCTCAGACGTGCTCAGAGAAAATGCATCAGCACGTCATCATGTTTTCTAATGTTTTCACTGCATTAGTTTTACCTGGGGACCTCATGTGATTTAGGAATCCAGGTGCAACATCTGCGTTTTGTGACACACATTCTCACAGGAAAAAGGTTTAGATATCATTGAGACATAACGTCCTCTTCACAGTCCACCAATCACAACCACAGACAATCAAAAGGTAGAAGTGCCTCCTGAATTTGCATAGAAAATGCTATCAAAATTCAAATGAACAATTTCTGCTGCAGTTCCAAGGAGTCCTTGCAAAGTGGGGACTTGTGTAAATATAGTCTATCATCATCTGGTTTGCTAGGAATGCCCAGAGTCTTCCACAATGTAGTGCGCCAACACGTCACCACCAACTCTGTGTCAATTCACAAAGAATAGTGGCGCCTGTCCCTGACGTGACTCAGATACACCATCCACTGAGTGCATGGACACCAGAACAGCTGACGGTTGTGGAGAAAAACAAGTGGCTGCACTTTTAAAGGCTGCGAGATACCAAAACTGAACCTGTCCAAAGATAAATAATGTACACAAAAAACTAGTCACACCAAACTACTCACTCAGGAGTGAGCTAACTAGCTAGCAAGCTAATCAACGGTTTTCCGTCACTCACTGCCATCTCATGAAACCCAGACATTTGTAAAATGTTGAATGGGAATACTGTTGAGAAATCTTAAAGCGACTGTTCAGGTAGGAAAAAACAATGTCAGGTGGGAGTAAAGTGGAGGATGACGCAGGATTTCTTCCTCACTCACCGACAGGAGCGTGCTCAGTGAGGCTGGAAGGTACAGAATATTCCAGCAATAATATAAGTTACTTTTGACATGTCAGTGATATGTATGGCTGGTATTGTGCATGCTCATTCACTGTCACACTTGAACACAACAGAGACATCTTCTGACCACCAGGGGCAGCACTGTGCCATCTTTGATTTTACATGTTTAGTATTGGAAGATACGGCTCTCTGTCGACATAAATAATGCTTTTTGTTATTTTACTCCCACCTGACCTCGTTTTTCCCACCTTATAAGCTGTTAAGGGGATCAGTAAAGGATAACTTTAACTTTTTTAACTTTATTTACCCCATTACAAATCTTATGAACACGTAAACAAATATAATGTCCGAGTTCTGAGATAGCAATCCAGGATTAGGGCTATGGATCCTTTTCACAGCCGACATTTTGGCTTGTCAAAGCAGGAAAAGCACCATTCCATTAAGTGTTCCAGTCAGCCATGTCGGTGAGTTTTTCCTGCTTTGACAAGTCAAAATTGTCTGCCGTGAAAAGGGTCGATGTGGGACTATCAGTGTAAGACTGTTTTTCTGCTTGAAAGGTGCTAGCTTGTGAGCTAGTAAGCTGTTTTCAGTCACTCAGTGCAAGACTAGTGCAGACTTTCAAACTAATCTTTTATCAATGTGCAACGAGAAAATAACTTTCACATCAAACAAAGCTCAGACGTGATTTCCATAATGAATGAGGTTACCAAAGCAGGTTTCAAGCCTCTGTAGGTTGTCAAAGTGCAGTGAAATACAGAGTGGAAGAGCTTCATCAAAGGTGGGAAGAACAAACATGTAAAAACCCTGCGACGTTCTTTGTAAAACTGAGCAGTGATAATGTAAAGTATGATTTGTGGAAAATGATATGAAACATGTAAAAACGCTGGACTGGTCCTTTGAAGTGTTTTCTGCAGGTCTGCAACATATCGACTGTAATTCAAACACACAACATCAGCGATCTGAGCCCATTCTTCCTCATCCCTCCACACAAAGCCAGTGTTTAGGCTGCCTCTCGGTCTGCTGGCTGCGCTGTGTTTCTGCATACAGCATGACTCATCCCTTCATCCCTCAGTGGGATAGTCAGAGGAAAACTTCAAAGGAAAGCAGCCATACATTATAATGGAGCCTCCAACCAACCAAGTTCAGCTTCAGGGGAAACATCTCTTCATTCTGAAAATACAAAAATGTTTCTACCAGTTCAAGATGCATTTTACCCGCTTAAAATCATTTATATGGTGAAATATCAAATAAACCTAAAACCAACACAGTTCTCCACAATTAAATAATGTATTAAAATGTCACACCTGTCCTTGTTTAAAAAGCCAGTCAAGTCAGCAGTTACATGTGACACTCTGTACTGGCTGATTAGAATAAACAGCAGGTTTCCAAATGTGGGAGAAAATCACTTTCATCATCTTCTGCACACACGACCTCCAGCACTTCTGACATCTTTACTGACGTTTCAAACTGATTTCTGCTTTATATTCACAGTTTAAAACATCCATCCTAACTTAGTTCTAATTTATGTTTGACATATTTTTGACTAACATGTCAGAACATTAGGATTCAAAGGTCATATTATACTATGCCTGCAAGTCAATGCCTTCATTATGTCCCATATTTATTTCCTGGGGGTCTTACACTTTATCTAACACACCGGTTTCCAAACTTTTTGTTGTGTGTGTACCTGCAACCTCTTACTGCAGGTGTCTTTGGCAGAGGTGTCATGGTGAGTATACCCACCTCTGGGCAGTGGGATTTACCGTACACCTACATAAAAACAGTCAGAGATACAGATCAGTGTCCATCTTGCAGAGAAAGGCCTGGATTAGACTGAATATTATTTAGAACCAGCCCAACTTGGGATCCTGGATCTTGGCCTTGGTTAGTAGGAACCTAGTAGACTCTTGATGTATAGCTGTAACATACACTGTTTATAGGAAGTTCCAAAGTTTGCAAAGGAAGAGTTTAAGTGAAGTAAAATGAGGTGTGATGCAAAGCTTTTGAAATATTTCCTCTTGATTCTATAAATTACCACCTGTTTAAAAAGTCAAACTGGCCTTCAGGTGAAGAAATACAGTCTGCTGCTGCTTTCTGTGTCTCACAATCTCTACAGGAACAAGTGGGTTTGATCTCGTCCTGCTGTGGTTTCATATTTCATATCATTTTTTACCAACACAAGCCAAACTCTCCACATTAGTTCAACATTACTACAACCTGCACGTCCCCGCTCTACAGCTCTGTCCTTCACTAAAAAACAGGAACAGTGTAATTGCAGAAAGCACCTCCAGAGTTATATCAGACCCATAATGCACCTGGCAAAACTCCCAGAATCCATTAATCTGGCACAGAACCAGAACCAGAGGAAATCCAAGCTGACATTCAGCTGCGGGGCTTTTCATACAGAAAGCTTCATTTCAACTTGTAAAAATACTTCTGTATATGTGGGTTTCATTTATGCATTCATATATCTCCTTTTCATGTTTGATTCTGTCTTTGTGTAAGGAATTTGCTGTGATCATGAGTTCTTGAGGCACTCCACACACACAGCAATACGGAAACTTTTGGAATAGCTGTTTAGTTGTCAAAAGGAAAATGATGTTATACATGTGATTTACAATTTCAGATCAGTTCTGTTGAGGTTTGTGTCCACATGGAGACATCAAAACTGCAGAAAAAAAGCTTAAATCTCCTATTTTTCTAGTCTTTTAAGGTTAGAGGCCATTTAGGAAACAACTTAATGGTCCAATCATAGAGCAGTCTGATGGACAGCAGGGAAAATCTTTCCAATAACACAATACAGGTGCTGTCATTGACGTCTCCTTCTCTTCGTCATTGGATCACTGTAATGTGAAGGTGGGTCAGAAATCCAGAAACAGTAATCCTTAAAAAAGCCTTAAAAAAAAAGTCAATTTTGTTTGGTGCAATTGTCAAATAACAGAAACAGAAAAATATGTCAGTGACAACACCTTGAATGTGTATGTCAGCCATGTTTCTCTTCCACTTGGAAGAGTGTCTCAGAAAAGCTCCAATGTCAGTGTTTTTCAGTGGTGGAAAAACGTCATGTGTCGAATTCCCAATTTTTCCCAATTAGAAAGTGTTTTGCACTATCCAGTCAGGACTATCAGGGCTAAGTGTGAGTAAAGATGATCACAACATCACAACTCCTTATGACTGTTGATTGTGTTTCTCATCACACTGTATTGAAGCACACATAGGTTTTATATGAGCGCTCCAGTGTCGTTGTGTTGTATATTTTTTTCTGAAGAATGAGCTGGCGCAATTCTATCTATCTATCTATCGCAAATTCGCATCGCTGCCAGTATGAACAGTTTTAATGGATTGGTCCTGATCCTTCTCCTACCCTTTGTTTATTGTAACCCATTGCACCCTGAGTCCTCCAGCTGTCAAAAACCCTTAACATCCAGCAATACCAGCAGCACAAACACATAAACTACAATCAGCAGTTTCAGTTGATCATATCAGCTGATAACAAGTTCTGTAATTTGACCAGAGACGCTTTGGATTAAAAAGAAAATTCTTCCCATCTATTTCAGGAACATTTCTCAGGTGCACCACACCTCTACAGTTGCTATTGGTGGAAAACTGTCCTTATTACCCATGTAAGTGTGTACGTAATGAGAGAAACAGTATTACAGCATGTATAAGAGACAGAGTGACAGAGACTGTGGAGAGTCAGCGGGAGAGGAGGAAACTCTTTGACTTGTGCAGAGTTTCAGTTGCCACATCATCTTCCCAAACACACCTACACAGTCATTACCACAGAGCAGAGACAAGCCTGGACACCTCTGAAGCACAGTGCTACGCTAACATTAGCGGAGCCTCATTTGCACATGCTTTTTTCCAGCAGCACTTGTAGATCAATTTATATTTAGCCGGCTCTCCTCATCACAGCTGCAGCATCAAACTCTTGAACTATCATGTGAGTCTGGAGGTGAGAACACAGCTTGTATCAGAGCTCTTACCTGTTCAAACTCTCTGAGGCTGTGCATCTGTACCGGTGGGCCTTTATCTGTCTCATCACATGAGAAATCTGCAAAGACAGACGTAAAGAGATCAAATCAAACATATTTTTTTAAAGAAAATAGGAAGGGAAGAGCAAATGGTTAGTGAGACCATCTTTTCCACTGCAGGAAGCTAACCTGTAACTTGAAGGTTCCCATGGCCTGGAGGTTTAAGAACCTTGTGAGGCTTTGCTATAAGGTATTTGTATTTTCCAAACTAGGATTTTCATTAAAAAGGCAACAGCAGAACCGTTGACGTCATTTTTACGTGCCGTTTGGTGAAGTAAGTGACTGTGGGACAGACAACAATGGAAAGTTTTCATGAACATGAGATACAAGTTTATACACCAACACAAAATCCAGGTCCTCCAGGGTCACTTCACAGTTTTTCGCTTGGCTCCACTGTGCTCATTGTGATCATATTTCATCTTTTGGCTGTTGCATCACCATTTCTGCCTGAGAAATCTTGTGTTCCACCTTTTGGTTTATATACGGCTTTATAACAGCTGACTCCAGCTCCATCTGAATGTCTTCCTGTCCACAAATACTAATGGGAGCCTGGACGTCTCTGTTTGTCCAACAAGTGTTCTCCATTGTTCTTTTTCTTAAATGATTGGTTGTCCTCATAGGGGCCACATTCCTCAACTAATTTATCAATCTAGCAAATAGAACATTAGGATGAAGGTGGTCGTGCTTTTTTCAGGCCAGAGTGTCTGCAGATCTTCCTGTCAGGCAACCGACACCCCCAGCAAACTCAACCAGTCAGAGGGTTATTAGCCTGGAGGGATGTGTGTGATGCCGTTACTGTGTCTGACCTCTGACCCCTGATCCCTGACCATTGAAAAGCCTGATGCAAGAGGCTCAACAGAGTAAAGTCAGTGGATTCAGTAACATATTCTGCTGACAACTATGTATTTGAGTCTTAACATGTTTTAATTGAGCTTGACAGTTAATTCTTGACCTTAAAAACAGCAGCTGACAAACCAATCTCCACTCAGCTTTTGACCAAATCCCATGGTCTTCATCAGCAAATGAAAGTTGCTTAGTTGCCTTGGGACTGTAGATGTAGACGTTTCCATTATTCTGAGCACTTTAGGGCTTGTTGTCCATTCTGGCTGATGAATGGAGCTTGACGGGTCTTTCTAAACTTCCTTTGCAGATGAAGACCACGTGTGATATGGTTAAAAGCTCTAGAGCAAGCGAATAAGTGAACCTCGAGTAGAGAACGTTTTGTCAACTTTTTTTTTTTCAATGGAAGATCAGCAGCGTTTTCAGAAAAGCACACAAAGAACGGGTCTGTCTAGTAGACTGTGTTTGATGCAAATAAATGCATTTCATCTGTTAACCGCACTGTTTAAAAACCCTCGTAAATCCAAACTACCTACGTTAAAAATGTTCCACTGTTACTGAGAATCATCAGTCGAACAGAGCGCAGCTGAAATCTAAACACCTCTGGGCTTTCTGAGCAGCATCTCTGAGACGTCCTGATCAACCCTCGCCTCATTATAACTCTATTAAACCTGGATATATGGGCCGTGTCCACACACACACACACACACACACACACACACTTACAGAACCGACATGGTGTATTCGGGTCCAGCTGAAACACTTCCAGAGGCCTTAAGACGTCTCAAAGCCAAACTTATTCTCTCTAAAAGGCCAGGAGCATTCCCAGAAAACTCCACACAGGAGGGATTTGTACAATAGTTCGTGTTTTATTCCTTTAAAAGTGAGGCCAAGAATAGGGGTTCGGGGGGTGGTGGAGTGCCAGATCCTGAGGGGTGTAATCAAAACGTCTTTGGCAGAGCACAGATTCCTGACGGTTCCTTAAAATTGCGGCACATTAAATATTATTAAAACGCTGCTCTGTAACATGAAGTTAGGAGGTGTTCTGAAGCCTGGAGCAGCAAAATATTGCACAACGCTGATATGAATGACGCACTGGTACAACCATGCAAACACACACACATAAATATGTTGTGTTACTGCACTTGTGAGGACCCTCACTGATATAATGTGTTTCCTTTGTCCAAACCCTAATCCCAACCAAACCTTAAACAAATTGTTTAACATTTTAGGAAACACGCTTATTTGCTTTCATTCCAAAAGTGAGATGTTCAGATGGAAATCAGTCTCATGTCTGTGTGTTAAGTGCGGAATCAGGCTAGGCTAACCACATCCTTATACATACTTAACACACAGACATGAGATTGATATCCATCTTTTCATCTCAGAAACAAAGCAAATCACAATTCAAAATATCTGATTCTCTATGATTTTTTTTCCTGTTCACAGTCATTAAAAACTGACATTAAGAGTTTTTCAAGTTTTTTTTTTAATTATTTTTTTTTATAGAAATCAGCATAAACTCCAAATAACTATGTAACTAATTTATCATTTCTTGGTTCTTTCTTAAACCCGCAAATAGATGAGTAGGTACTGTCTCCGAATATTCTCTATCATGTCTTTATTTTCCCTGCCGTGCCCTCTAAATGTAGCAAAACACCTAAAATGAGAAGTATGAGAACACACACACACGCCTACAGTATTAAAGGGGTGGTGGCTGTTAGCAACACACTCAGTCATTCACAGACTCACAGTGGCTACAGACTGTTGCTCCTACAAACAGCTCATTAGTCAACACAGGAGCTTGTATCAGACCGAGGCTGGTGAAACTGTAATGAGATATTTCATTTGAACTGGAAAAATAAACCAGTAAAGTCGACTTAGCTCGACATATGAGACAAAGAACGCCTTGATTAAAGATCATTTAAAAACCTATCAAAAAGATTGAAGCGTTTTAAACATATTTAGGATATTTACTCACCCATCATACGTCCGATGCTCTTCGGCCTGGCCCGTTTATCCGCACAGTGCCTAAAACGAGAGACAGCTATCAGCCCAGTTCCCTCAGACTCAACACTGTCCCATGTGTCTTCACCAGCAGCCACACACTGCTGCTTATCCCTGCATTCAAACCTGCTTTTCCAGATTTTTGGTAATTAACGATATATTTCCACCTAAACCCTACCTGCTGGTGTCCCGCCTGCCTCACATGTCACTGGAAATGTGGTAAATTCTCAAAAGCAGAGGGTCAAAAATAGTCCAGGATGAGCAGAGCTTCCCACTGACATGTCAGAGACAGCAGGCACACTCACACACTGGTGGTGGAAACTGAGTCAGCGCATGCTTCAGGTCACACAGCCGTCAGTCACCAGCCGAGAAACAGTAAACAAAGACGGAGTGGAAGAATCCATGAAACCCTTCCAGCAACTGGTCAAGACTTTAACAAATGAAACCCTTTCTGAGAGTCCTTATTACTTACAGAGTCATATTAAATGATAGTTTACCAAATGAAAAGTTGGTGAAGTGAAGGTTTGTGGTTTTTCTGTAAAAAAAGACTGTGTTGGCTTCTGAGATTCATTGTGGCTTAAAGAGAAACTCTGGTATTTTTAAACCTGGGCCCTATTTATTTTACAAACTTTGGGGTCTAAATGACTAACAGTTAACAAAAGTTTTGGAATTGGTCCAGCAGATCACCTCCGCTGGCATCCGTGAAACAGGCTACAGTGGCTGCAACGTAATCCTTTGCGGCCATAAAAAGCATGTCCTTTTGTCTTCCTGCAACAACTCAACCTCTCGCGAGATTTCACAGCGAGACTTTTCCTGAGCGAGACTTTCTGTTTCTGGTTAAACAAAAAGGATCTTACTCTGTAGGGATCCATCCCATAATGTTGTCAGACACTCACAATAACAAAAACAAAAACAAGCACTTTTAGTGGACGTACACTTCACGGGCGCAATTGCCCCAAAGGCAAATTATGTTGCAGCCATTGCAGGCTGTTCACGGATGCTGGCAACTACTGGACCAATTCCAAAACGTTTTGTAACTATTAGTCATTTAGACTTCAAAATTTGTAAAAATAGAGTCCAGGTTTAAAAATACCGGAGTTTCCCTTTAAAGTTGTTCAATTGGGAGGATGTTTTTAGGATCAGAGGAACATGGGCTGGATTTCCTCCCCATTAGCGCGTCCTCAAAGCCTTTTCATGAATAATCAATGAGGAAGGATTAAGTCAAAGCAGATCGCGCCGGGCTGTAAAGGCTTCTTTTATCAACTAAAGTGAAGATCAGGCAGATGAGGGAGCTTCACGTCAGGGTGAGAACGTAATGAGCCCAAACTAACTGTCTCTGAATAACACAGGAATCAAGGCTTTCAGTGCAGTGAGTGCGTTCACTTATTTAACAACACCTTGACCACCTAGGTGTGTGACCTCCATGGTGGCCTGAACAAATGACACTTGGTGATGACAGCTGGAGGAGCAGCCAGAGACCTGCAGGAGATCTGAGTTAAATGTGTCCTGTGTGACAATAGAAGCTGAGTAGACAACAGTAAAGTCCTCCAGCAGCCTCCAACAGCTGTGAGACGTCTGATCAGCAGGCTCAAGTTGTTGCATGAGAACAACATTTGCGCTCTCATGTGTCGTTACTCGTCATCAAACCTCTGCAAATCAGCTCCCTGTTAACTAACGTTTCAACAAGCTGATGCAACTAACAGCCCACAACCTGAACCCTGAGTTTCCCCGTAAATGTCCCATTAAAGTGCATTCTATGACACTTTATGCACATTCTGTATAATGACATACTGAAACTCATTGAAACTGTATGTAGTAGATATGGGTGATAAATCAATGTATTATTGGTGGTGTGAATCTATTTTCTTGTATTAAATATCTTCAGACAAGTTATTGTGACATTATAGCATCTACATTAGGTGATTAGCTGATTTGGAATTTAATCCGTTGTAGCTTCTAAAGCAGAAGGATTTGCTTGATTCTGTAAACTGCATGCCTTCACATGACTTCAACGAGCCAACTTCAAACAACTAGCGCCAACAAAGACTGAATGATGCGTAGCTGCGTGTCGTAGCTGGTAAAGTTGCACTTGAACACACCGCAAAGAACACTTAACTGATCCGCTGTCTGATCCAAAAAGGATCATGGAACAACAAACACGCAAACTAGTCAACCATCTTCACACCAGTGAGAACTGAATTAAACTGAAAATATGTCTAAAAAGCGCTGTTAGGTTTTGCTCCGTTTTCCACTGACATTGGGGCCTTTTGATTTTGGAAGAAGAAAAGGTGAAGATGATAAATAAAAAGAAACCAAAATCACTGACTGCCGTGTCCTGGTGGACCAGGGGTAAAGACGCAGACCATGAACTGCAGCGTCCCCAGTTCGTTTCCTGCTGGGGACCTTTGTTTCATGTTGCCCCCTCATCTCTCTCCCCTTGTTTCCTGTCAAAAAAATGCTCAATTATCTGAACAGCCACTGTTGCGGGCCAACTAAAGCCCAAAGATAAGCGTGCTGGTCAGCCACAGATGATCAACAGCAGCCTGTTGGAGCTCAGCTGTGGTGTGTAGAGCCCCAACACATCAGTCTGAGCTCTGGAAAACTTTGGAGACTAATTGTCCAATTAATGCAAATAAAAGTATCAGTAATGCATTTAATAGAGAATTGACATCCTGATTATATCCACGTTGATATTGAAGTATTCAGTCACACATTTTGTGATATTTGATTTTGTCATATTGTCCTGTCCTAACTATATGATACTCAAGAAGTCAAGTTTAAAAAGGCTGCAACTTTACATCCAAAGGAAATATTCTAGATGTTTGGTATTTCATTTTAACTCCACATGAACATAAACCCACATAAGTCTATTTTATACTGTAGTGGAGATACTGAAGTTTGTGTATAAAATGGGTTAAAAGGACATAAAGTTTAAACATTTCACTCTTTTTCAGTGTAAACTTCAATGAAGAGCTGTAATTGGATGGTACACAATATATATGATACTGTGTGACAGGGTGGAATAAGATGAACCCTAAATTGTTAAGGAGTTAAAACACATTTCTCAATACCTAAACATTTGACAACATGCATAATTGACCCACTGTTGTGTCTGACAGGCTTGAAGAGGTTAAAATGACAGTAGTGAACACAGATAATTCAGGTGTTTGCTTTGAAATGAGTGAAATCAGCTCAGCCAATGGCTGCCTGTCATCCAGGAACACCACATGAGGGGGTTGAGACCTCATTATGTAACACTGGCACAAAGGTAAAGAGGACTTTTACCTTTAATTATCTGCATTTACTGCAGAGGAGAGGCTTTTTCTATCCACATTAGATTCATGAATGCACACCCACACATGCACACAGAAAACCACGGTTCACAAACCACACACACACTCACCAAACCGACCCCCATGACTCATCACAGGAGCTGTTAGCATCCAAAAAGCCTTACCGTCCTCTATAAAGATATCCACTCATATTTCAGCTTCTTGATGAAAAAAAAACAAACAAAGACACTTCAGTAGCTCCAACAGACGCTCTCCCAGTAGTTCCTTAACCGTCAGGTGAGTCGGGGTCCTCAGTCTGACTGCCCCCACAGACCTGAACACATCCGTTTATCTTCCAACTGCAAGTAGAGCTCCAGCAGACAGTCAGATGCGGCCAAAATACCAGCCGAAAAAAGTTGTGAGCTGGTAGGAATCTTCCAGCCAGTTGCTTCTGACTCCTCAGACCCAGAGCAGAGTGACCACAGTCAGGCTGTTTGGCCGTGAGGCTCCCAGAGGAGCGAGCCAAGCACCCAGGCAGTCATCTGACGTGGCAGAGAGCAGCAGCAGAGAGAGGAGGTAAACACCAGCGGGGAGCAAAGGTACACAGAGACTGCCTGGTTCAGCATGAAAGAGTGATCTGTTTCAGCATGCTCCAAAACAGACGCTTCACTAGGTGTGTGTGAGCATGTGTGTGTGTGTGTGTGTGTCAGCACAAACCACACCAACGTCTTCCTGCCATTGCTTGTAAAATAGTCACTAAACTGTCAATTGACTATTTGCCTCCGGTATTTTTTGAAGGCAGGGTGGAGCACAAGAAGGGCACCCGTGTGTGTGTGTGTGTGTGTGTGTGTGTGTGTGTGTGTTTCTGCAGCCCCTCCTCCCCCTGCAGGTGTGTATGACATGTTGAAGCAGGCTTCCAGCAGGTAGAACAAGGTATGAATCCAGACACTAATCTCCTCCAACACAAAACACACATCGAGTTGCTTTATATTTCTGCCTGCAGGTTGTGCACACACACACACACACACACACACACACACACACACACACACACACGCACACACACACAGATGACAGATATAAGGTTCTTTCTTATAAAACCACATTAGTCTATTATCACTAACAGTGGAGCTGTGTTGACTGGATTCAAACAGACAAGCAGCATATTCAGGCTGGTGGAGGGAGTTCGGGATCAGCAGCAGAGGTCTGGATCAACCAGAAAATTCCTCCTCAGGGCTTCTCCAAACAGCAGGGTGTGGTCTTCTGGGGTGCATGTTCTGGAAAAAAAATCCTCATTTGAATTTTGTTTTGTTTGAACCTAAAAGACCTTACTCTCTTCAGAGTTGTAGCTTGTAATGACAACGCTTCTCAGCTCATACCTCTCCAATATTAGATCTTGAAGTGACCTTGAGTAAACCACCAAGATTTTCAGTACGGTCCCTGCATAGTGAAATGATTTGAAACCAATTAGAGGGTGGATACCTGACCCCAGCCTGTCGGGACCCGCCGGAACGTTTGGGTTCAGGTCAGGTTCGGTCACATCATACTTGACATGGTGCTTCTTGTTCAGTGCTGGGGTTTGTTATTTACGTGACAACACATGAATGCAACACACAGGTGATAAATATTCATGTAGCCTGGCTAAGGACGGAGGACAAAACCATGCAGGGAAATCAACAGTATGGAGGCATTTCGATTTGCTTCAGCTTCCATTAACTACATTGGACTCGGGTCGGGTTTGGACATAAAAAACAGAATGCCTGTTGGGTCAGGTCGGGTTTGGACAGAAATATGCAGCCCGAGCTGTACTCTAAAACCAGTGGCTACCTGAAGCATACAGGAATGATGTAAAAACTTACTGTAGGCTCCAAAAATGGTCAAAAGTAAAATTTACACAATTTGTAGATGGACTGACAACGTTCACACACATGCACTCAAAAACTGGAGAAGCGACAGGATGCCAGTGATCGTGAACTGGACATCACTACACACCCAGAAGCATGACATGAGGGAGTCTCACTTTATGCAGATGTCCTTTGATGCGACAACCAATAGTCTTTTATTGATTTTCACGTAAGGACGCTTTAAACAAAATGGAGACAAAACTGATCATAGTGGTCAACTCACTACAATATAACGTTAATGAGCTACCAGGACTTGAATAAGAAACATCCTTTTGAGAAATGAGCCCAACACTTAAACACGCCTGAAAGATGCAGAGTCGTTAGAAACAAGAGAATGCCTGAGCCCTTTAAATAACTAGAACTGGATGTTTCTGAACACCTGCAGCATTGTGTAACCTGGAGTCTGCACAAACACATACATGTACTGTTGGCTTGGGTTAAAATTCAAGGAATCTCTCTCTCCCTCCCTCCCTTCTCTATCCTTTCTTTCTCTCTCGACCAGAGCAGAGATATCTCTGCATACCTGCCTCACATTCCACACATACAGGCGGTTCACTCAGGAGTGCTGAGGGGCTGTGGGGCTGCAGCCCTGCAGGTCTGAGCCGGGGAGGAGACAGACCATCAGAGGTTTGGACTGGGAGGTTTCCCCTCTGCTGAGCCAAACACGTTATGCAATCAGCCAAAACAACAACGCTTCACTCTGTGATTTACTGCTCAGTTCACTTGGAGTCTTGGATGCTTATTATTGTGTTTTCAACTTTCTGTATCTTGAGTTTAGAGACACTGGTCCACAACCTGGGAGACAGGATCCCCCAAAGGGATCGCAAGGTAAATGTGAGGGACCACGAGATGTTTAACAAAATAGGATGGAAATAGATACGCAGATTTCTGCTACAGAAATTGTTTATTGTCGCTCACTCTTCTCTAATTTTTGCTATTTAATCTGTGAAACACTTGATAGTGTGACCTTTTCAGGACTGACAAACAAATGAAACAAGCTGAGAAGGGAACATCACTTTTTGGTTGAACTGCTTGCAACTCACAGACTTCTGCAACCTGTGACAAGAGGCCGCGAGTAAACATGCCTGTTTTTAAAGGGTCACAAGACAAAAAAGTTGGGAACTAGTGCTCTAATTAAGAGTCATCACACAGTTTAAGGCCAGACTTTTGAGGCTGTGGAGATAAATAAGTATATTATGTCTTTTTTCATTTTAAGATGACTTGCAACAGGCTGAATGCAGATTTAGTCTGAGACAGATCGCATCCACATATGATGTCAGTAAGTGTCTCATAATCCAGCTCCACTTGGGATCTGGTTTCTGTTTCTCCACGCAACACGTTCATAAATGCGTACATCATTTCTGCAATCTTTCTGGTTCAGGTTACCCTACTCTTATTTTATTACCTTTTCTAAATTTTGAGCTACTTATTACCACTATAATACACTATCGCACACACGCTTGTTTTCTTGTTTTATGTCATTTTACTTTACTTTAATAGCCATCATGGCTTCCACCTGCTCACTCAAAATGTTAGATTGTTATTTAGCTGTTCTGCCACAGGAACTTTTCTCGGTTTCTGTGAGAGCTAAGTCACATTTTTGACTACGTTGTTGGTGTGCAAAGCATTTGATAATAAAAGTGGTCCAATGAAGTCAGAAGATTAGAGTCTCAGTAAGAAAACAACAGTTGGGTGTGACAGCTTCATGTTCTGACTGAGTTCATCACAAAGTTAACCAAGATGAGTGATGTTAGAAGGTTGTTATTTCAGTCTGAGGTGGCGACAGGCCGTCCTATCAGCTCCCTGACTGAGTGAAGGAGGGAGGGAGTTACAGTAAGAGAAGAAGAAAAACAGCGAGGAGACAGACGTGAACTGAGGGAGAAGAGGGGGAGTCTGCTGACAGTAACTCACACCCTGTAATTATCCTGATCACACCTTTCCTCCACCCGTCCCTCACTCTTCCCTCCTTCTTTCCTCCTCTTCCTATGTCACCCTCCATGCCTACTGTATGTTCCTCCCTCACTCACTTCCTCCGTTTCTTCTCTGTTGAGGCAGCTCAGCTGTGACATGCATCACTGAAACCTGCTACTTTCAGACTAAAGACTATAAAGCTGCACTTAAAGTGATTTCACACACAGGTAAATCTGGACTTTGCTTCCAGGAGCTGCAAGTGTAAAAATTACACAACACCACACAATTACCTGTAGACGGAAAACACAGCTGACAAACTACAACTGAGCCTCACCAAACAAAAAGACAACTATCAGTTCCAACAAAGCACACTGACACTGACTACTATCAATAAATCACATCACAGGAAGTCAACAATGTCAGCAATGTAACTGACTCAAGTAACAGTAATGCACATACATATAGAAATGCACAGAATACAGCACACCAAATCATTTGTTTCAATGATGACAGAGTCTGGCTGGTGTTACTGGGAAAAAATTATAATTTCTGTGCACAAATCTACATCACATTTTAATATATAAGATGTCAAAAGGCAACACAATGTTGTGCAATAGGCTACATCTGGAGTATATCCACGCATCTGCGTCCAAAAACAAAACTGTGTGGCTCACTCAGATTCTAAAAACTTTCACTGTTTAAACTGTTCATACTGTAGCATTGAGCTACACGGTGGTATATGTGCACTTGACTGATAGCAGTTAAAGTTAACCAGTATTGCAGAAACAAGGAATAATAACCTCACAATACTAATAAAAAGGAATTAATTCAGTTTTTGTAGGCGCCTAAATACCAAAGCACAGCTGCTAGCCTCCTGCTAACACTCTGCTACTTCCACATTAGGGGGTTCAGCTTATTTGCTGTCTTACCAGGAATTAGATGGAGGGTTCACATCAGTGTCATGTCTGTGTGTTTAGTGGACAGACTGGACTGGTGCCTTTTAGCTCGGTGCTGGGGCTAGAGGTGGGGGAGGCAGCTAGTCCAGAGGAGGAATATCCTTTCTGGTAACTCCAAAGATGTCTTATTTACATGTTGTGTCTTGTTAGCTGGCTAGCCACAGGTAAGACTATATTTAGGAATCACCTGGTTCAGTTCAGAGGTTTGTGAACCCCAAAGCTTCGCTGTGAGTACTGGACATCTAGAGAGCTGTGTGCAGAAGCTATTGATGGTCAGTAAATACTCCAAAACATGGCTACATGTTAAACCCCAATGTCTCATTTCTACATGTGTTTTACAAGCTGGGCTGATTAACAAAGGAAATGTAATAAGTAATAATTGAAGTAATGAGTGATTGCTTACATTTTTCATGCAACTTGCCTGGCACTGCCCCTGACACCTGCTAAACTCTGTAATCACTTTATTTGATTTAGGAATTCAAATCTCAGTGTTCATTATGATCCGTGGGAGGTGAATTTGCACCCACTGCTTCTGCAGTCAAATGTTTGGATTTTTCAAACTTCCAAACCCAGAAATCTTGAGATCACTCTCATGATTACCAACACAGATGCTCTCTGATCAGTTAAAACCAAAGGATAACAGGGGATGAGTCCAGCTTTCTGTGGACGGAGTGATTTCTACCAGTTTTATATTTCACCCAGAAGTTTTGATCCTGGTGGTGGAGAAGATTTGAGTAACCGCTCCCGACATCAGAAACTCATTTGAGTAATTGGAGTAAATCTACGACATCTGACGTACATGCCGGAAAAACTGTTGCAGCTACACTTTGTGGTTCAGGCCGATAAAAACAGGTGCTTTTTTACATAATCTCACCTGGTGCCACTTCATGTTATTCAGTATTCACCATGAGATTTAGAGGTATTTTCTGAGTCTTTCTCCACCAACATCTGTAGAGAAGGAGGCGAATTCCTCCTCACTCTCTCGGATCAGATCCTGGGCCTGTGCACCTTCCCTCTATTGGGAGGGACGTAACTGTCTAATCAACTCGTTGTTTCTGTACAAGCTGTCAATGAGCATCTTTCAGAATGAGCAGTGTGTTTACAAGGCCAAGACTCTGTCAGAGAGAGCTGGACCGACGACTGGTTTTTCAACAGTGCGGCCAAAAACATCCAGGAAACTTCAGGCTGGTGTGACGCTAATCGAACAGAAACGTGACGATTTCAAAATCTGCATCCAAACACAAACACACTCGATGTGATTTTCAGAGCTGTGAGCATGTGGCCATTATTATTGTCCTGCAGATGTTTCACTAAAATCTAGTCAACAATCAAAGTCATTTATTATTAATAAGCATCATGCCAACCCCCATCCAAAGGCTCATGTTACTAAACACCACTTTTACAAATAATCAATAACTCAGTGTGATGTTTTGGCTCAAATGGTATCTGAATACTCTGTAGCAGAGTATTCAAATGCTTTACTGCAGTAACAGAAATATCACTGTGGAAAAATACTCGATTACAAATAAATGTTTCTTTTCTCACCTTTAAAACCATCTAAAAACTACAACATTATCTAAAAACAAAGCTGACACTAATAGTCAGTATCTTAAGTACCTATTGTAATGAACAGTAAAGTTTAATTTCACTGGTATGTGAAAACCCTGTATCTTCAGTTTGGAGATTTTCAGATTAGTAAAGAAAGAATGAAAGAAGGAAGCAAGTAAAGTAGCAGAACCTCTAAGCTGTACTGAAGTAAATATATTGAATTGCTTCATGACTTCTGCCTCTAACAGCAGCAGTGTTAAAGTGATGATAAAAGCTGTATATGTTCTTCAAGCAGAATAAAAACACACTGTGCCATGCCTGAAGACTACGTCTCTCGTCTCTCTGAGAAAAGTGACAGTTATTCGGGGATTGTCTGAAATCGCAAGCAGAAAATAGCACCTGCTTGTCTATGATGACTGAAAATATAATCAAGTAGATGCCAGTGTGAAGTCTGATTATATATTTCCACTCTGGTTGGCGCTGGCTTGAGGATGGAGCAGGTCAGAGTACAGCACAGAGATGACTGAGCTCACAGAGTTCATATTGAGTTAATATCCTGCAGGCTTCTTTCATTGGTCCATTTCATGTGCTGCTTTAATCAGCGGCCGATGAAGGAAACCTGAAGGCAAATACGTAATTATTACAACAAGGGCACACATGATGAGGTTTGCCTGACCTTTAAACATTAAACAATTGATTATGGGATGCAGAGAGACACATCCGGCAAAACTCTTCTGTGGCCAATCAAATAAGCAAAACGCTGTGTTTTGACTGGTCACCTGACGATCATCGCAACAAAAGATTAAATAGTTGCCGCCATGATGACACGTGTAAAATCCTGTGTGAGTGTATCACAGTACAAACCTTCTTGTGGTGTTTTGCATCTGATAAGCCTTCAAATTCACGGATCATTTACTCAAACTGGACTTCCTGGATCGTATTTCACTTGTGCCTGAAGCAACGCAGCCTTTTGCATTGTTTTAACACAGGACTGATTTCACTCTGAATGCCAACACAATAAACGGCAAAATATCTTCTTCTTCATGCAACACAAGCTCAGCAGTGTCTGAGCAGACTTACAGTGGGTTGCCATTT
The DNA here is from genome assembly GCA_005408345.1 of Macquaria australasica. Taxonomy (NCBI): domain Eukaryota; kingdom Metazoa; phylum Chordata; class Actinopteri; order Centrarchiformes; family Percichthyidae; genus Macquaria; species Macquaria australasica. The sequence goes on along the minus strand of SEMN01000334.1, from coordinate 396,975 downwards.
TCCACAGGTCAAAATCCACCATGAGCATTTTTTCAAAAAGCTTAGTTTTTGTGTGCAAAATAAAACGGAGGCCCAAAACAGACAGAAAAAGATGTGTTTACCAGCTACGTCTGAGGTCCCACTGTGTCTGTCTGTCTGTCTCGTCTGCTTCTGATGATCTGTGTGAATGGTTTGTGTGCTGTTTGATTCAGAGCCGAGCCTCTTTTATTATCCTGGTAAGAATGACCAACATGCTGTAACGGGGTTTGCATACAATCTTATTCTGAAGCTTTAAATCTCTTAGAATGGTGCAAATATGTAGATTTTAGCCTCTTTACTGCCGACATATCCTAAAGCACGGTGCTTCAAATCTATGAATGTGTTTTCCAGGTCGCCACCAGCCTCCATTCATTTACTACAGTTTGAAAATCAACTTAAAGAGACTTGAAACTTGTGTGAGATAGCTAATCATAAAAACACAAAAACACCAGTATGTTCCTTTAAACACACATAGGCACAACTCCTCATACTCACTGGGCCTGCTGGGTGTCCTGCAGCTCAGAAATCAATGAATCAATACTGAACAGGAAACAGTTATTAGACCCATCAGGCAGCTGTCACCCACTGACAACATCAACACTCTGGATCCTGGTTTACAGTCAACTACAACACAACACAGTGTGCCTGAGGGCGGGTAAACTGTGTAGGTCTGCTGCAATAAAAGCAACTAATATTATTTTATTTAAAGTTAAAGTTGCTTGTTTTCGTGCAGCGCTGTTATCACACTCTCTTAATTAATACCAACACGTTAAACCACTTATATATCGCGCGCTACATGGCAGCACACAGTGAATCCGATGATTACCTCTCAGTTCCTGACCACTGCTGCGAGTCTCCTCTCCATCTTCTTCTAATCACGTCGACGGGATCTTCCACGCGCACATCACCGGATCACCGGCATCCTTTAGTTAACCATCGGTCATTAGAGTCCGGATCCATCCGCCAGCAGCATCCCGGATTATCACCTCAACCTGGAGTCAGAGATGCTGCTGCTCAGACGCCGCCGATGTTCCCGTTTCAGCTCATTGGTCGGTAGCAGAAAGGGACCCCCCCCCCCCCGACCTCCGCGACCCAATAAACGGCAGACTGGATTTTCACGCGTCAGATGCCCCCCCCCCAGCGGTGCGGTGTACCCAAACATCAAACGAAATGCCTCGTGATGCGGGGGGGGAGGCCCGCCTGCGCTCATTTTGACGCACAGCCATGTGAGAAGTTCATCAGCATCAGTCCGTGTTAAAGAGGAGGGACAGCGCACGAGATCAGTGCTATACCCTGAGGGGTGACACCATCCAGATGTAAACAGATGGGGACCCCCCCATCATCAGCTAACTGCGTCACACGAGGCGGGGGGGGGGGGGGTGCGTTATCATATGGATGTGGTGGGTTCAATGACTTACAGTGTACAATTACACACAACCTGCTGGGTGGCTGCAGAAGTTGTCCACCAAAATGTTATTTCAGTGTGAAACAGCATTTAGACCATTGTTGTTCAAGAAGATAAATATTACATTAAATATCTCTGAATTAAATGAATATAATGTTCAAAAATGTTTTTACTTTCTTTATTTCTAAACTTAAAATAAAAAATAAATTCTGGATTCCTGAAATAAAGTTGTTTTTTTTTAAAAGATAAAGGCTAACTGGAAAACTTCCTGCTTGGAAAATGTGACAAAACACACAAAACAAAACAGAAAAATGGAAAAGTGGCACAAAAGTGCTTACAATTCAGAGGTTCAGATGACTGTTTCCATTTTAGCCTTCTTTATACTTGTACTTCATTAGTTTTTATGTGTTGGAAAACCTCCAGAGTGACTTTATTTTGGTCTGCTTGCCCTGTTCCCTCTGTGACATGATCATAATAATCTGTCTCTATATAAATTCACTACTTATCTAATCTTATCTTTTTTTTTTTGATTTCCAGGTTCCTTCACATCACTCCTCAGTTCCCCAAAAGCAGATCTACTTCCTCCAAATGAGCCTGAGCCAACTATTGCTTTTATGTCACCTGGTGGTCAAATGCTGAACTACAGCCCTTTGTTATTCAATGCACTGTCACTGTGTGTGTGTGTGTGTGTGTGTGTGTGTGTGTGTGTGTGTGTGTGTGCGTGTGTGTGCGTGTGTGTGTGTGTGTGTGTGTGTGAGTGAGATGACCAGTCTGGCTACATGTGGGCTCAATGTGTTTTCTCTGTATTAGTGAGGGAGTCACTCTGCACATTGAGTGGAGTGTACTTATGATGGATCCAGATGCACTCTGCACACACACACACACACACACACACACACCCTGCAAGGCCTGTTCAAATGGGCACGCTGACCTCTGACCTTTGAACCTACTTTGTGCATGTAAACAATGTGAGGTTATCTGAGAGCGAGAGAAGTGTGTAACATCCACTTATTTACTTTCTTTCTGAGAGTTAGGTAACATCAATCTTGTGTGTGTGTTCAGTACGGAGCTGGAGTCAGGATGTGGTTAGCCTAGCTTAGCATAAACACTGAACGTAGGGGGAATCGGCTAGCCTGGCTCTGTCCAAAGTTCAAAAATACACCCACCAACACCTCTACAGCTCACTAATTAACACACACCTATAACTTTAATATGCACATAAACAGAAATGTTTAAAACAACAATTTGTCCATTTAAGATTAGGAGTTCTGTGTTGGAACTATTTCTTGGCAGATATAAACATCACATAGCTGCAATTAAGTGAACAGTCTGAACAGCTACGGACTTTATAAGCGAGGTTGTCATAATGTTAAGTTAGTAGTTCTAAACTTTAAAGCTATTTAAGGGGAAATCAGTGGGTTATGTGTGTGTGTGCGTGAGTTCTGTCCCATATGGGTGTGTAGATATTCTGATGAGTGACGTTACGTTTATGAATATCTGCACTGCTTAGAAAATACTCAGCCCTCTCTTCAGTTTCTTGCTGTGTTTGTTTGAATTTGTCATGATTGTGTGTGACGTGCCGGCTGCAGTCAGGACATTTCAGCTGACTGTTAATATTAGCTCATTCCTGCACCCAGAGCTGACGGAGTGATCAAAACCTTCATCGCTGGAGGACACACACACCACCCGTCCCGGCCCGGCACCGATATCTATCACTACCTCAACCCGGCCGGCCCACAGGTGGGGCCATCATTGCAAACACGCGTTACACGTGTCAAAAAACTTAATCCCATTCATTTATCCATACAGCTGCAAGATCCACTGTCTGCTAAGCACATTCAACGAGTTACTTACTGTTTGTTGATGGAGGTGGCTGACGTTGCTGTTCCTGATGATGGTGATGGCGATGAAGGTTCAATGATGACCAGTTAGAAAGTATACAAAGTTCCCCTTAAAATAAAATGACTAACTTATGACTTTACTAACTGGAATTACTTCCAAAGTACCAAAGCAAATCATTTGAAATGTAACAATCTCTACATTGAACTCACAGCTGAAAACTACCGTGCTCTTGGTCAGGGAATGACCAGTCGGCCTCAGGAGGAGCTGGTCACGGTGACTGACCATGACCGGGAATCCCAGGGGGCATCTGAGAGGCTGTGTATGACAGGGTCCCCAAAGGGATTATGGGGGAGGAAGGAAGGGAGGCATCGTAGGAAAAAAATCTTTGCCAGGAAATACGGTAATTCCTGAAATTGATGAAATCTCCAAGTTGGTGAAAGAACTACAGAAGTAGCTAGTTGAAAAAGTGGCGCAAAAATAGCAGCAAGGATACGATCATCAGCAGTTCAGTGGATATAAAATCTAATCTGAACACTAATACAGTCGATGCAGCAAGTTATAAAGAAGCTATATAGCATCTGTTTCTTTGTATCTTGTTAAACTTGTTAACAAACTCTCACAACTATAAAAACAGCTAATTCAGGATTTATTTCCATCCATCTGGTGTGATACAGGGTTTACACTGAGGGTAACCGCCAAGTCATTAACAACGGGACATTTTCCCATTCTTCCTATTCTGCTGACATGACATTATGTCGCTAAATGTTGTAACATACTAAATGTTATAAATGTACTTTTGCTGAACGTCACAGGCTAATCATTGAAAATTTGAACATCTAGAAGATCCTCTTATGATAATTGAAGGTGTGTTTATATGCAAGTCTTATTTACCGTTTCATGGAGCTATAGGCTCAGTGTTACATGCTTAAAGTCAGCATACAATATGGACATCTAGCAGTTGTTAATATGCTACCTGTAGGAGTGTTAGCAAGTTGGCCTAGTCTTGTTTAACTTTTGATGGTGCTAGGCTAGTAGTTCCTGTGCTTCCAGTTTTTGTCCTAAGCTAAGCTAAATGTGTCCCTGACTTATTTGTGCACATATGATACAGGTCTTCTCATCTGATTGTGGGTAGAACAGAAATTACGCTCATACACTATTTCCCTAAAATGTTTGTTAGCAGTATTAGTGGGTAGAAATGTGTAAATTTTAGCTCTGTTGCAGAAATAAGGGCACCACCTTTTGCAAGCCATGACACATAAACCTGTGTTCTGCAGGATAAATGTGAACTGGAGTAACAGTAAGAGCCATGAGCGAATAAACCGTAGGCTGTAGGTCAGAGTTGTGTTTTGATGAACCCGCTATGTTTTTCTCTCATTTTCGCCCTCCCTTTCGTCCCCACCTCGTTTTCTCCCACTCCCATCATTCCTGCTGTCTCTGTGGGTCTCATGTGTGTGTCGGGCAGGCGGCAGGAAAAGATCCTCCACATAGCACAATAGTCCAACAACATGCACGATGAGCGCAGAGGGGAAAATAAAGATGAAGAAGAGTCGTTCCTCAGGGGAAGTGAGGCGTCAGCAGGATTTCATGAGGCCCATTCAGACTGATGATGAGTCAAAAGAAAAAGAAAAACAGAATTCCTCAGATTTAAAGCTGCAGAGTTGAGGAGCGAGGCGTCCAACTAGAAACACTTGGAAGATGTTTAATGATAAGTTGCTGGTCATAATGTATTATCATTTCTTCAATTCACATTCAACTTTCTGCTCAGCCAAGTCAGTCTCTGTCATGGAAACTTGTAATTACAGCAGATCAGAACAGACAGATTTTGGAAACTGCTGCATCAGAGCTTTTTATGGCTGCTTGGCTGAACTTGAGGCTCGGTTTAGTTGATCATGCTGTATGTGTCCTGGAGTCATCTGTGCTTTCCTGTGCTTGTGCAGCAGAGCGTGGACAGAGGCTGGATCACATGAAGGACCCTTTCTACAAGTCCAGATAGGCGGCTCGGGAAGAAAAAGCGTGTAACTGAGGTGATGTCCTTGACATTTTTCTGGGAATTTGGGGATTTTCGCAACCTGGGAGGAGTTTACAACTAAAAACTCAGTCATGGTGGGTATCTTATTGGTTGATTCAAATATTTCAAGATTTAACACATTTAAATTGAACTACTTTTAGAATAAATAAATAAAGTATTAAAGTTCAGGCAAGTTTAAATGAATCAGAACTAACACTTGTTTGAACTAATTCAAACCACATGACCACTAATCCTGAACTTTCTTCTTTCTTTCTTTTTATTGAATTAAAACCTCGGAAAACACATTGAGGGAGAACCCTCATTTTCAGTGGTGCTGAGGTACATACAGTAAATGCAGACACAACTTAAATGAAATAGCAATAAAGGAAGAAGACATGGTTACATCGATTCAAACGGAGACAAAGAAATATACAACCACTTGTTATTCCCAGACTGAAATTTCATACTCAGATTACATGATAACAACTAAACCATCTCCTGGACAACTTAACATCCACTCAGGAAGGCCATGGGATGTGGTTGAAAGCTCTGGAAACAAAAGTGGACCTTGTGTTGTGAATTCGTTTTGGCATTCAGATATTCTAAATCGTTCATTCCCTCTGCAATCCGACTACTGAATGCTCCATAGTTTGTTTGTTTTTTAACGATTTATCTGATCTTTTCATTGTGTTTATTTATCAATATTATTTAAAGATTGTCTTCCACATTTAGCTCCCTTGTATCATTATTGTTTGTTTGCATGTTACTGTATTTCGTGCACAACAAGTTGCTCCAAACTAATTGCCCCTTTTGGGATTAATGAAGTTGTGTTGTAGATCTGATGACGTGACAGCGCTTTGGTTAAGGTTTGGTTAGGTTTAGGCACAAAATCAACTTGGTTAAATTTAGGAAAAGATCATCATTTGGGTTAAAATTGGTACTTTGTTGAGGTTAGGGGATTTTCATCGTCATGGTGACAATAATAAACATGTGGTTATGGTTAGGCAATGATCGTGGTCACTAGACAGCTGTCTGAAGATAAATGTGTTGTTTTGGGGCATTTGCTGAAGCGACTGATGCTGTTCTTCAGTCTCAAGAGAACAATAGTCTCGTTTACAACGAGGGCGACAGGACCTGCAGTAGATCAGAGTGATGGAGCACAAGGAATGGCCTGTTGCGCTCATACACTGTGAATTTAGACTCATTTGGACCTCAGTATTAGTAATATAAATCCTGCCTACTGCCCTGGATAACTACGTAATTATCAAACAAACAAAAAAACATCAAGTTTCTTTTTGTATGTTAATCACAAATCCTCATTAATTCCACTACATGAGTGACCATGTCCACACACACATATGCGCTCAGTAACTATATTCCTCTAGTCTAGTACATACAGAAAATCCAGCCAAGGCTCACTGCTGAGAATTTATGAGAACAGATACAGAAGTCGTGTCTCTAAGAAAAGCACTCCATCAGCTAATCAAAGTGAAAACAGTGTCTCAGTCTCAGTGCGTCTGTAGAAGTTGTGATGGAAGGAGACGATTACTGGAAGTGGAAAAACAAAGAAACAGAGCCGCGTCACAGCCAGCTGTCTCAAAAATCTATTTCTCAGTGGTGACTCACTCTCGCTAATCAGGTATTAGTTTAAACGCCATTGTTAAATGAGGACAATACAAACATTTCCTCTCGGCGTGGAGCCCATCAGGCGCCTGCCACTTACACTAAATGGATAATTGAGAAAAAAATAAACTGTGGGGTCCACTTGCTGCAGGCCAACTAGATCTGCAAGTTAGTGTGTGTGTGTGTGTGTGTGTGTGAGGGAGAGAGCTCGGCCTTTGGCTCGCTCAGTGTGTGTGTGTGTGTGTGTGTGAATGAGAGAAAAGGAGTTGGAGGGGCGAGCGCACAGCCACCAGTGGAGGAAAATTGAAGGCAGATTTTCCACGGCAGGCGTTGGCTCCAAATTGCTCGTTTTGGACGGGGAATTTGCTCTGGCACGAGATGTGACAATGATATTCATTTCAGAGCTCGCCCCCATTTATACCAAGCTGAACACACACACACACACACACACACACATACACATACACACACAGGCCCCAGCTGAAGCAAAACTATTACAGAAAACTCAAACTGCCTTCAAAGGAGAAAAAGAAACATTCCTCATAGCCTCAAGTTTAGTCACTGATCAAAAGGCACATGCATAAACTGTATCCCTCTCTTATACTCGCTTTCACATACACACACACACACAAACACACACATTTCTGTATCCCTTGTTCGGACGTCCACATGCATGCCCAGACCTGTAACATGTGCCCACATTTGGCTGATTTGATCCAAGCCCGGTATCACGTTTCCCCAAATAATCATCTCCAACTGGTCAGTATGGAGCCCATTAGAGAAAACTGCACTACAGACGAGTGAGCCGGCTTCCTCCTCTTGGCCTCAGTCGAGCACCGAGGAACACGGCCTGTGTGAGGAGGAAAATGGCAGAGAGAAAGACACACAAGCATCATTTCATCACAGAAAAAACACATTAAAAAACTCAAGTTTCTCTCCTTTTTAGAGCAGCAAGACTCGAAACTGGTCTTCAGCGTTTGTATTCTGATCCGTTTGTGTGTCAAGTGTTCGTTGACAGACACTTCTGACTTATCAGTTCAACTCAGATCACTACTTGATAACTAATATGTACAGTTGCATATCAAACCTCAGTACTTTTTTGTACTGACTGATATGTATCTGTGAGTATAGAAAATTTTAAGTACCGAAAGTTATCCTTAAATTCGTCTTTGGATTCGTAGTTCACTTTTTGTTTCATCTGATATTGACAGACTTTAATAACAATTTTGCCAATTTTAGACTGTACGTTTGAGAAGTTTGGCTTCTTCTCTGGAATAAAACAGGGATTCTTTAGAAAAACATGTTAATGTTAAAAATATGTTAATATAGGACACCCAACCTTAAAAGTTATCGAAGACCTTACAAGGAAGTCAAAATATTTCTCTTAAAGTCAGATGAGGGTTTGAAACATGCGTGCATATGCCCACTACTGTCTATTAAGTCTTATTTCCCACAGTGCAGCAGGAGTAATTCAATTAGTTTCACTTCAGATCAATAACTGGGAGACTGAGGAAGATTGTGTGTTATGATCGAAAGCTCCAGAACAGCTACTGAATGGACCTCGTGGTTAGAGTGTATTTGTCAACTTGTTTAAAGTATTTTCAAAGATCTAGTTTTTCTTGATTCTAGAGCGGCTACCTGCCTCATACGTTTCTTTCAAGATGCATTCGTAGACTTGAAACGAGTTGATTTTCGATTAAAACAGGCTAAAATTTAGCGATTTTTATTACTTATTTTAAGAACATATACAAAGCATTTATAGACAGGAATGGCTTGACAAGACTAGTTTGATTAGTTGAGGAATACTTGATCAGTTTTCCTCTTCCTGGTGGTCAGCAGCTTCTCCTGACCTGCAGCTGTGTGGACTGTCGGTGTCCAGCAGAGGGAGTAAGACTGCTGATAATCTGAGGAAGAGTACCTGTAAAGATTTACTGTCCTGGATGAGTGAAAGTCACAGTTTAATTTTGAGTAGGAGTTGGAGACGTTGGACTGGATGGATTTGCAGCTTTGACCCTCACTTCATGTCTTTAAAGTGAGCTGAAAGAGCCTGAGGTTGAGCGTATCACACACCTGACAGCAGCTGACAGGTACACTGAAAAGACTCTGCTTATAATCTGACTGATATCTTTTAAAAGCATTTTACTGCTTTGTGTCGCTCATGAAAGAGAAGACAGTTTTAAAGCAAGAGTGAGTTCAAAACCCAAACAGACTATAAGGCCTGTTGGAGGAATAATGTAAGATTCCCTGTGGTCAGTAAATGTCGGTGCTCCTGAGACTTCATACATATTTCCCAGGTCATACACGTGTTCTGCTGCAAGAGGCCGCACTTCCTGTAAGAGATCAAGAAAGTCCTCCAAATACTTAAAATAGTTCATGTGCCATGAGGGAATATGGACTCTGGCGATGATTATATAGTGACGATGTCTCAGAGCTCACGTCATGTCACTCACCATAATTGCTGTTTTGGTTGTTGCCCTGCTGGACCTCAGCGGGCCAACAGAATTAAAATGCTAATTCATCCAGGACCAGGACGGGCACAACAGCCATTTAAGTGAAGCCAGAAGCATTTATCACACCATAATTAAGTTACTTCCAGGACGAGACAAAAACTATCTTTGTCACTGTGTTACATGCAGCCTGGGAAAAGACGGCATGTGACATTTAGGTTTGTACTGACATCCTGTACTTTTGAGTCTGAAAAGTTCTGTCATGTGGAGTAAAACACAGAAACAGCTAAAAAAAAAAAAGTGCAATGTGAGCTTTTGGGCAACTTACATCCCAATCACCCCAAATCAGATTTATCATAAGTTGGACCTAATTGTAGTAAGTTTCACCATCATTTCTATCAGTTGTGATAAAATTGTACTCACCAAATTAATAGCTGAGATCTGGCAACATCACTAAAAAGACCGCGAGCAGTCAGATGATCAGACAGGTCGGAAACAAACCTCCAGGTTAGATTAATTTACTTGTAAGAAAAAAAGGAAGATGAACAGTGAAATTATGTCCCAAACTGTCTGTTCTAAACCTCCATCACAGTTTCCCGCTTCAACTTTGACCTACTGCACTTACTGTAGTTGTGTGTACACATATTTCCTGTGTAATGAGGGATTATTAGCAACATTTCAGGTGCACTCACTTTCCATTTTACCTCCACATAAAGTGGTTTAGATAATCTGGATAAACTTCTGTCTTTTGTTTCTTGACCCGTTGGACTTCTTTTCAGTGATTTCACCGTGTTCCCAGATCTCAGAAATGAACTTGTTAGTATAATGTTACCATGACCAATACAAATGACGGCCAAAACTAAAAATAAGACCCAAGATGTAATAAAACAGAATAATCCTTTTACCAAGCAGTTTCAGTTGGATAAACTTTTTGCAACCTTGTCGCTACACAAGAACATTGTCTTATTGGAGATATTGGACAAAGTTAATTATTACGATATCTGCACACGGCAACTTCGTGGTGGTTAAGGCCACACATAAACCAGCACGACCTTCACACTCTTAAGGGTTCAGTATGCTTGAAAAGAACAAGTTCGTACGACATATCATCCAACCACGACTGTAAGTCGCACAAACTTCTTCTGCCATCATTGCCTTCTCCTGGCTGCACCTCACTGCCTCTCTGGTCTCTCTCCCACAACTCTGTCTCTTTATAGTCTCAACGCTATGACTCGTACAAATGGGGAAAACGGAGCACACTTTCACTCCTTTCACTACTTTTTCCTCAGAGACATTTATGGTGTTGCATTCAGTCTTTCCCACGAATAGTGACAGAAATAGCTGTGTGAAGAATGAGAGAAGTTCAAACGTCACCTACTCTCTAATCTAGACACACCTGGACAATCACTGACTATGTTTACATGCACACGAATCTTCCACAATTATTCCGAATATGACAATAATCTGAATTTGATACGGGTCATGTAAACAGCAAATTCCGAATTAGGCCTTATTCCGGATGTGGCATTTTCCGATTAAGACGTGTTGATATTATTCAGGTTTTAGGAGCGTTCTTTGGACATGTATACAGCTCATTCAGAATCTGCGTCTCTGTCTGCGACACACGGCCTCTTCCTGTTTCCGATCAGCTCTGTGCTGGAAACAAACCAACCAGCCAACAGTTTGCAGGGCTGAGGTAGAGATGCAGGCACAAAAGAAAAGACAAGGAGAAACACAGCTACTGTTAAACATGATGAAAGACCTGGAGATCAACAGGTTTCTGGATATGAGCAAATATCACAACGCCGACCTTTTCAAGAACGAATGAAAGAGGGAGGCTGAGTTCACACGGTCCAACAAGGCTGCAGGTAAACAGGAATATTAGAGGAAGTTTCATCTTCATCAGCCTGTAAACAGCTCAGCAGGAATACTGTCTTTTTAGGAATAAGGGCAAAAAACTGAAATTTTCTTTGCATTTATGCGTAGTCGCTGTCTAAAATGAGCGTGACTGTCAGTTTGTCTGTTTCGGAAAATAACAAAAATTGGCGTACACAGACCCCCACCGATCTGAAGGTGGACAGGGGGTTTCAGACACAGTTAGACAGTCAGGCAAGTGATACGTTTGAAGCATATAGAGACCCTTACCTTCTGCCTTGCCACGCAAAGCAAACACTATTCCTGCATTGGCACTGAAGGAAAACAACTGCACAAACATCTAATGTGAATGTAATGTCGGACATCATTGTAGCAGTGTTACCATGAAAATAATGGCCTCCAGGTTCTAAGAGAATTTAATGACTTTTAAGCCCATTAAACCATTGTGAGATCCTGCGTATACTTTCAAAAATAGTCCATGTTAATCAGAAAAAGGAGCCATCTTTTTTAAGGGTCAAAAGCAGCCAGATTTTCTCAGTTCCTGAATAAAAGAAACAAGCACTCGCTGGCGATGTGAGTACAGTACATATGGTCATCAACATTAACCTTGAGATGGCAGTTTGAAGTTAATTATGTTTCCTTTACAATCCAACAGAGGGTGTATTCGAGCCTGCATCTGTGTTTATGAAAAGTGTGTAATAATAGTGACTTAATCACACAAACAGTGCAACCTCTCAGTCAACTTGACTTTGCGTGGAAACTCCACATCTCGGGACATTCTTTTGGTTGTTCACCCAAACCACACACTGTTAACAGCTGTGCAGTATTTCACTCAGACTGCTCCGAGATTTTCTCTCTGTCTTTTTTTGTTTTTTTTTGTGCTGAGCTCTTTTCCAAAACCACTCATTAATAAAGTATTTGTGATCATGTGGCACTGACAGCAGGACAAAGATCACTGCATGCGGAGTGGGCGGGGCAGAAAGCCAAAGTTAAGAAGAAAAAAAGCCCCAAAGAGAACGAGAATAACGGAGGAAAAAAAGGTGGATGTTTTAAGGGAGAAGGGTTAAGAAATGCTCTCTTTCCCGCTCTCTTGCACATACACACTCTGCACGCAGACTCCCCGCCCCTCCCTCGCTCTTACTGTCTCCTCTGTAATGAGCTCCAGATGTGCTGCTGAGGATGGGGGTGGGTGGGTGAGGGCGAGGGAGGAGGAGGAGGAATGGTGGTGGGGGAGCTGCCTTGTATGTCGTGCTCAGGCGTGGAGAGACGCTGTCCGAGGGGACGCTGTCAGCCCTGATGGAGTGGCTGGCCAGGGCCTGGGGGCTAAGAGGGGGGAGGGGGAGGAGGAGGAGGAGGGCGAAGGGTGGGAGGGTCAAAAAGATCTCCACATCTGGAATCACTTCAGGTCAGCCCGGGCCCTGGCCGTGAAAGGTGAGACCGGGCGCCTGGCAGGGGAGAGGGGGACAGGGGTCTGACACTGGACATACCACAGTCAGGGATCAGTGATCAGGAAAACAACCAACAGCAGAAAATAAAATGGCTGAAAAGAAAACAGAAATATGCCTTTTTTAATGTGGCATACAAGTCAGGAAAAACCCCTCAAGTCACATCAATGCACCACCTCTTTATTAAGACTACGACTTTCTCAGGACAAGCACACGACTGAAGAACTTCAACAAGTGGAGGAAGTCTTCAAATCCTTCACTTAATTAAGAACTGCAATGGAAGAAAAGCTCCTTTACAAGTAAAAGTCCTACATTCAAAATAAACAAATTCATGGCAGTAAAACTTCCCAAATTGGAGATAATTAAATGATGAAAAGCTAACCCAAATGTTCATGGGGATTTTCCTGCTTTCAGACTTTAAGATCAGATGAAGGATCACATTCCAAAGTCGAAAAAAAATAAATCTCTGACCTCATTCCTTTTCTAAAAAGTCCAAAACGCACTTTCATCAAGCAACAACAAGAGTTTCTAAAAGAAAAGCAACACGGAAATCTTGTGAGCGTATCACATGTTGAATGTAAACTCTGAATCTGTAAAGTAGCTCCAGCTGTCAGATGAACGCTGTAAAGTAAAAATTACAATAAAAGTACAAGCATCTCAAAGGTTTACTGAAGTAGGAGTACTTAAAGTATAAATCGAAACAGGAGGCTACAACACTGAGTAACTGATGAAGGATGCCAAAGAACAGCACAGTTTAACTTTAGGAAGCAAGAAATTTAACGTGTTCGTTTTTACGCCGAATTTAGCAGAAGACAATAAGAATTCAGAATATGTTGTAGACAAAGTTTCACAGTGTCTTTAGTGTTTGCCACTGTCAAAGCAAAATAAAACTTTAAACTTTCTGATGGGAGTTTAGTCTATGACAGAAGCCCACTTTTTGGGGGGTATTTGTGAGTAGTAAACAAGAAACCTCTGAAAGATATTCCCACAGGCTCGTGTGCTCATGTGACCGCACCTATTGAGCACTTTCTCCCCAAAGTCGGACAAAACAATCGAAACACCACCACATCAGCTGCAATTTCATTCGACCCCACTTTTATCGCCCATGTGCGCCGTACGAGGACGAGTGTCGACATGTGTTTGTTGACGGCGAAGGTTATGAGGGGCCAAGGAGAAGAAACACCTTGTATGACAGCCGCAGAGCTAAACGAGGCCCAGGGGCCCTCCGTATTAAGGAGAGGATTTCCCTGCTCATAAATATCCTGTTTTTAAGATGGAAATTTCAGTTTGCGGTAATCAGGAAAAAAGAAAACACACAAAGCAGGAACAGCTTGAGGTTTCTGTGAAGGAGAATCTGTTCTCGAGTTGTAAATCTCTCCTTTATGGGGCATGCACGAGGTCCAGGATCATTTTGCTTTCCAAATGGTCTCGACTATAAATATACGTATTTCTTATAGTTTCTGAAGCATTATTTAAGTCGGACTGCATTGTAGCAATCATATATTTTTGTTACGATGATTTAAAAACCTTTCAACCATAAAGATTCACTCAGAGCAGCCTACTCCAAAAAAGTCCAAAAAGTGGAAAATTTATATTCTTCCCTCCTTTGTAAGATCTGTTGAATTGGACACTGTGCCATTGCATTGCTTGAAATGCATTTTTATTAATATACAAGTTTTTATTCTGTTACAAATAAAGGATATCATAGGAAATTAAGAGAATCTACTGGTTTTGGATTCAGAAATACATTAGCCTCTCCTTTATAATGGACTATTACATGAAAATCAAAATGCGTTGAAAATGTTTGCTCGTCAGTGGTATAACATGGAAAGAAATGTGGAAAAACAAAACAATCTTTTTTTTTAAATGCGTAAATGTCAGGAAGTCCTTGTCGGTTTGTTGTTGATTTTAAAAGGGGAAAAAAAGTGTTGTTGATCCCAAATTTGGTGTGTGATTTTATCCAACACCACAGCCAAAGGGACAAAAGGAATTCCACGTAGTCCGTACATGAGTCTCCGTCGAGAACAAGTTCTCTGATGGAAAAACAAAATGATCTTTAAAAAACTCGCCCTCCATTTCAGTCACAATCACAAATGTAAAACTATGCAGATATTCGGCTACAGCAGCCAGTTTAGATGTCTTTTTGTACAAACAAGAGTTCAGTGATGCTCAGGAGAATAAAAAAAGGCGGCTTAGGGAAAATCCTGCCATCACTCGGTGTCCAACATTTTGCATATATGTGTAGCAGTATGCAATCGAGGCCGCTCCAGAAAGGAGAGGAGGCTTCATGATCCAGGCTATGTAAGATGATTCCCATCCCAGAGACGGTGTCCGTCTGCAGGGGTCCAGCAGCAGAGAGGGTCCCCTCCCCTCCCGCGCAGGCCCCCAGCCTCTCCTCGTCTCAGTTGACCGTGGGCACCTGGTTCAAGCTGTACTCCTTGGCTTTGAGTCGCAGGTTGGCGATGCTGTTGGCCATGTTCATTCCCTGGGATGTGTTGGTGTTGGAGCAGGTGGGCGGGTAGGTGGCCATGGCGCTGAGAGACAAGAGGAGGGGAAAAGAGGGGGAGAAGGTTACATCACCTGTGGCCGACAGCGAGCTAAAGCTCAGCATGAGCCGCAGCTGTGGAAATATGAAAAAAGGTATCACTGATCATGTGAAAAGATTCAGACTAAATCTGACACAAAGGAACTTCACCAGTGTTTTTGCACATTTTAACCCGACTGTACACCACATTACATTTCCAGTTAGTTAAGTTTTACCTGTACAGGCTTTTTGCTCAGAACACCTACTGTATAAACCTGGTAACTGCTCTACTCTGTCTCTATTTTAATATCGAAGCCTGAAGTTACTTTATTAATAAAGTAAAACAAATGGCACCAAGTCCTCTAACTGGAAATTTTCCAGAGCTTTCATCCACATCTCATGGCCTTCATCAACGGATGGAGTTTGATGAAGGTTTCATGAGGCAGGAAGCTCTGGGGAAATTTCCAGTTGTAAGATTTTTTTTGTCAACTGCTGTTTCCAAAATCTGTGAACCTTCACAATCAAATGCCAGACTGTTCATTTTCATCACAATACATTGCTTCCTTTTGTTCTTTTTAGGATTATAAATTCTTGTATCTTGTCGAAGATACAAGAATTTATAATCCTTTTCTTTTCTTTTTTCTTTTTTCTTTTTTCTCTTTGAATTGTATTGTATTAGTACTGAAGTGTGTGTTTTCCACCTCCTCAAGACTGAGGCCAGATCTCTCTCTGTGCATAATTTATTGACTTGGTTTTTTTTTTAACCAAAATGTCTTAAATCTGTTCCTACAGTTGGACTAAAGGTTTTGGGGCTTTTTCACTATGGATTTTTCTTATGACTCAATTTGTCTTTATTTATGTTTTACGACAAAAAAGATTTCTGTCTGAATAACTTTCCAATTCTTTGTATATTCTAGATGGACTTGACAAAGCTGTCAGTATGAAAAATAACTAAATGAAGTAAAGTTGACAACGTTGTCGTGTCCACGACAAGAACCGAGAAGGACAGAACATTGTGCTGCAATTTATTCGTCTTTTTGTGAACATTTAACTTAAAACACATTTGTAGTCACCGGCTGTTTAATCATTCCAATATTCCTCTGAGACGGCGTATTGTGTGTTGTATATTCTTTTCTGAAGATTGACTTTCTTTTGTTGTTTTGTCTCGGTTCTGAAAACACTTTGGATCAACTGTTCTGTGTTTAAAGCACTAAATACCGTACGGTTATCACTGTGAGTGCAGATGGATTTAAAAAGTCTGCACTACATTACCGCACAACAACAACAACAGGACTTTAACAAAAATAAAAGCAGACATGATGGATTCTCTATGTTTTAAGCACCAGCATCTATTGTTTTTTTACTGTATATAAAATCAGAAATGAGTGGAAATCAATGGCTGCCATTCAATTAATTCTTTTGAAAAAGACTGAAATGTGCAAAAACACTGGTGTTGCTCTAAAGGCAACAGATAAAACCCTCATTGTTTAAGTTAAAGCGTAAAATTAAAACAAAAACATTGAAAAGGCAGAATAAAATTGAAGAAGTGCAGTCAGAAAACCTTTAAAATTCTAAAAACAAAACAAAAAAAAACAGTAAACGTACTAAAACACGGGAAAAAAACTGCAGTATTCTCCTTTAAAAGAGAATACCACTAGTTTTCTTTAACAAGAAAAAAACTAAATGTAGTAAAGTAAAAGCGTACTTGTTCTCTGAGGGCAGCATTTTCTGTGGCACTCGCACTGGCCCCCCCTCCGGCATCGGATACCAGCTTTAGGATAATATACAGTGAAGTGTTAGCACCACATTAGCGTGTTCCACATAGCATTATTCCTGCTTCACAAAAGATTTCCCTCGCCGCTCTGCGTCTGGCCAAAAAGCTCTCAGTGAGTTTGAGCGGCGGCCGCGGGGGTTTGACATTTTATACCGAGTTTCATAACGGAGGATTACTGTAAATCATGACCAATGTAACCAGAGTCACAAAAAATGTTGCCCAGTAGAGCTCTGTCTCTCTGTGTAGCGTTCATTATCTGGTGTAGTGTAGCAGAGAGGGGTCACAGGGGTCAACAGTGGATTTAATACGGTTTGTTTTCACATTATCACCTCGTCAGGAGGGTCACAGGATCTGGCCCCGCCCCGCTCGCGCTGACAGATGGGAGCGACGGGACTGAGGGCGAGGAAAAGGGTGTTTTGATTCAACACAATTAGTCTGGAGTTAGATATGTGCAAGACAGGACTGTTTTATATATATATATATATGCAGTGTGGGAAAAAATGGCTGCAGGGAAGACAAGCAGGAGGCCACAGCAGAGTATAAAGACAGAAAAGGAAAACTGAGGAGAGAGGAGCCAGCACAAATCTGCTGGACTAAACCAAGCTTTCTAACAGTCTTTTACTGAAGTATTACGGTATTTTATCATTACTTCGGCTCAGTTTTCATGACAGAGTTTCAATGCACAAAACCTATATTGAAGAGAAGAACATAAATGCAATATTCCTCATTTTGGGGGTGTAACATCTCATATAGCTTCATGCATCACCACACTGTATATGTCCATCAATCATTGTTGCATTTTATCATAAAATAATGCTGTACTTCACTACGAGCTCACTTTTTCTGATGTATATCAACCGCAGCGTCTGAGTTCTTATTCAAGACGTCAAACATTCAATATTTTAATCACTAATACTTTCACATAATCATTGAAATTGTAAGCCAATTCTGTAATACGACAATACTGGAAAGCATAAAACAAGAAACTGCAATTTACACAGAGGACTGAGGACGTGACTTAATCGTTAAATTTAGAATGGCAGTTTGGCACTGAGAGTTTTTGTTGTTGTTCTGCTTTTTAAAGTTTTACTGAAGTATAATGGTTAACAGGGAATCAGATGTCTCTCTGAGGAATTATGTTCATGTACAATTAATTTGCATTTGCTAAATATGTTTTGGGGGAAACTTAATGCTGAACAGACTGTGTTTTTTTTTAAATCAACATATTAACAAAATATCTGCCAAAATAATATCTGCTAAATATTTACTGCCAACGTTTTTCATGTGTTTTTCTCAGAATATTGGCTCGCTGGGAACTGAAGTGTTTGATGTTCAGATGAGTCAAAAAGAAAAAGAGGAACGAGTGTACACAGCTACGTGTCTGAAAGTCATTGTGTCATCAACTGCAACAAGGCGGTGTTACAGAGCATTTTAAAAGTTGACATTTTGGAGATGTTTACCAGGACAACAGGCCTGATTATCTGACGTTGGAAGTAAAACCTAAATCTGCAAAGAAACCAGTAACTGTCAGATGTGTACTGGAATAAAAAGGAAAGTACCAGAACTTCAGCTCATCATACACGCAGGGTGGTGTGATGATCTTATTTTACAGAGTTCCCAAACTGAAAACGGAGCTTTGTACAAAAGTCTTTAAAGCAAGTCTGAAATTATTCTACATTTTTCCTCTTGTATGCGACATGTTCCTTCATCACCACGAACACACACACACCGTCCTGCTGCCCCAAATACTCACTAGAGCACCAAATGTGGATTCATCCGCCGCTGAAAATAGTCCCCAACAAATGCACTATTTCCTCCTGTTTGTTTGATAAAAACTACAGCGAGCAGCTGTTCTAGGAAATTACTGAGCCTTTTATAAACATGAAATTATATATTTGTGTTTTTAAAGATTTACGTCTTCAGCAGGAACCAATGAGCTCGGAGCTGAGAGCCACAAGCAGGAAGTCGGACAGGACTGAGAGACGGACTGACATGTTGTTGGTTTGGGTCTGAACATGAGACTTGATGACAATAAGAAACATATAGAATATAACTACACTCTTCCTTTAACTTGCTTTTATCCCGTATTGTTGTGTTCAGTTTATTTATTGGAGAATCATGTTTAATAAAGGTTAAATGAATAAAACAGTAAATTTAAACAGTATGCTGTCCTGCGGCTCAGAGTCCAGGTGGATCAGAGGAGATGAAGGTGGTCAGAGGAGCTATGAGGAGTATGTGCAGGTAGAGGAGGAGGAGGAAATGAAACAATAACAGAACGCAGTGCCAGGGTCAGTGTGTGTGTGTGTGTGTGTGTGTGTGTGTTACGGTAGTGTTAACATGGAGACTCCGGTGTGATTTGATGTTCTGCAGCAGAAACAGAGGAGAAGTGAGGCAGTACTGAAGTACAGTACTGCAGTAGTACTTGAGTATTTTAACTCCACTACATTTAATTGATTGCTGTCCAACATGAGATAAAGTCATATGTCACTGGTATCATCTTTATTGATTTGTTTCCTTCCATTTTTCCTTCTTTCTTTCTTCCTTTTTTCTCCTTTTTCTGTCCATTTTTAACTTGTTTAACTTTCTTTCATTTTGACTTCTCTGCTGCCCTTCACACTTTCCTTTTTCCTTTTCTTATTTCCTTCCCTTTCTTCTTTCTGTCCTTTGTTTCTTTCCTCCTTCCTTTCTTCCTTCAATCCCTTCTTTTCTTGTTTCCTTCCTCCTTTCCTTCTGTGTTGTTTCTTTAGTTATTTCTTACCCGCCATCCTTTCTTTAGCCTTCTTTCTTATTTCCTTTCCTTCTTTTCTCCTCCTTTCCTCCCTTTATCAGTCCTTCATTCTTTGCTATTTCCTTTTCTTCTTTCCTTCCTGTCCTTTTTTACTGTCCTTTGTTTCTTTACTTCTTTCCTTTCTTCTTTCCTCTGTCCTTCTTTCCTTTCTTCCTTCTTCAACTGAAGTAAAAACATGAAAATCCCCAAACTGGAGATATGAGGTTTTCACCCATAAGTGAAACTAAACTCTACACTTCTTCACGATGATTTTACTTTTACTGATGAAACTTTTATATTTGTACTATTTGAAAGTGGAGCTGGTGACGGAGTCTCTTCTCGTTCTCCACCTCTGTGCTGCAGACCAGCAGAGCCTCCACTTGTTAGTACAGAAGCAGTGCAGTGTGTAAACTGTGTGTTTTAATGTGAATGTCAGGTTAGTGTGGGATGTCAGGTACTCTACCTGTAGGGGGCAGCACTGCCCCAGGACAGGTAGTCGTTTGGGCGTGGTGCAGGCCGCGGTACGATTGGCTGCTCCACCGCCGTCACGTCTCCTGAGTAGGATTTGAGGAGCGAGGCGTTTTTGCTGGCCAGCATGGCGCGCTCGTTCCTGCGGAACTTAGCTCTCCGGTTCTGAAACCAAACCTGGAATCAAAGAGAACACAACGGGATGAATGTCGTCTCAGGTTAAAGTTACTTAACCTCTGCAGCGCTGTGGACGCTACAATCATTAGAAACTCTTTACAGAAGCCCTCAAAGATCCAAAGATACCAAACATTTAGGTCGAGACAGTTGAAAGCTCCTGAAAGCTAGTTAATGGACCTTGAGTCGAGATTTTTGTGCCCAAAAGTCTAGAACGAACTTCCGGGCTCAATAATTAAGGGCTTTATTACTTAATTTAAGGTCTTTAGAAACAGCCTGACTGCTTTATTTGCAAATTAGGAGAAATTTGAGGCTTTAAATTTGAGATTAAAGAGAGTCTGTGTGTGTATTGCTGGGTGTGTGCATAGACATGATGTTTTTTTCTTTTTCTTTGTGTTCAAAAAAAGACTAATGAATTGCATCATTTTTTCCAACTCTAATTCAGATCTATTATCGTGTACTTCTGCAGCTGCGTCTGACAAATCATTTGCATTTTGCACTTTTTTGCCCATTTTGTTTTGTTAATCACAATAATCAAAATATCTATAAGATGATCAAAGTTTCTTTTCTTTCTTCATGTCACATAAGATTTTTTACATAACAATGCAGGTCAGCAGAATGATACCTAAAGTATTGATAGTATCAATAGCAGCAAAAAGACATTCTTAATGTTTAGCAAATAATTTGGAGATAATGTATTCACAAGCAGCCTATTGATATTGAGAATTTGTCACATGTCACAGTTTTGTCTCATCTCACACATCCTTCATCTAGCCCTCATCAGCTCCTCCTCCCCTTCTTAAGAACCCCCCCCCCCTTGCTAAACAGATGATGATGTGACTCGGGGGGTGCTAACGTTGTTCCTCGCTGTGAAATCAAATCCATTAATAGAAGCCGTGGGCGCTCGCAGGGGCTCGCTGTCCGCTGACGCACGGCTTCAGGAATGAGCCCAAAGTCTCTTTTATCAAAGGATTTCTGCATCGCTCTCTGCTAAACATTAATCACAGATGTGCTGCCTCCCTCCCTCCAACATCACTAGTTCCTCTTTCCCTCTCACTCTGCCCACAGAACAAATACTCTCACTGCTGGGTTCAGAAAACCACCAATTACAATACACAAAAAAAGCATTAATTGAAAAAGCATTGGATATACTATTATATACTATTCCTTGAGTCATACATGTATAATTCATATCATTATTCAACATAAGGCTTGTATGCATTTAAAGGAATAGTTGCATGAACATTTCTTGAGTTGCTTTTAAGTAGAGAAAATGTACTTTTCTCATTTCAAAGTTTATCCAGTACAAGTAAGGATGTAATTTCCACTTTTACTTTTTTACAGTTGCAGTTTGTGTCCTCTCTTCAGCTGCTCTAACCCAGATTAAAAAGACATTCTGATTACATAAATGCAGATACACAAGTCACCTTCAATTCTTTTTTTGCCTGGGGTTTGTCTGTTAGGCTACAAATAGGTTGCCCTAGCAAGGGGCTAGAAACATACACTCACCCACTTCAAAAATCAATATATATATCAATTTGTGGGTGACAATGTGTCTTTTTATACAGTTTTTTCGGGAGTCTTTTTTTGTGGAGACAGTGGAGACACAGACAGGAAATGCGGGAGAGAGAGGAGTGTATGTGAAAAACAACTCGGCAACACTAACGGACCAACTGGAAGAATCTTCTCTATTTCACC
Source organism: Macquaria australasica (assembly GCA_005408345.1). Lineage (NCBI taxonomy): Eukaryota > Metazoa > Chordata > Actinopteri > Centrarchiformes > Percichthyidae > Macquaria > Macquaria australasica. Next base: position 374,907 of record SEMN01000334.1, on the reverse strand, counting down.
GGTGTGTTTCGGCACAGGGTCTCCATCATGTCCTTTCATATTCAGCCTTTAGGTGCTCGAGCACCAAGTTGTCTGGTGAAGCAACAACAGCTCACTCTGAGAGAGAAAGGAGGCTGGAATCGAACCGGGACATTGTGATTATATGGTTTGTGTCTTAACCACTGGGCCAGCAGACGCCCCAACGAGGAGTCATTTTGATGTTCTTAATAAAATATTATTCAATGCTAATGCAGCACAGGGGTTAGCATGCGAGGCAGCCATCTTGCCAGGCTGCCTCGCATGGCCGAACCACAAGCGCATAACTTGAACAATCAGCGTCCTGTGAGGAACTACGGGCAGCTACAGGCGTAGTTTAGGTGTGACAACAGCGAGAAGCGACTGTTGGTTCAAAAACAACATTAATGGCGACTCCTAAAGAGGTTAGCGTAGCTGCTGCTATAGCATCAGTTCTATCAGAACTGGAGAGTGTTTCTTCATTGAAAGAAGAGCAAAGAGTTTCCTCTTCGGCGCTCTCCTACTACGTCATATGTTCATTGATCCGATTGGTTGAATTGGTGATAGACAGATGGCTCGTCCAATCACCTGCCAAGTATTTTTTGAAAGTGCCTGCCCTTTTCCAAACAGTTTCTAAGGACGACTTCTCAGATGGTTCTGTGTGACGAACTTAGCAAAGGGCAGTGTTCAAGAGACAAGAACTGATTTCTGGAGACTAAAAGTTATTTCATTCTTTAACTGTATTTATTTTATATTTTATATATTTTAGTTTTAATAATACAGAAACTAATGCAGCATTTCTAATCCTTTTGTTAGACTTATTGAATGCACTGTGATCAGTTAAGTTATTACATGTAATTTGCTAACTAAACATAACTGTATGTAAATAAAGAAAGTAGAATTCACTTCTTGTGTGTGTGTGTGTGTGTGTGTGTGTGTGTGTGTGTGTGTGTGTGTGTGTGTGTGTGTGTGAAGAACCCATGACTTCATTGCCATCACTCATTTGGCCAATTACTGCATCATATTTAGCTCCTGTTCTGGTTGCAGCCCTCACATGTTGAACACATTTGCTGTTTATCACTGATCTGTACACCTCTGAGGAAATTAGACATCGTTACATCCACTTTTCTGATCACATGCAGTCCTCTGGGGAGCTCACAAACTGCTCGCAGACTCTAAACCATCAGCCGTTATTTAAGAGATCATGACGGTGCTGACAAGTTCTTATCAGTTCCTTTGAAACCCCATAATGAGAAATCTAAACATGTTAATAGGCCCTGATAAATACTAGCCACTAAGTAGGATTATTACTAAATCTTTTGGTGTAAGAGCAAACAGATGATGCTCCCTGCTGCTTCTGCTGTTGATCATACAAACACAACAGTTCACGAATCATTTAATAAATCCTCTTTTGAGTCATGAGAACCCCAAAGATTCCCCAAGGGTTGCCAAAACTTCAAGAACCATTTTTTTAGTGCAACAAGTTTCTGTGTGTTTATAACAATCGGATTATTTTTGTGCCCCTGCAGTCAAAGGGGGTTTACAGTATAAAGCCCTCAGGCCCCTTCCCACTTCATGACTGTGCGTACTTTCCAGTCTGGTGAGTTTTATGGCTTCTTCTCCTTTGATCAAAGGTTGAACCCATCTGATAAATCACTGCTGCAGGAGGGAAACCTTCAAACTTCAAGGAATCAGGGTTTTATTTTGTAAAGGAAGAAGGATATGTGGAAATAGAAGTGAGCTTTATAGAATCACCCGAATGACTGTGGAGGTCTGAAGGAAACATACCTGGACTCTGGCCTCGGTGAGGTTGACCCGGCGGGCCAGGTCCTCTCTGACGAAGGCGTCGGGGTAGTGTGTCCTCTCAAACACCCTCTCCAGAGCCTGGAGCTGGCTGCTGTTGAAGGTGGTCCTGTTCCTGCGCTGCTTCCTCTTCTTCTTCTCCTCCGTGTTCATCTGCTCATCTACAGGGAGAAGAAGCAGATGTAACATAACCTGTATAAGACCTGATGGGAGCACAGGTCTCACATAGGTGCTTTTAGTTTGTAGCTACAGACACTTTGCCGGAGGAGGTCAAATAAATATAAAATGTAAAAAGCAGTTTAAATCCCCATGTCAGACCACATCACAGTTTAATAATAAAGAGAGCTCCCTGCATTCATGCAGCAACTGCTGCTGTTCTGAGAAGTTAACATTAAAATAATAACAGATCTTCAAAGTGTGCAGGTAACAGTGGATCATAATGACATCACATGTGGAATATTGTAAGTCTGGTTAAAAATCTGCAGGGGTGATCACTGTTTGCATGAGTATGTTAAGTTTTTAAAAAATATTGTGTATTGCAATAATTTAAACTACCCAACAGGATACTGCTCACTTTAAACTAAAGCATTAAAATACTGATCACAATATATCAATAACAAAACAAGCATAACATTCATTTGGACGCTTTTGTCTGAAGCACCTTAGATTTTTTCACACATTAGGAACAATCTGGAGTTCAGGTCTTGATCTTCACTCCACAATTAACGGCCAACCTGCTCCACCACCTACAGCTGCTACCGAGTACTTTTACTTTTAATAGGTGAGTACAGGTAATACTTTTGTACTTCCGTAAAATTATGAACATAGAATTTTTGTTTACATTACAATATTACTGAATTCTGAACACTGTTTGCTTCACTGGTAATCTGATGATAACTCAGCAGCTGGAACTAAAGAGAGCAAACCTCCACCAAGTCTGCACAATCCTCTAAATTAGTAGAAAATGTTAAGAAATGTTTCACCTGCATCAAAATACACAAACTGACGAGCGTCGCTGAGACGCGTACCATGTAAACTCTCCTCATTTCCTGCCTGCCTGTCTGTCGACCCTGTACTATCTATTAAAGACAAACGTGCCTGAAAAATAATCTTAAGAAAAGAAAATACACAAAGTGACAATTGGGGTAGACATGTGACAAATTTGTGTTTTCATTTAAAAAGACAAAAAATAGTGAAAATGTCAACAAAAAAAAAGTCCTATGTCGCTGAGTTAGTGTCCATTCACCCAAATTTAATATATATATATATATATGTGTGTATATAACAGTGACTTTGTTTTTCCAGAAACAATTCCCCAGTTCCTTTGTGACAGTGGGCTCCGTGGATCCACAGGAACAGAAACATTGTCGCTGGAAAAAGATGCTGCTGTTGAATTTCTTTTTTAATGCCATTTTTGAATGTTGCACCATAAACTAAACTCTGGTGTCACAAAAAAATAAATAAATAAAATATATATATATATATATATATATATATATATATTTTTTTTTTGTACAAAAATGTTGTGGAGGCAGAAATGTCAGACAGATATCTCTAAACCTGGACAAATAAAACCCAAACTATCAGCATGGAGAGAAAACACCAAAGGTTTGTAAGAAAATATGTTTTTTTTGTAATTTAGGTGAACTGATTCTTTAAGATCCTTTAAAATAATTCCTGGATCTGCACCAAGAACAAATCACTTGTTCTTCAGCCCACAGCCTAACTAACTAACCAACTAACAGACAGACAGACAGACAGATGGAGAAGCAAACACACCAAACTGGACTGAAAAGAGAAAAGATAAATACATGCTCCACATCGGCTCCATGTTCATTCTGAATGCTGCTGCAGGGTGAAGCAGCGTCGGTGCCTCGTGGCTCCACAACAAGACCACAAAACAACACTTTCACTTCGAGAAAAGAGACTGTGATCGTCCATGTTCCTGCATAATTACACAAACACACACACACACAAGCTGTAGCTACACACACGGAGAGAGGTGGGAAGTTAATCAGTACATTCACTCATGTTCTGGGCTGCATCAAAGAGCTTCTGCTACTTTATTTGAGTTTTTCAATGCTGAGAGAGACTTTCTACGTTTCAGAGGGAAATCTTTTGACTTCTCGAAGTTTATCTGGCAGCTACATCCAAGAGTTACTTTTCAGATTTCAGACACTGAAAATAGTATAAAGATGCTGTCTTTCGTTCAGTGTACATTTTGTAATGCCAAAAATGTAAAACTATGTATTTGTTCTCGTAGTTTTTTTAGTTTGAGAGTTTGACAAAAGATTGATTTCTTCTAAATAAAATGAAATGAAGTTGGCAGTGGAGGACAACCATTAGAGTCGACCTAACATTAGTTGTTTGTGTGCTGCTCAAATGTTTTAACGTCTTTATGATCCTTTTAGAAACATTTATTTGCAATTTGGCTGCATTAGTGATATTTCACATTGACCCTGAATGAAGATGAATGTTTTATTTTTTCTTGGTTATAAACCTGATTCAAAAGCTGAAATGGGTTTAATTGGGAATTGTAAGGAAAAGTGAATAATTTGTAGATATGTTTGAATATTTTGTCAATATGTTGATTTAAAAAACTGAGTCTCTGCAGAGTTCTTCAAGAACTTCAGTTTCATTTTGAAAGCAGGACTTTATACTGGTATCAATACTTTTACTTCAGTAAAATATTTTTCCATCTCTGTCAGAAAGCTGTTTTGTTCAGGTCAAAATCTCCAAAATGTTTTTAAAAACAGCCGGAAACACGAGATGACTTTTAAACAATATTTAAAGATGAAATTAAGAGTTCAGTCTCGATTTTGGAAACTGTAGTTTAACAAAAAAAAAAAATCCTTTTCCAAGCTTTCAACCACATCTCATGGTCTTCCTTAGCAGATGGAGTTTGCTCAGTAAATCTAAAATATCAAAATCTAACAGGTCTTACATTATCTACTCAACCTGCGATACCACAAATCTCCCAAAATCTTGGAGGTACAAGGTTATAGTAAAGTGGAAAAACCTTTTATCTCCAGCTTTGAGTTTCTCATTGTTTCCAAAATGGCAGATTTTAATATCCAAACGACTCTATTCAATGACAATATTAACTTTTCAAGTGCATTTTAAATGCTAATAATGTAATGAGATTACATGTTCAGCTTCTTCAACCACTAATCCACCAGGACGCTGTAATTCACTGTTAGTGTATTACTGCTTTTACTTCTTACACACACACACACACAGCGTGCTCATGCTGCAGTGTGTTTGTTTTATCGTCACCTTGTTGTCTAATTAGAGGAAAACTTCCCCCCTGCAGCCTCAGCCAATCAGGAGACAGCTGAGTGTAAACTAAATGTAAACTCGGCTTATCTGCAGGTTTAAATTCAGCAAACAGAGTGCTGCTGGTTAAAGCGATATCTACTTGTGACCCAGAATATATTAGTTTATGTTTAAACACAGTTAAAAGGTCACATCTCACATGTTTCATTGGGAGGATTTTTACAGATAAACACATTCAGTATTTCACCAGAAAATTAAAAAAGCAAAAACTAAAGAAAAGTCAGAAATAAATGAACATAATTCTGTGTGAAAGAAAAAATCTTTTCTTGTTCTTGTGAATTCTGAAGTGAATCATCTTGTGACCTTTCACATTCATCTCAGGACCCCTTTGGGGATCCAGACCCAGAGTTTATCCACCATTTACAGCTGATGTGAATCACGCACATCCTGAACTCAAATACTCATCACACGATCTTGAACTCAGATTTGTACTTAATAGTTTCGACAGTAAAATGTTTTTTAACATGCAAAGTGAAAGTGCTGATTTGTATTTCTTTTGACTGATAAATGATCGATGCATTGATCTCATCAGGTGCTGCTCCAGATTTAAAAAGGCTGCTGTATAATCTTTTTGACCTTTGAACCTTTAATAACATGAAACTACACCCGCTCTCCTCTCTGTGAGCTGAGAACAGCAGCATCTGAATTTCTAGCGACCTGAAGATCTAAAACTTCTTTACTTCAGAGAAAAAAAGCCACTTTTTTTAAAAGTTAGCTTTCTTTGCTGGTCTTTTCTGTTTTACGAGTGGAGCAGGTGATATTGTTGGATTGTGCTATTTTGTTTTGCTCTTTTTTGTGTCTTTAGATTAAAATTGAAAAATCAATAAATATATTCAAACTGAAAAAAATCTTTGTGAAGCTGAATTTTGTTTTGTTAATCATTTTGTGACCTTTCAGATTTATCAATAGATTAAGACTATTAAAGTACGAAATACTTTATGATTCAATTGATTATGTTATGCCTGTGAAATCTTAAATCTGCAAAGTTAAAACCAACTCCACCTGTCAGATAAGTGACATTTTTCAGGTTACATTTTTTATATCTTATTTAATTTATCCTTTATTTTAATCTGTTTTTAAATGCATCTTCTATATGCAGAAAATTGCCTTTTCTTGCATAAAAAGCACAATATGACCATCTTAAATATGGCAGAAATTACTTAAAATCTTTGCAAACTCAGCTACATCTAGGCTACTCTGCATAAAGCTGTGGCGTGTTTAAATATATTGCCCTCTTGCAGCTCTGCATGTTTGTGAGACTTTTTTCACCACCAAACATCTCTGATCTGTTGCTTCCATCTTGTTTCCTCTCAGTTTGTTGAGGCTGCAGGCTGCACAGTCTGTGGATGGTTTGGTGAACAGAGGAGAAACACAGACTGCAGTGACGGATTATTGAGAGTAAACTGCGGCTGTAAACGCTGATGGCAGCCGCACATGGCTGACCAGCGACCGCGCATACTTTCCCCCCAAAAACCAGCCGTGTTACAGGCTGGAGGTTCAAATGAAAATCATGACGCACTTCATCAGCCCGCCCGCCCGTCTGATGACGTTACAACCGGAGAAAACAACACGAGGTTTGTCTGCTGGAAAAATACATATTAAAATGACACGAAGTCCGTTATTAAATCTGATTTTATCTTCTTCAATCTCTCGTTTAGAAGCGATTTAAGAGATTTAAATTATAGTCGATTAGATGACAAAATAAAAAAATACTGGATATATTTTAGAGTGTTTCCTGTGTGAGTGCAATATTTCACATGAGCTGATATAATTGTTTTTTATTATTAAGCACAGGGAAACTGTGGCACGACGAGGACACAACAAATTTAAATTTTACTCAATTTAAAACGTGTAAAATTATTTTTAAAAATTAACCAGATTCAGTTTAGATTATAGTCTTTCCTGGATGACGAACGTGTTTTATTGTAAATATAAAATATAAAATTCAAAGAGGGAATTAAAACCTGTGTTTCTTTTAAAAGCGGCGGTTTGGCCTCGGAAGGCTTTTAATTAAACCCGCAGGGCGACGTTTAAAACAGCAAATCAAAGCCATGCCCGTCACCATCACCTTCATCGCCATCATCATCATCATCACCATCACCATCATCCTGCAGCTGCATGTGTGGCCAGCACGTGTGATTAGACTGAACTCATTAGTAGCTATCAGTGAAAGTCAATTAGTTCTCCTGCCAAAGCTCATTCACCAGAGAAGAGAAATATTTTTTTTTTGTGCTATTTTACTGTGAAATGTTGACTTATTGATGCAGTATTTGCGTGATGGATTCGGGAAATATTGTGAAATCGATCCAAAATGCCCAAAGTCATTCAGACCAACTGTTGCTTTCATGAAAAATCACAATGATTAGGCTCCAACAGATTCATCATTTCTGTGTGAATCTTGCGTTAATCTGGTAATAATAATGGACGCTTTCCTCCGCGTTATATAAAACCCCGAATAACACTTCAAATGTTTCTACTCATCAAACCAACATTTGTTTTCCTGCTTTTTTAAAGTCTCTCTCGGCACAGGTAGATCCGGTGAGATGCTGTTATTCGATTCCTTAATTGTTGGAGCGAAGACGCGCGCGCTAATTATGACAAATGATTAGGCTCCGGTACCCTGAAAGTGTTTGACAGGCCGAAAACAAGCGCGGATTAACGACGTGACCTGGCCACTTCCTCCCGCATATTTCTCCCAGCCGCCTCTGATTTTAGCCTTTAAAAAATAACAATAACACTCATTAAAGCCTATAAAGTTTCTGTCAGCCTCCGCAAATGGCCCTTTGAGCAGAAGAAGAGGAGGAGGAGGAGGAGGAGGAAGGAGGGAGCGTTTATTTACTCTCTCAACGGTGCGCCGGAGAGGGCGAGCGGCGGGTTTCTGCGCTTTCACCAAGTTTATCCGTGTTTTAGAGAACTTCCATGAACGCAGCGGCACATTTTAACAAAATAAAGTTAGAAATAATAACCCCGGTTTTCAGGGTGGGCCGTTCACCAAACTCGGCTTACATCGGCCTCACACACGGAGGAATGAGTGATGGTTTAAAAAAAAACTTTTATCATTATTTAGTCATAAATTACTACAGATGTTGATCACCAATCTATCACACGCGTGTCAAGTCATCATGTGACTCAATCTAAGTATTTTCAATCTAAGCCTATCAATTTTACTCGATTTGTTTTTCTCTTAAATAAAAAGATCAAAACGTGCACGATCAAAAAAATGTGGCCTCGCTTAGGTCAACAGTCAAGAGAAGGAGATTTATTACCCCCGAGTTTGACTCGCGAGGTTACTTCACTGACCATGTCCACCAACATCACCATACCTCACTGACATCAAAGTGTTAATGGTAAATTAATGGCCGTTTTGAGGGGGAGGCCGTCAGGGATGATGCATTGCCAAAGCTCACTAAAGGATTCCTTCCATGCGCGCTGCTTTCCGCAGAGCTCCATTCATGCGCTCTGCACGCGGACACGCGCCAGAGCATTATGAAAACAAATGACTTTAGTTTTTTCAGCTTGTCATTAGAACTACATTCGTGTGAAATTAGCAGAATTTTCCAGAGATCGAACCTGATAACGCGCGGTTTTCACATCTGCACTAAAACACAGCAGGGAGGGGTTTTAATATTATGATCACAAGATTTAAAAGTTGTTTTGGATCTCTTCTGCTCAGTCCCAGTCTGTGCTCGGGCTCTTGTCGGGCTGCTTTTCACTTACTCTCCTGCTGGGTCGTGTCGCTCCCGCTGGTCAGCCCCGGGGACTCCAGCATACTCCTCCCCGCCTCCCCGACGCTCTCGTCCGCCTGGGTGCCCACCATTTCCCCGGCCTCTTCCAGATCCAACAGGTGGCTGACCGAGAAGTTCTTTTTGGCTTGCAGGTTGTCCAGGTTAGACGTGATCGGACTCTCCAGGCGGTTTGATATCGAGGCTTGCCTGTCCATTACATGTGCATAGCTAGAAGTCATGACGCAAGTGGGGAACAGCGGAAAAAACGGAGCGAGAAGAGGAGGAAAGAGAAGAATCACAAGCGAGCCGAGAAGATCCGTGCATGCAGAACGCACAAGCAGCGCCTCCAGAAACCAGCCAGGGAGAGACTCGGTTCTTCCGAGCAGAGAGCGGATCTGTTCACATCCAGATCAGCCGCGGAGGGCACAACCCCAACTTCAGCAAAGTTTTCTCCTCGCCTGCTTTTCCCGGTCAAACCCCTACAGCCAAATCCATCCAGCGGCGCGCGTCAACAGCAAACAAGAAAAAATATCAGCCTTGGCTCGTCCTGCTGCCTGAGAGCGACGTTCAAAGACGTTCTTCAAAGAAGTCCTCTTGAGAAGAAGCTCTCTGCCCGCTCTGGTCGAGTCGCATCTGAGCAGGAAGAGCTGCTGATGATGATGATGACGACCAGATGCGCAAAGCTCCGTGTGTGCGCAAAGCTTGCTGAGCGGCAGCTAGGCGCGGGGAGGCAGGACGTTACTGCCGCACCTCCGGGCTACAGAGCCTATAGTCTCTCTCTCTCTCTCTCTCTCTCTCTCTCTCTCTCTCGACTAACGTAATTACGTGGCAATGCCTTCATGTTGTGTCTGACGTTTCACAGGCCCCCACCACGAGTAGTCCCCCCCCCCCTCCTCCTCTACCTCCACCACCCCTTCAGCAGAAACATCCCCATCAGCACCATCAACACCCTCCTGGTCGGTTTGGCCTGTTTTCGTTCCCCTGGCTGGCAAACCTCAGCGCCTAATGAGAGTGAGTGTGAGGGGAGCAGCGGCTCGGTGTGCCGGGAGACACGCTGTTGTTATCACGGCTCGTGTGTTGATAAACCCAGTCTGACTGTCCTGCGGTCTGCCACCAATTAAACCAACCATAACCCGTGCCAGTCAGTCTCTCCACAGAGCTGTCAGGCACAGAACACACACATGAACGAGTTCTGGATCCAAATGAATCACTTATTTTAAATGTATAGATAAAATGAGGGTTGGAATAAATAACTTTATGTAAACTAAGCAGCTGCTTGGGGCCACCAGGGGCCCCCAAACATGCAAGATACATGATGTCAGATTCTTGGGGAAATATATTTGGTTATTTTTGGAATTATGATGCAAAGTATATAAAGTATATAAAGTGATTCAAATGACCAGCTGCAACATTAATGCATCATTAATTATAATCCAATAATATAATATATATTATGTAACAGAGTATTTCTACACTGTTGTACTGCTACTTTTACCTAAGTGAAAGATCTTCTTCCACCTCTGCTCAGCACCAAACAGCAGTTAGAGACCAGCTGGTGGAGAAAGTGGAACATCTAGCAGCTGAAGGGCCAGATGTTTCTCTCAGGAGTTGGCGGAGGCCAAACCAGAGCTCACCTGGCCTGCAGGTGTGTCTCATGCCGCTGATTAACCTGCCAATTAGTCTGCAGCCCTGGAGACAGAGAGGAAAAGCAACAGAATCCTGACTGAACCGAGCAGAGGGGCCGTCACAGAATGCTAACGTTGCTCCGTGTCTAAAACACGTTCGCCAGAACAACTTTGATATGTCAGTGTTGTGTTTACAGCTGGTCCTGCTGCCCCCTAGTGGCTAAAAATCCATTAATACTTCTTTAATAACAATTACAGCAAATGGGTGAACTGGCCCTTTAAACACATTGCTGCTGCTGAACATACAGTCGGCCTCGTTGGACTGATTATTGGTGATAACGTCTACTCTGTTCAATGGCTTGACAGCTGTCACATCAGCTGGTATCACTTTCTGCAAAACGTCACTCCCGATATTTGGTCACATTCATAAACCTGCCCAGCTGCACTGAGGTCGATCCAACTGAAATGTAATCAGCTGCTTCACAGCTCCCAGGTGTAGGATTCTCAGGTACAGAGGCTCAGCCAATCAGAGCTGGAGGAGAGAGTATGGACCGCCCCCTCTATCAACTGAACTCTGAATTTCTCCAATTTCTACTTTGAACAGTCTCTTCTAATTTGATCCAAGCAGGCGAGTAAATGTTCTCGACAGCAGCGTCTGTCAGAGTGTTGTGAAAATGAAAGTCTCCCAAAGTCAGAGACAAGAGACACTAAGTGGAACGAAAATCCCCCAAACGGGAGACTTTGGGGGATTTTCCTGTGTTCAGATCATTCGAAGAAGGAAGAAAAGGAGGAAAGAGAAGGAAAGAGTGCTTCCCAACCCGGGGGTCAGGACCCCTCAAGGAGTCCCAAGACAAATTTGAGGGGTCACCTTCAAAATAATGTTCCGATTTTTGTGAAATATTGGATACCTTTATCTCTTAAATCTGAGAGGGAAAAGCACTCTTTGGTTGAACTATAACAAGCCATAACTTGCGATGATGGATCACACGTAGACGTTACTTTATTTCACAAAAAACACCAGAAACGTTAGGAACCTCTGCTCATATTTTACAAACGTTTCTCTGAATCTGTAAAGTAACCAGTGACTCCAGCCGTCAGGTAAATGCAGTGGAGTAAAAAGAGACTCAAGTGCAGAAAAAGTAGAACGTAAAGTACTTTTTAAATGGATACTGAGTGACTTCCCATCTCAGTGTTGGTACTGAGCTGCAGGTTAACTGGGTTGGAGAGGTGGTGGGGGGTGAAGGGATGAAGGAATGGAGGGAGCTGGATGGTGGAGGTGATGTTGGGGTTGGGCGGGGGGGGGGGTTATGTGTTCAGATGGCAGGAGTCGACTCTGGGCTCCGAGCTGCCATAGACATCCCGTAGCTTCCAGCCCCCTGATCTGGGAAAAGAACACTTGATGCCATCAAAGGGACGCGGATTGAATCCAGATGTGCCTCTCTCGTTCTTTCCATGTATTTAATGAAGGCACAGGGATAGAGTAGACTTTTTCATCATTAGTTTTCCCTCCAGATTCTCTTTTCCTGCCTACAAGTCTATTCCGGTGCCAGCTAGGGCAGGAAGAAAAAAAAGAAAAAGAAGAAAAAAAGGCCTCCCCATGTCTCAGACTCCCAGTCTTCTCCTCCAGGGCCCCTATTCTTTGTTCAGAGCTCGATGTGAAAGTGGCCTGTTTGCTCCGGCTGCTACAGTTTGTCTGTGGCGAATGGAAACGTCCAAACATCTCCGAGAGGAAAATGCCATCCTGACGTGAGCAGGAAGAGTCTGGGAAAGAAGCTGAAATCTGTGTCAGGATGAATGCGTTTATACTCGGGTTCATTTAGAAAGTAGTTTTTTAAAAATGCATTTTTAATTTGAAATCCTTCTGTGTTGATTTGAGGAATAATTAAGCAGCTTTGTAAACTTCATAACAAAGAGCTGATATAAAACATCATCAAAATATTTTCTATTAACCCAAAATGTAAGGCCTGGTTATTGTTACCAGCACATTTAAGAACAACCAATGTTGACCAAAGAGAGATGAAAAAACACAAACATGGTTATGAATCAATAAACAAATTAATTTATATAAATCAGTAATAGCTAATCAATAATGGCCCAATAACCACAGCCGAGGATAATAAAGGCAGCAGAATTTCAGAGGTTAACAGTTAAAGTGAAGTCATGAAAGTTTGAGCTGAATACATGATTTTCAAAGCAAACAGCTGCTGAAGACTCGAACTTAAAGTTGATTTAAATCAGGTGTGTTTTGTTTATTCAGCCCCAAAATCACAGATTTGTCTCAGAGGAAGTGGAGAGACCCTGAATATGGATCAGGAAACTCTCTGTGGAGGCGTCCTGATGGACCCGTGCTTTAAGATGCATACCACGTAATCACAACGTCCCCAGTTCGAATCCGACCAGGGACCTAAACTGCAGATTATCCTCTCTTTCTTTCACTGCAACTCCTACTGAAGTGAATAAAGAATAAAAAGTCAAAAAATAATCTTTTAAAAAATGTAATGAGAGAAAAAATGAGGAGAAACATCAAGAAGGGCAACATAGGTGGAATCCCTCTGCAGACAGGCCGACATGCAATTATTTAAATACACCTTCCACATCTTCGTGTGTATATATATATATATATATATATATAAATAAACTAGATGATTAAATATGAATTGTTGTAGATTAAACTACAAAACAGAAAATAAAATAAAATGTTGCTTACATGTTATTAATTAGTAATAATATTCCATTGATATATATAATACATATAACACTCTGAAAGTGGCTGTTTTGCAAAATGTTGATACTTTATATGTTGTTGCTAATACTTTTACTTCAGTAAGAGTTTTAATGCAGGACTTTTGCCTGTAGCTGAGTATTTTTCCTTTGTGTTATTACTATTTTACTTAAGTTAAACATCTCAATACTTCTTCTAATTTCTCTTTATTATTCTGGTTATTACAAAACAGAGAGCCTTCAAAGTGTCAGATTATATTTGCACCATCTACAAAAATCAAACATTACAGTTGTGTCACAGACAGACGGGACACCTTTTATTCCCAAGATCAAGAATGATCTTTAAATAGAACTGTATTCCCCATAATAAGAAGAAAAATGTAAGGAATGAAGCTACATGAACCCATGTTAGCACTGTTTTACCTGTGTGTATGTGGAAAAGATCTGTGTCCTGTGTATTTGTGTCTGCAGGCTCACTGTATGCCACTCTTATTGTTTAATCTGTAACTCAAAGTATTTTCCTGGTTTTAATCCCTAAAGTTTAACCAACTGTTCATTAAAGGCTCAGAGTGTTTCATCAGTGTTGCAGTCGTCCGACAGGCAGGTTCTGGGCTCAGATTTAACTTCGATAAAGTGCATCCCATAAATCTTAAAGACGGATCTTTTCCACTCCGATACAGTATTAAACTGCACAAGCCAAAAGCAGGAAGGATTGTAAATTAATGCAGAGCTTCACTAAATTCGGTTTTGTGAGTTTGAAATGGAAGTTAATCACAGAGTCTTGAAACTCCACACTTTAACTCATGTCAGGACTAGAAGTCTGAACAGGGATAATTAGGGTCTGAGCTGGTTTGTAGTCTGGTCCAGCTCGAGGAGACGGTGGGTGGTAACTGAACGGTGAACCCACAAAAAACCTGCTGACCCTCTGAGAGCGGAGTAAATCTTAATAAGGAGAATTCAGCAGGCAGGTGAGAATACACAGGGATTCTGTCTTTATACAGGAGGTTGGTTTTAATATTGAAGCAGGTGACACATTTACTTGGCCTTTTAGTTTCCAATCAAAGAATAAAGCTACAACCAAGAGCTGCACCCACACCAGAAGACAACTCAAAGTACTTACATGACATTTCAGAAGCCTGTCGTGTACTTTTACTCAACAACTCGACATGAGATCAAATCATAAAATATCTGTTTTCATGTACAAATCGGTTTTTGTGTAAATATCTCAGCAGTTGTTTCAGCTCAATGATAATAATGTATCTAAGATATTATCTTAGTAGATAGTAAGAAAGTAAAAGACTACATTTACTGAAGTTCAATTTTGAGGTACTGAGAGTATTTCTGTTTTGTACATTACAGAACATCTCAGAAGGAAACTGTACTTTTAAATCCACCATATTTATCTGACACCTACAGTTACCAGTTACCTTGCAAAGGTTTCACATACAAAACATATGGGATTAGGATTATGAGATAGTTTAGCACTACATAAAGTAGTTCAAATCAGCTCCACCTCTGTAAGCATTAAAATGCTGCTTACATGATAGTGCACTCAGTATCGATAGTCCCGTTAACATTCTGATAATAGGCCTACTTGTCACTAAGTTAAGTTTAAAATGCAGGACTTTTACTTGTGAAGTAGTATTTGTACCCTGTGGTATTCTCTCACCAGACCTCTCAGTCAAAATGGATGAATTTAAATAAAAACCTCCCTTCTGGTCTTAATGTGTTTCCCCTCTCTGCTGGTTTTGTATCAACTCAGTCCCTCTGTGCAGTCCTGGCCCCCGGGCTGAGGAGGATGATGATGATGAAGGTGATGATGATGACGGTCCCGGGCCGCCGCCCTGCCGCCACCGCTGTCCAGTGACCCCTGGTGCTGATTGGGGTAGCGCTTTGGCCCCTGTCCTGTTTTATTTCCCTAATTGGGAGTGAATGGCCTCCTTGTTGACTCTTTACATCCTGTGCAGGGAACCACATGTTGCAGACACGCTCCCCCCGCGCTCCGCCTGATTGCAGCGGCTGCACCGGGATTTCTCCTCGCACCGGCTGCTGCCGAGCTGCAAACCTCTCACACAGACTCGGAGCTGATTGCAGCCTTCAGAGGAGGCTGTCAGGACCGGAGAGTCAGGACCGGAGCTGGTTCACGACTCAACATCAGCCTTAAAATGTCAACTGCAGAAATCATCCGGCCCGTTAGGCTGAGGTTGTGTCAAACATTGCAGCTTCAATGTAAACTATTCACTCAATACTGTAGTACAATTGTGAGGTACTAATACTTGAATATTTCTATTTTATGCTACTTTATACTTGCATTTCATCACATTTTAGAGGGAAAATATTGGACTTGTTTAACCCACTTCATTGCAGCTGTTGTTACTTTGCAGATGTTGCACTCAAAACATGTGATCAGTTAATAAAACATGATGAATTGTGGTCGATTAAACTACCCAGCAGCATATAAAGTAGATCAAAGTAGGTAATAACAATCCAGTAATATAATATTATAACACTGACAGGGTCCATTCTGCACAATGATCACTTTTATACTATTAATACTTTACTTAAGTAGGCTTTTGAATGCGGGACTTTTACTTGTAATGGGTGATGTTAATATTGTAGTATTACTACGTGTACTTAAGGATCTGAATACTTACACTACTATATGTCACTTTGATCTGGAATATCAGGAGGAAGCTGCAGGATATGCACACTGGTTTAAGGTCAAGTTTAAAGAACTGTAAGATCGTTTTGTAACTTTTATTTCTTATTTGTTCTATGTTTTAAATATCTGTACCTCGTTTGTTGTGCTGCTGTAATGCTACATTTTCCTCCTTGGGATCAATAAAGTCTTATCTTAAATATCTTTAAGAAATTCTAAACATACTTGGCTAATAAAGCTGATTCTGACATTAAAATGTAAAATGCTCTTAATTAAAAACAATAAACAGGCTACTTTAATAAGTATTAACATGTACTTCAGTGAATTGTTAAATTATATAAATCCGCAGCTTTATATGAGATAATAACCAAATAATGAAATTCTCCTTGAAACCTTGTATCTTCCGTCTATCTTCGCGCACGCATGCAGATAAATTGGATGATCGCGTGCTCTTCTAGGTTGAAAGAAAAACTCTAAAAATGTATCGAGCTGAAACAATTAAGGCTGAAAATCTGACTTTTTTGGAGATAAGAGATTTTCCACAGCGATATTTGAGGATTTGATGTCAGTGTGTAATGTGTAAATGAACTGCAGCTGTCAGATAAATGTGGTGTAGAAAATGTAAATACTGCTGCGCGGCCAGTAATTGTATTTAATTGTATTATATGAAGTATCTCCGTGTTTTACGACCCGCTCGGTTCTGCTCTGCTGTCTCACATGCTGCTCGGCTGTAACTGTAAACGCTCTGTGGCAGTCCGACATAAAGAAGCCAATCTGCTCCTGATTAAAACAACACGGAGTTTACAGAGCAAGTGGCCGTGTGAAATTAATGCAGCCGCACTGATTCTCATTATTACAACCCCCCCCCCCCAAAAAAAGCGCTCAGAAAGACCGTATAACACCGCAGCCAAGACATAAATCAATCAATCAGTGAATTAGTGGTTTTGCTTTTCTGGGTTTTGGTTCAATTATTTCCAGAATAAGGTTTGGTTAATGTTATATTTAAAGTTAGGGTGAATAACTTCTTAAGCATAGTCAAACTCATTTATATTTTTATTTGTTTTATTTGTTTCCCCTCCAGAACAACATCTACACTCACATTTAGTCGAGCTGAACTTCGTTCCCATCAAGTATTTAACCCGCCGTGTCATGAAGCCAAATTCGATTAAAGTTTCTTTCAATTTTTCGTTTTTCTATTTGTCGTCCAGATTTGACTATTTGGAGTCTACTAGTGGGCTCTTATGGGAAATAACGTTAATTCGGCTACAACAGATCAAGAGTAAAAAAAAGGATATTGGGTTAATTTTCCAGCAGCAAATTCATCTGGACAAGATTTCGTTAATTGCCAAAGAAAATTAGGCCGAAATAAAAGAGGAGGATGGACCTGTTCCAACATGAAACCTGCCCTACTGTATGTTTTTTTAATCACATTTAAAACTGATCATTATGATTCTGAATCCATCCATTTTCTACTTTCTGTCGGCTCGCAGTTGTACCGACAGTGAGTTCAGAGTTCAGCTGATACGGAGGTGAAGCCCGGCGCGTCCAGATGGCGCAGATTTTCAGGAAATCTTGATTTTTTCGCTCTCTTTGGCTCTCGGACTTCTCGGGTTTCAGGGTCTTTCTCGACCTGTCGAGGGACGCCAGCGCCACATAAATCACACTTTACTTTATAAACCCTCCGCTCTCTGAAGTCCGGCCCAACACACACACACACAAACAACTCCCCAGTGGAAACGTATTTCCAATGTAGAAGCGTTTTCTGCAGTTTGAAGCCCGGTTGGATGCCTTAATCTCCGCAGCCTGTATCTTCTCATTTTTCTGTGTCATAATGCAGAGCACATTTCTGTTCACCAGCCCCCCCCCCCCCCCCCCCCCTCCTATTATTAAACTGAAGCAGTGAAGTGTATCATGTGAAAATGTAGAAGAAGTTCAGTTTGCGCAATTTCTAACTGCAAAATTGACATTTTCTACATTATATTTAATTTCAAAGATTGGTTGGTACAAAAAACCCCACAGAAATAAAACCTAGCTGGGACTTTATCAGTGGTGGAAGAAGTACTCAGATGCTTTAAATAAATTAGAAATACCATACTGTGAAATATATTCAATTACAAGCAAACAATATAATTTTACTTGTGTAAGAGTCCAGAAATGCACTTAAAGTATCAAAAGTAAAAGTACTCATTGTGCTCAATGGCCCCTTTCATATTGTTATATAGCTTCATTACATAACAGATTAACTATTGATGCATTGTCTAAGCAGCATTAGAGAATAAAACTGAATCCTAAAAACCTTTATTTCTCAAAACAAATGAAAAAATCTGCAGAATATTTCATCTTATTTTTGTTATTTATTTAA
Source organism: Macquaria australasica (assembly GCA_005408345.1). Taxonomy (NCBI): domain Eukaryota; kingdom Metazoa; phylum Chordata; class Actinopteri; order Centrarchiformes; family Percichthyidae; genus Macquaria; species Macquaria australasica. Next base: position 356,682 of record SEMN01000334.1, on the reverse strand, counting down.
AATTAATTTGTTTCAAAATGTTCTGAGTTTCAGAATAAAGCCGGTTGCAGCTCGGCTATTCTGAAAAATGAAACTTGATTTTAGAAAATAATTTTTCACTTTTTTTTTTTTTTTTAAAGAAAATTAGACTAAATGACTTGATTTGATTTATTACTGCATATGCATCAGAACATAAATGCATCATATATTTTTTAGAAGAATCTGGATCTGCAAAGTAACTATAGCTTCCAAATAAATGGAGTACAATGGAGGAAGAATAAAGTAGCATAAAATAAGCACACTTAAGGAAAGTACCTCAAAACTAAATGTACTTGGTTACTTAGATTTTATAGTGATGGTCACAAACGAGTGGAAATGACATAATAGAGTCCTTTTTATTTGACTGTCTTTATAATTTGGTCAAACCTGAGCTGAAACCTGTCCTCAGGACTTCAAACGCTGACCTTGGAGGTTCTGCAGGGACAGACGGGACGGTGGTCACTCTCCCTCTTGGCGCTTCTGCCTCCCAACTAATTAAAAACGCTGCTTTTACAGCCTCTCCTTCAGACAGCCAGATGTGACCGGAGCGCTGTAAAATCTCAAAGCGATTTACAGAAAACACTTACTGCACTTTAAAAAAAAACGACTCCCAGAGTGCTCCCCGTGTACATTCCTCCCCGGACCACAAGCTTCAGTCCTGAAGTGATAACCATGATGACACAACGTGCTCTTTTTAAGTTTATTTTAGTAAAATATCATACTGTAGTGTTTATCTAAATATCACCTTTTTAAATATTTACCCCATTTAAATAACTTCTTATATGCATCAGAATCATTGAACACACAGAGTACACAGACTTTGGTCAGGCCCACATATATAAAGTTTTACATCAGATTATTGTCATATTATTTTTGACACACTGTTCCGTGTGTAGCGAGAGAAAGTAAAACTCTGGAAGTCTGCAGAAACACATGCAGCTGGAAGCATCCGCACATACATTAACAGATATCATCTTACCATTCAGGAGGCCCGCCGCTCCTCAGCTGCACTGACAACACCAGAATTAGCTTTGTGAAACACGAGCCCAGCACCAGCTAACATGTTCATCTACAACACATAAGACAGGAGGGTTAATGCTGGGAACAGAAATGGATTAATGCGTCGCTCCATCCGCATCAAACAGAGACCTTCCAGGAAGTAAACAGGAGCCATCGGTCATTGATGCCACAAAGAGACGACAATCAGAAACAGCCATCTTATGAATCCAACCTTTGCTCAGAGAGATAATTCACATATGATGGAAAACCACGTTTGGAAGAAGAGCTTTTTCTTTGGAAGCACACACATGAAAAAAGTGACCGATTTAAGAGAACGCCTGCAAGATAGATAGATTCACTCTGCAGCTGAACGTGATTCTGTCTGACGGACTGAGGGCTGGGTGTCGGTTTCCAATACGAATACCAAAACAATACTTCTTCCAGATCTTTTTTCATTTAACTAAAGAAGCCGAAGTTCTTGAATGTTAAATGTCTAAATACAAGCAGCCGTACAAGAACTACAGAGTCAACATTTTGATTGAAATCAGGAACTATCTGATCAAAAACTGACTAAACATTATGAATTTGAGCAGATAGTTGATTTTGATACTCAGTGCTACAGACCAACCCTGCCTGCTAGAAATGACGTTTACATACTACTAATCTGCAACAGCAAATACCTTTTGAAGGACATGCAACACGGCCCAGATGACGTCTTTTATCAACATAATAAAGAAACGTTTTTAAATGAAAAAATCTGAAACGTCACTATTAGGGATTTTGACTGACCCTTCTCCCCCAATACTGATAAAATACCAACACTCTCTTTTTGAGTGGAGTTACTCCTTTACGTTTTTATGGTTCTGTTTAGGAAACTCAAAGCACTTGGTTATGGTTAGGTAAAGATTGTCGTCTTGGTTAAATATTGAAAAGGTCCAAAGGTGACATGAGACAAGAAGTGCTTACTTTTTCAATATTCAATAACCAAAACCACAATCTTTCTCAAACCATAAGTGTTTCTGAAGCCTAAATTTAACACAGTTTCTGGGTTTGTACGCCCACCATTCAGCCCGATGGTCCCGAGCACCTCCCTACGACTTCCGTTGGAATAACTGCTGTCAGTAGAGAGGAAGTAATTATGTTTCCTCCGAAACATATTAGCCAAAAACATTCAGTATAAGAACGTAGTTTTTAGGAGACAGGGTGTACGGACTCATTTTGATTGGTACCAAAAAAGTATTGACGTTTGATACCCAGCCCGTTACACGATACAGCATCACTGTAAATCAAATACATCTCACGTGCTGACAGTATTAAAACATTAGTGTTTTATATGAATCTCTACAGTGACGTGGGGATATTTTACAGAACAGCTGACAAATGACGAGTGTCTCTCCTTTCTGAGCATCAGGAGGCAACAACTTCACTCTGCACACAGTTCTCTAGTGTTTTACAGTCGTGTTCAGTCTTTGGTGGTTCAGTCATCGGGTGGTGCTCCTGCTGGACGTCACCTCCCCTCTCCTCCTTCACAGTCTCTCCCTCTGTGGGTCTACAGTCTTTGGCTGATTGCACGGTTCCCTCCTGATTCTCCACCGGACCGTCTCCCTGCGTCTCCACACAGCTTCTCCTCCTCTCCTCCTCCTCTTTCTTTCTCTGCCTCTCCAGCTCTTCCTCAGTGGCCTGAAGCTGCAGCTGCTGCATCAGCTCCTCCAGCTTGTGGGCTTTGCGCAGTTCATTCTGCTGGATGATGGCACAGAGATGCTCCGTCAGCTGCTCCTTCACCTCCGTCTTCTTGTGCAGGTCCAGCTTGGCCGTCACATACTCCGCCTCCGCCTTCTCATAACGCTTTCTGAGAAAAGATGTGAGGAAGAATGGAGAGAAAATGTAAACAGAAATTAAATAACTGGGCTGCACAACTTCTCATGTATACTCTGCATCGTACAGAATCTCTCACTTTCAGATACGATGACTAACTTTGATTCTGCGGCAGTAGGAGTGTTTCACTTCATTTAGAATTACTACTGCAACAAATCCAAGTCCTCCCAGCTGCATTCCTTGCTGTTGATAATATCCACTATGACCAAATATCACGCAACAAATTCCTCTTTTAACACCTGCCGTTTGTTAAAACTTCAGAAAAGCCAGAAACGAAGTAAACATTCTGCCTGCTCAAGAGAGAAATAATCCAGCATATATATTTAAGATCAAAGACTACATGGCTGACTGGTATTAAATCATTAGTATGAATTCTGGATAAATGCACAGAGAAATAGGGCTGAAATGAATCGTTATCAAGTAAAAATGCCAAATATTCTCCTTCTAAAATCTGGGGATTTTCTGATTTAATTCTTAAATATTATATCCTTTTTAAATTGAATATCTTTGAGTTTTGATACAAACAGGCAATATGAAGACGCCACCACTGTTTCTGAGAACTTGTGATTTGGCATTTCAGTATTTTCTGAACAATTAATTAAAAAAATAAATTGCCAGATTAATTGATAATGGAATAATCGTTAGTTGCAGCTCTAGTTGGGTGAACGTTGATACTGAAATGTGGCTGTAGCACTGAGTATCGAAAACTGTCATGTACTGAAAGTTGGCAGCGAATGCCTGATAAAATAACTTAATATTTGAAAACTTTGGCTTCTTTTGTTAAATATAAAACGTCTTTATATTTCTCCAAACAGCACTGAATATTTTCAAACCCAGTTTCCCCACTGAGGATAAAAACGCGTCCTCCCACGACGTCTGACTGCAGAAACACAGTTCTAATTGTGAAGAACAGAACATCACATGCTGTTTGGAAACATCGCGGTAACTAAACAGATGATGTCAAACATTTACCCAAAGTTACAGTTCACCTCAGGGTTTTCTGTTGCAGCTCAGAGAAATCTCAACAATTGGTTCTATCAACATCATCATAACAGAACCAGCGTGATGAGCGAGTGAAGGTCAGGTCCTCTTCCCGTCACACAAACATCTGTAGTCAAGAGCTAATCTCACTACACAAGAGGCTGCACTGACAAATCACAGCGCAGGCGCAGCTTCACCGGATCAGTGTTGGTAAAAAACACGATTTACAGTCTTTATACCGTCTGTGGCTGCTGTGAAAGTTTAATGCTGCACTCATTCAAAACTGTAGAAAAAGAAACACATATCATGACTCAAGAAGTCATATTTAGCTCTTTTTTTTTAGCTCAGAGTTTTAGTAATCATGCGTCATTAGAATCTGAATGTTGACCATCTGAGCAGGACGGTCTGCTGAAACTGCTTCAAAGAGTTTGAGCACATGTGGATTACAAGTGTTGGAAAAAAAAGACATTACATGAATTCTGGAAACAAGCTGCAGGGGGCAGTGAGAGCATTTACAGTGGATGTACAGTTGGTCACTTTTTGTTCTGACTGAACATAAAGTTTTTTTTATTGAAAAATCAGACTGACTGGGTTGTATATGTCAAATAATAATACTAAGATCTGAGCTCAGTGGCCCTTAATGTACGTATGTCGTAGTGTGATTAATGTCCCAGCAGTCATCCAGTTCATCTGTCTGCACGTCGAAGTGTCCTTGAGCAAAACACTGAAACCGAAGGCCAAACCAGCGCTTTCAACGAGCGGAACTGAGAAGTGATTTGTCTGATTTGAGAGAAAAGTGCAGTCCAGATCATTATTGTTTCCCTCCTTTAACCTACTGACGGAGTCCACGGGAGGGATCGAATAACTCACACTGTCCTACTAATTTTTGAACCTCAGGTACTTCAGCATATGCTGACATTAACTCAATGAGCAGAGCTGTTGCTTCCTCACGCAGTTTGAGGGTTCAGTTCCCACTGTGACAGGCTGGCAACTCTTTTTACTTACAGCTACTTAAGGCCCCAGTACACTATACACGTTATTTTGGGCTGTCCCAGACAAGAGGTCACAACTGTGAGAGAAACGCGGTAAAATCTTTGGTTGCCAGTCCAAAACGGTGGTCCACCAACAGCTGATCTGGAGCTTTGTAGACCAAAGACAGCCTGCGTTAAAATTCTGACATTGTCAGAAACTCGCAACCAAAATCTCACAGTGTGTCTGCTGCTACGACCAACAGCTACAAACCAACGAAATTACAAAAAAAATCACTGGCCGATGTTACACTGGGGGCCAGCTCTATGGCCGCATGTACAAACTTGAGAGCAGTGCAGATGAATGATGGAGTTGATGACGTGTCACCAGGCTTCTGCCCCACAATTTGACCTCCAGCAATGTTGATATGGTCTGATAAGTCTGATAAAGATTGTGACCAAAATTTTATTAGAAAAGATTACATAACGTATTATTAGACATGCAATGAACCTGCAATGTGTGTGTCGGGGCCTTTGGGCAAACTTATTACACATTGAGCTGCCTGTTTATTAATTCAGAACGCAACACTACAGGAGTTCAGTAGACGCCCGTTTCTCACTCTCTGACACTTTAAAATTCTCATTTTAAAATCAAAGTGGGTGTGCAGGAGCTTACAGCCCAGGGAGACAGACAGGTGTCCGGGATTTGTCCGAGTGTGCACTTCTTTGTCATTTCTTATTCTCTGGTGTTGTCTGTACCTGGCAGCGGAGTAGTCCCAGCTGGCTTCTTCTATCCTGCCTCTCAGGATGCCGATATCATTGGACACCATGTCATCGAGGGCCTGGAGCTCCTTCTGGATTCTCTTCAGCTTCACAGCCTCTGCCTGAGTCTGTCTGGACCTGTGGAGAATAACAAACATTTCAGCTTTCGGCTTCAATTGTTTCATTACTTTATTCATTTTGGCCATTATTCCCATCTGTGTGGCTCACCACGGTCAAAGACAGCCATACTTACTTCTCAGCGATAGTTTTTGTCAGCAGAGCTTTCTTGCGTTTATTCCTCTCTTCGATTATCTTTTGCTCTTGCTGCAGTTGCTCCAGACGCGTCTTTTCCCGTCTGTGATTAAACACAAGAGAGAATTTTTACACACAAAAATGTTTGTCAAATGCAAAAGTCTAAATCCACACCATGAAAGGAGTTTGTGGTCTGACGCCACCCTTCGGATTTACCTCCAAAGAGGCAGCAAAACAAAACAGGCCATTTCATTTAAAGGTGGTTTGGTTACAGGTCAAAGTGTCCTTATCTCAGCATATACTGTACAAAACAGGTTTAAGCTTCAATTGAATGCCTGGATAATATCCGTACATGTCTGTATTTCAGAATATCACAAAACTTTGGGCTCAGCAAATAATAGTCCCCTGAAATTAATTTAGATTTAAATCGGTAAAGTGATTTGCTGTGTAAGAATTAAATTAAATTAAAGCCGTACTAACAGTTCCACCTCTCGTTTCTCCAGCTCTTTGACGGCCGGAGGTCTTGTTGGGGCTGCGGGCCGAGGTTCGGGCTCGGGCCGGGGCTCGGGCTCTTCCTTCGGCGGCGGTTCGGTGAGTCGTTGCCCCGGTGGGAGGCTGGGAGACGCGGCCGGCTGAAGGGCCCTCTCCCGCTGCCACTGCTGCCGACTCCGGTTGGCTGGAGCCGGTTTCCGACCGCGGGCTGCCGCCGCGGGCATCGCCGAGCCTGAAAACACAGCAGAGCACCGAGGGTCTCAGCAGAGGACCCAAAGAGGACCGAGGGTCTCAGCAGAGGACCCAAAGAGGACCGAGGGTCTCAGCAGAGCACCGAGGGTCTCGGCAGAGGACCCAAAGAGGACCGAGGGTCTCGGCAGAGGACCCAAAGAGGACCGAGGGTCTCAGCAGAGCACCGAGGGTCTCAGCAGAGGACCCAAAGAGGACCGAGGGTCTCAGCGGAGCACCGAGGGTCTCGGCAGAGGACCCAAAGAGGACCGAGGGTCTCAGCAGAGGACCCAAAGAGGACCGAGGGTCTCGGCAGAGGACCCAAAGAGGACCGAGGGTCTCAGCGGAGCACCGAGGGTCTCGGCAGAGGACCCAAAGAGGACCGAGGGTCTCAGCAGAGGACCCAAAGAGGACCGAGGGTCTCAGCGGAGCACCGAGGGTCTCGGCAGAGGACCCAAAGAGGACCGAGGGTCTCGGCAGAGGACCCAAAGAGGACCGAGGGTCTCAGCAGAGGACCCAAAGAGGACCGAGGGTCTCAGCAGAGCACCGAGGGTCTCAGCGGAGCACCGAGGGTCTCGGTAGAGGACCCAAAGAGGACCGAGGGTCTCGGTAGAGGACCCAAAGAGGACCGAGGGTCTCGGCGGGAAGAAACCTCAGTTAAAAGTTACCTTTCTGCTGCATCTTGCGCAGCTCCTCCTCGGAGAAACCGGCCCAGCCGCTCATTTCACAGCTTCACACCTGAAACGCCGCATAAAGGAAACGTTGTGATTTCTGACTGAAATAAATTCAGACAAACCGTGAATCTCTAAACGGCGCCGCCATCTTTGTTTATTACTGCCACGTCAAGGACCCCAAAGAGACCGGCGCAGTTGAAGCTGCAGATATCGCCTGAATAAAGAAAAATAAATGCTATCGTGAAATTTAAGTAAGAGAATATAGATTTCCAGTCTCATATCACTATATATATATATATATATATATATATATATATATATATATATATTTTTTTTTTTTTTTTTTATTATCACGAATTAAAAACTATTTTGACATTTTTATACATACTTGCAAATGAATATGACGACGTAGGTAATAAAACAGAAGGCATGTTTATGGTGGGCTATAAGTGTCTCATGATTCCAGAGGATTTAGATTTTAAACAACATTTAAAGATAAATCGTCCATTGCTCATAATAGCACATTTGTTCACAGCTCACACACTGCAACTAAAGATCATTTCCAAAAAAACATTGGTCGATGCAAAGAAATTATTTTATCATTCTGGGTGTTAATTTCATTTTCCACTTTTCCAGATCTTTTCTTGGAAAGAGGGTCAGATGGGTCAGAGGTTCATTTAAGAACTGCTTCACGTGAAAGCAGCATGAAGTTTAAGTGGAGGGCTTATTTAATTAGCTCCCTGTTTGTGAACACATAATATAATACAGAGATTAAAATAAACTAGAGTTAACTAGAAATCTACATGTTTAAAGTTTAATGTTAAGTACTATGTTTATTCGTCCTTCATTTAGCAGTAATCTTTTCATTTCTTGAAAGCTGCTGTTCTCTAGGAAAACGATCTCAAGCTGCATTGCTCTAAATGTGCAGAGCAGTATGAGGGAGAGGAGGACACAGTTTGCGTGTATGTTGTTGAAATTTCTTGTTTAAAAGAGGAACGATTTGGGCGGTGGCCCCCGGTTAATTTCACGTAGTTTCAGACCATCAGACACAGTAAAGCCTTAAACAAGGACTTGCGTTGGCGTTGCTTCAGGTACAGGAGAGAAGGTGGAATAGATCCAGTTTGAAGGTTTATCAGAAGCCATAACAGAGCACAGAGGTTTATAATACTGTAAGACAGGATTTTACAACTCAGGTATCATTCATTTTATCCTCCATCTTCATGACCATGAGGTACAGAGATGTTTGAATTTGATTGGCAACTTTTTTGCCCAAATTCCCTGCATGTAATTGCCGTAGCCTCTGTACCACGCTGTACCAATGCAGTGGTCTCACTGAGCTGAATCACACAGTGATGTTGTCAGTCTTAACGTGGCCTCAGGAACAGGTTCCACCATTTATCACTTTAAAATGATGTCTGACTTTTAATCTGACTTTTCCAGCTACCCAGGAAGCCATAACGTTTCTTATTCCTGTCATGTCATGTGCTTTTCTTGTGAATCTTGCCTATTAAACTCATTCATATTGACAGCAGCAGTATCATGTCTGGTGAGTCTGTCTGTGGAGGTGGAGGTGGAGTCTGTGGACAGGAAACAGGACAGAAGGTATTTCAGGACTTTGTAGGAAATAATATGATTTTGTTTTTTATTACCACTGTCATTCAGGACACACCATCACATGCTGTCTTCATTCAGTTCTATATTCCTTCACTACCTTCACTGACTTTGTACAGACTCCTTATTCCCTTCAGTAATTGCTCAAGGTACAGACGTAAAGTCTTTTTAACCTTGGCAGTGCTGAGGAGTCAGAGCCATGCAAAAACAATGACCTCTGCTTGGCAACCAATAAAAACTGGCCTCCACATCTTTTTTGCATCTGGGGGCCAATTATGTGCTAGTTAAAAGGCGAAACACCTCAGGAGGGCATAAATCGCCGGCAGAGTGGAGACAGGGCCAGGCATGGAGGCCAGATGGCAGAGAGACAACCACTTTGGGTTCAGAGTGTGTTTTGCTGCCGCGGCGTCGGGCCGAGGATGGGACGGCCTTGGATCCCTGATTAGTGAGCACCAGAGGGGACCACATGGCTCATTACTGAGATGACCTGCGGAGGCACATCAGGGTTAGAGGTGGGGGAAGTGTATAAATCCCCCGTAGGAATGGGTGCTACTGATAGGAGAGAAGGAGGCTACCATGATGACTGCGCTCAGTTCAGAAGTTCAACATGTCAGATCTGCCGTCCACGTGTGTCGAGACACGTCTTCTTAGAACCAGAGAAAGTTCTTCCACTCTTTAAACAGCAAGTGGACGTCAATTCATACACGACTAGTTAAACACAATGTATTTTCTGGGTGGGAAGCAGCACGATTAATTGTGTAAAACATCAACTTGACTTCCTGTTATACACCTTAATTGCTAATTGTGCTTCTAATCAATCAAAATGTCATCCCTTGTCAACACTTAACTGGTGTTTTTGTAAATTGTATTCAATTTACTAAAAAATCAGCTATACTTTATAGTGCTGCCAATCATTTTTCAAAGTATCCTAATAGTTATTTCGGTCATCCAGAACTAAAAGTCCGGTTCATTTTCTCGTAGACGATGTGAGGTGACTGACAGTGATGAAACTCTTCTGTTGAATCATCAGAACAAAACATTAACAACTGATGAAAAATACATAACTGCTCAGAAACAAAGTTAAAATAATGATGATATGATGAAATAAACGTATAGTGTCTCTAATGACCACTGTTGACTACCATTATGTGGACAGTGGTGTCCACAGACATTTGGCCGTGTTGGGTATAAGGAATGGGATTTGGGAGATAGATTTTTTTTTGAATAGAAGATTGACGGCTCGTGGAGGTGGATCATTTAACACGTGTAGTGAGTGTGCACGTCACCTTCGCCCTCCCTGCTGTCCATAAAGACACACAGCCCGTGGTGCTCAATCAAACAGGAAGTGCTGCGAAAAATAAACAGCCAATCTGAGGAGACGTGTATCAGAGAGTCAGAGCCTGAACCAAATTGAGGATGATTAGGGGTCAGGCCGTCACCGTGGCTCTGAGCTGGAAGCTGCAGGAACTTCTAATTGCTGTTTAAAAAATCTGTATGCCGGGTCCACGCTGACCCCTCAGCCTGCTTCCCTCGTCCCGGTCAGAGCACCTACTCTCCCCCCTCAGCTGCTGTTCTGAATTTGTCCTTTAATTTCCATCCCTGACCTCTCGTTCCGCCATCTGCAGCCAGTTTGCAGCACTAAACAGCAGCCTGACATCATGTGCGCTGTTTCCCTTTATCTCTCGTTCTCTTCACCCTCAACTTTTACTTTTAAAATCAACATTTTTTGGGGAGAAATCCTGGGAATTATTTTAAAATCACACAATCCATGATGTCGATGAGGTTAAAAAGTACACAAAACTACAGATATCATCACTTAATTCTGCTCAAGCTTAAGGCTATCAAACCTCGGAATAACGGCCGCACCTAAGCTCCTCTACCATCATTACCATTCCCTCCAGACTTGGCTTTTAGTCTGTGTCTTGCCAACCTCACGCCGAGCCCTCTTAATGTTCTTGGAGAGTGTCCCTGATCCATCTGAACAGAGGTCTGTGCTTCAGACTCTGAGGAGTCCCACCTGTAAGGGGGGGAAGCAGGACCAAACAATGCCTCCCTGTCTCACCTGCCTTCCAGCTCTATTTCCCCTGGCCGTCCATTTGCTGTGCGGGCCTTTTGTACGCACCGGTGAGCTCTTTGGACAGCGTTCAGGCTTTCAACGCATTTCAACAGGCCCTTCAACAGTCTGACATCCAGACGTTCAGGCCCGTCCCGGGAGCCGAGCCCCAGTTGCAGCCTCGAGCAGCGAGCAGGGCGGAGGGGTGAAAGTCAGGAGTGGAGTCAGGCTGTCAGTTTGTGTTGACATGAAAAATACAAGCAGTTAGATAAGACAGACACTCAGACACAGAGAGAGGAGAGCGGGACTACAACAAGGGGACACAGGGGAAGTACTAGAAGAGGAAATAAGGAAGTGCATCAGAGCCGGCCTGAGGCATACAGAGCCCTCACCCATCAAACAAACTGCAAATCAAGTATTTAAAGGAAACCTTTTGGTTTGGCTTCTTACTGAGAGTCAGATGAGAAGATGGACATCAGTTTAGTCTCTGTGGCTCCGGCCTGTTCTCACCAAAAATATGACTAATGGTTATTTGTTCCAATGCCTAAAACAAACTTTGTTTAGATTTTTCATGTCAAGAAGCCCCTTGTGGTATAGTGCAACTTGTGACAGTTGTCTCTAATGTCATTTAGTTTGGAGGACTTGTTGATATAACAGGGGTAGAAGTAGCCAATGAAGAATTGTGGTTTAGGGAGCAGTTCACCAACCAACAACCGCTGGGCGCAGCGACTGCACGCAGCATTTCTGAAGTCCTGACCGCACTGTAAAACTTTGTGCACTTACTCTCGGTTGGATTGGTGACCAGTGTCCTAGCAAACAAGATACAACTTACAGTAATGTGACATTGGAGTTGTTGATAGGTGTATTTTTCCTGTTTTGCCAGAGGCTAGCAGTCTCCCCCTGCTTCCAGTATTTGTGCTAAGCTAGGCTAAACACATCTCAGACTATTATTTCTTGTTGAACAACAGTCGGTGCAGTGACTGACTGTTGCCAGGTTTGGTTCCATCGTGTCTACAAAGAGACCAAAACCAAAACCTGTGCTCGACAGTATCTATACAGCCGGAGATGCTGCACACAAGTTAGATTGCCTGATGAAGTATTTCCAGCATGTAACTCCCCCTAAAACCACAAGTTCAAGTACAAGATGCAACCTGTGAATAAGTCAGTTTTAGAGGTGTTGGTGGGTGTATTTTTTAACTTTGGACAGAGCCAGGCTAGCTGTTTCCCCCTGTTTCCAGTCTTTATGCTAAGCTAGGCTAACCATGTCTACTGAACACACAGACATGAGATTGATATCGTATCGTAATGTGGTCCTGCATAAGGCACCCGAAAGATATTCCTCAAGATATGTGATGAATACAAATGACAGGGAGCTGGAGACACTTGTTGATACAGGCAGGTTATTGGCTGAAGGGGGGCGTGTTTTTGTGTGGACTGACCCTGGCTGAACCTGACCTAACAGAGTCAGAAAGTTTGGGACTTTTTAAACAGGCAATCACATGTGATGACAACTGATTCATTAGGCCTCGAGCTTTGCCCAGAAATCCCCATAAAAAGACCTCGATCGAAGTCTCGTAGAAGCTCATTAGGAGGGAAAATGTGGTCTCGTACACCAGAGCTCAAATAAAGATACAGCTGTCTCCAGCATGGCCTCCAACAATTTGGCTGCTGAATCAGATTCTTAATCAAATTATTTTTAGCTATGGCACATTTAATCCGCTGTTGTTTTATTCATTAGCCGTTCCACGAATTTATTGTGGCTCTGGCGGCCTCGCCGTCTCTCATCTCAGCCATTTCCCAGAGTGTAACACACACACATCTGGTCCCAATCATGGAAAGAGAGAGGGAGAGAATGCCTATTAGCAGTCTCTGGCATAGGTATGCCGTGAACAGCAGTGCCCTATCTCCCCTGGAGTTTTTGGTAGTCTTGCGCTGTATTCAAGCTCTCGCTCAGCTCGTCTGCCACGCCCGTATTACCTGATTTCATTACGAGGGGAACAAAATGAACAGGAGTCATGGATTTGGGCGTTTTCTGGCAGTGCTGGAGGTAAAGAGCCCCCGCTGAGAGCAGAGTATACAGATTTATGGCACCAACATGCCGAGCCTCAGCTGAGTTAATCACATTAAATTCAAGTATGTGTCGTGTTTGTGGATATGCAAAGCAATAAAGACTCATTGTTCCAAACAAAAAAAAAGCTGCGATAATCACGCTAATTTATGACCTTCCCTTGTTAGGCCTTTTTATGTTCTTCATAAACAATTACATAAAACTGATTTGATTATTTTCAAAATCAAATTTTATTAGCATCACTGGATTGGAGATATAAAACAATACAAGTGTGGGTTGAACCAAGAGGTCATACATTTTAAAGAGAACTTCCAGATAGACGAATAGAAAGCATTCCTGTAAACAAGCTTTTATTAAAAGTAGCAGCCAGTTGGTTTGAAGATCTCTGAAGCCGGTTTGTCTCTGAAACATCTGCTGTGATTTGAAAGTGTTTTCACTTGTTTTGATTTCTTGCACAGAGAATCAGCAGGGTGGAATAAATGACCGGGAGACATCACAAACTGAATCCAGAGAATGGAAGTTTTGATGGTGATGAACTCTCAACCCCTAACGCCACCGTGACCAAAACCACAACCACACATATAATTCATTCCCAAACACCGCCCCACCCCCCACCCTGACGTGAGGACTTTCCCTAAAATATCCACATTCCAAAAGTGTCCTCACTTTTTTATAAATGTCCTCACGTTTCCAAAATATCCTCACTTCCTATTTTTTCCCATTAAAAAATTCCTTTACTTTACTCACTTTCCTTAAACGTCCTCACTTTGTCCCCATGTTCCCAAAGTGTCCTCACGTTCCAAAAATGTCCTCAAAAAGGAATGTGTATATGGAAGAGATTTACATTTTGCCCAAACTGATGTGATGTAAATGTAATGCAAAGTTAGAAATACATACAGCCACTCACTACGCCAGAAGTACAGTAGAAATTACATTTATTCTTAAATCTTTCGTTCCTTCTTTTTACTTCTCTTTTACCAAAACTTTTTCCACTATAACTAATTTTATGTTCATACATTTTACTGCTACACTTCTCTACTTTAACTTACTAAAAGAACTGAAAGTGTTTTTACACTCTGCCATATTGCTGCTTGTAGCTTCCATAAAGGAGGACATCTTCCACGCCGTTACTTGCTGAACAAAAACCAGAAAAGGGTGTCTGAGGAGATGGTAAACTTAAAGGGGTACGATGTATGTTGTCGCACACATACACACACACACACGCACACACACACACACACACACTGATCAAGACATCCTCCCACAGACACACAGTTAATCAGATCCAGGGACTGAGTCGCCGAGCTATTCCCCTCAGAAACCACCTCCATATTTTGTGGGCCCGATTCTAAACACCATGATGCTTTTTGCTCCGGGTGACAGATTCCTGAGCTGCATCATCAAACCACAACAGGCCAGCTGATACCGGCGGACTGGGAACATGGTGGTCTGATACCATGGGAACCGGTTACAAAGATCAGCACTCTCACACACATTCATACTGGTACACAGGCATACAGTGTACACAAGCAAAAACAAAGGAAATGCCATCACACACACTCATGTAAGAAGGGCTCAAAGCGCACTTTAATAACAGCATGTGTGATTTATACTTACAGGCGGGTGTATATATTCATCCAACATAACTTTTCTTTAACATGGTCTTTACTGTAGGTGTTGGATGCTGTAGAAGATCCGTTTGTGACAAAGCTTAGAGGACAAACATGGCAACAGAATGAAAGTGGAATAGAAGGTGGTGATTAAGTTTGTTTTTCAAATGACATCGAGTCACATTTTTCTAGTTTTCCTACTTATAGGAAGTTTTTTGGCAGCTGTAGAAGTGGGTGCACTGTGACTATTCATGAATCATAATCGCTGTCAAATGCTCACAATTCATAAACAAAATATTTTGTTAGTGATAAGAGTAAACTGGAGGTAACAATAGATTTCTCCAGACTAAAGACATTGAAACATCTTTAAAAAGTAAAAGAATGTTTCATTCAGACTCCAGTAGGGCCGTCCCCTGAAAGTCGAAGATTTGGATCATCAGTCGGAGAGCGCTCAGTCGACTGAGATTCTTCAAGTCGAGCAGTCGTTTTTTGTTGTTGTTTTTTTGTCAGTCAGTGTGACAGCTGCAGAGTGAGCGCTCCTCGTTTGCACGCTGCTCTCCGGGATAAAATCATTCCACTACGTCAAGTCGTTCCGTCCGCTCGGGGAAGCTGTCTATGCCGGGTCCGGGCAGCTGCAGACCCGGACCCAGGGTGAGTCTGAGTGAGAGAGAGGAAGCTGCCCAGAGAAAGAGTCAGACTCCAAGATAACATTATTTTCTGCTTTCTGCTTAGAAGTGGTGAACTTACAGCTCACAGCAACTTAATACGATCTAGTCTCTGGATTTAGTTTGATATCTGGTGTCGGCAAAAAATCCGTTAGCTTTGTTAGCACGCATTAGCTTGGAAGGCTAACTTGACTTGTTTACAATATTACCTGAACGTTGCTGTCACCCTGAACGTCCCACCACACTCCGGTCAAAAATCTGGCAGTTCAATAAAGCATTGCTTGATAGTATATATGAAGAAAAAGGAGCGAATAGTCGATTATTCATACTGAACGTATTGTATTGTATTGAGCCAAATCTGATTCGACTGACAAAAGTCGGTACAGCCGGACTCCAGATAGACTCCTGATGTAAAGATGTACAAATCTTTAGTGTTTTTATATTACAGCATTTGTGGATGGATGGTAGTTGCTGGTAGTTTAGTGTCACCTTAGCTTGTTTCCCCAGTCGGGGAAACAACCGAGCAAACCGCTTTGCAGGTGAGATTAAGTGCGGATGAGATTGACGCAGCTGTACCTGCAGAAAAAGCAACTCTAAAACTAACGTGTTTTCTTTTTTTTTTTGATTGACATGAGAAACATTAAGTTAACTGCTCCTAGCAACCCCTGCCATAGCTTCTGATGTTAGCGGGACGGATCGTCACTCGCTGCTGATTGGTCAGGGCAAAATAACCCGCCCAACAAACAGAAAACAGCTAACATGAACACCATGTCAGACTGAATAATGAAGGCAAAAAAATTGGCCATAATTACCATAACCCCAAGGAGGAACTGATGTAAAGTGAACTGATGTTGTTCAGTTATCGTCTGAGAAACATAAGTCAGTGATTCTGATCTCTTTGTGTGAACAGCTTTAAACAGCCATCTTCACAGGGAGCAGCACTGAGCACAATAGACAGCCGAGTAATTTGATTTCTGCCATTTGTTTATCTAATTTGAGTTACAGCCTCATAAATGTATCTGCTGTCGCCACCACAGCAGTTTTTCTTAACGCCCGTCTAAATTTATTCATGAAAAGAGGCGTTTGAATCTGCGGCCAAGCTCTTTCATCAGTGCGTTTGTTGGTGTTGATCATTTCTCAAAGAGCTTCTCCCTCACTCCGTCTCTGTCTGTCTCTTGGTGACATGATTACCGCTGCACCACATCACAGCCTGGCGCTGTTATAAGTCCCACATTTAACGTAAACACGAGGGGTTGCCATGGCGAGGCTGGCAGGGCTGCACGGTCGTGCCCACTTTCTTTCCTATCATCATCATTATCAGGCACCTCAAACGTTCCACCGCAGCGCCTGCCAGAGCTACACGACACATACTTATTATTTGTGTCAGTCAAACACTCCTGATGCAACATTTCTCAAATCCAGTGGTTCCCAAAATTCCCAAATGTCAAGCTGGTTCTGGTATTGATGTATTGTCTTGTCCCCTTTGGTGCCACAGTGGAAGAGTCACTGTTCCTGCTGATGTGACCTGAGCTGACTCCATCGCATGCTTTTACTCATTAGAGCTCGTCCACACTGATGTAGATACATTTAAAGAGGTCTTTTATGTTGTGTCTCAATTCAGATACTTCTGTTAGTACATTTCCATGTAGTACACTGTGTACACTATGTACTTACTTGCCTAGTGCGTGAATTTCGACAGGGTAGTGTTGTCTCAAATCGAACACGGCTGTTGTGTGCTTACTGGAAATGACTATCTCAACATTTGACCTCTTCTTCTTCTTTTTAATGGTGAATTGCAGCCGGGCGGAGCATTATCTCCAACATCTGACCTGCCAAAATATCTGTTTGCTCACTCGACTTCAATTCAGTTTTATTAAAAATGAACATGCTTTTAATTTTAGTGCAGTGTTCACCGTAACAATCGCAACCGCAGCTGCAATTTTGACAGGTTGGTGGTCCTCCCCTTCCCTACGTAGCCAAGATGGCCACCATTGATGGTGAGAAGTGTGCAGCGTCCCTCACTCAACTTTCTGACCGCTATGAGTTAAACACCATCTGGGTACTCACAGTGCTGCATTTTACCATAATGTCAGTGTGAACGCACTTAAAATAACAAGTGTAAGTACTGAAGAACGCGAATTGAGACACAGCTTTAGTCTTTTCCACACTTTGTTTTCTAGAAGTCTCAAACAACTGAAAAACAGCCAAATCTCCTTTACTTCCACCAGCATCTGGCACAAACATGGTCCGTTCCTCTTCTTGGTCTCTCAGCAGGATGAAGCTTTGTTCTGTCGCCTCCGACTCTCTCTGTGATCTTTCATTTTAGTTTTTAAATGCAGCCAATCACACAGTACAGGTGTTGTCAATAATGTCTGAAATGTCTGTGGTTGACCATCACACATCCCCATCCACACCACGACACAAAGGCACATTTCATTTGATCCATTTTGGTGTCTGTGAAACAGCGAGTCCTCATACCTGATCGCCACAATTGTTTTGTTGTTGTTTTTTTGCAAATGTAGAGCAAAACATCCCATAAGAGCTTCGTGCTGATCTTTTGTCGCCATCGGATGAAAACTAGATGGTTTCGATCTAATACCAAGTAACACCAGGACCAGAATCACCAACATCAGTATTTGTTTTAACTCTTCTCTGCGTGTTGAAATGCGACACCGCTCTTAATGCTAAATAACAAATGTTCACAGAGTGAATTCTCCAAACTGAAGGTCATCACTGCGCCGGTGCAGAGTACTCCAGCAAAATGACACTGAGTTTTCCTGCACAAAAACTGAATCTAGCTCAACTTTTGTTGCAGTTCCGGCAAGGCTCTGCACAACAAATTAATTCTACTGTTTACAACAAGACTGAGGACAAAATGATTGTTGTAAAATCATTTTTCATAGTTCTGTAAACCGCTGTGCAGTGTTTTGATGTCTGATAAGTCTTCAGACTCATGGATGTATAGTGAAACTGGACTTTCTGGGATTTCATCTTGTCACCCACACCTGAGGCAATGCACCTCCACCAACACAGCACCTTGGGTGTTTTTTAACGCACGAATTAACCCATTAAGTCTGGGAAAAGATCGCCATGGTTTAAGGAAACTAACAGTGACTGGTCTCTGGTGTCCACACTTTGTACTTCGCGACTTCTTAAGACTTTTCACGGTGGTATACTTCTTGTTTTGCTATTTAACGTAATAGAGTACAGTAGAATTGAGTAGGTCTCTTTTGAAAAGCCGAAGGTGCCGGCTTTACGTTGATGCAAGGCCAAAGAGAGAGGAAAAGATGCGTTTCTACATTTATCTGCATTAGTGTGGACGTGGCCTTATTTGTGTTCTCTTACACTTTGTTCTCTTTTACACCCTTGAACATTACTCTCTCTCTCTCTCTCTCTCGCTCTCTCTCTCCTGACTTTCAGCCTCTTTTCTCTCATCACACAGGTCCCCTGGAGCCCCATTAATAAGCATGTGTTTGTAATTACATTCCTCCAGCCACCAGTGACATAGAGGTGCCCTGGCACAGAATCACTGGCAGCCAGTGCCTCTGCCTTAATGTGTATGCCCCCTCCCAACCCTCAGCACCCCACCACGCCAGCCCCTGTGCCCAAAATAGTTTAATGAGGAGCTTTTTAATGCTTTTATTATGGCAGAAACTGGAACCATGTACCGAAGCCTAATGCCACGCCGCCCCCACCTCAGCTCGCTAACTAACCGCCAGAGGTAATACTGTGTGAGCGCCTTGCCCTCAGGATTGGGGAACATTTAAAGCCTGTGTTGCTATTTTGTTTTTAATATGCTAACTCTTAACCACACACTCCTGCACGCACCTACCTCTGCATACATGTTGCTTGCACGCAAAAACGCATTCATGCACAAACACACACATACACAGCTGTGCAATCAGGCATCCTCGGAGGCAGTGATTTACTACCCGGGACTATTTTATTAATTTAATTACACATTTACAATCATTCTTCTCAGAGGAAAACAGGGAGAAAAGTGCTGCCTGTGTGTTTTTTTGCAGAGGCAGCCAAACCTTGTTTTATTTTATGGCCGAGAGAGAAAGATGTTGTTTTATTTTACGAGTGGCCTCAAGGTTTCCTTAATGTGTTAGAAACACAAAGGGTGTGTCCTGTAAAGCAGAGCTCTTTAATGCTCTTTTTTGTTTGTTTGGTTTCTTCTCTTTAAATTTCCACCAGCCCGACGAGGGAAACAATCACTCACCTTAAAACAAATAGGGAAGCTTTTTTTCTATTTCATTTTCTAAACCCAAGCTGTCTGTCAAAAGGAAACTGTTTCAGAGACAATGGCGGGCCTTCAAACTGAACACGTTGAGGATCTGCTTTTGGTTCCACCCTGTGTGTGTCATTATTTCCTAAACTGCGGATCGAAATGGGTCATTAGTCTGTGTCAGACAGCTTCCCACATGACAGGAATAAAAATGAGCCGACGTTAGTTTAGGTCACTGCAGGATGAGAGATGAAATTTGCAAGTTTCATCCCTGAAGGGGAATAAATCTGTTGCTCCACCAGGATGCGAGCTGCATGACAAACCATGAAACAATACAACAACTCAGGAGAGCTGTTTGCCAATGTTACCATGGCTACGTTCAGAGATTTACTTTAGGAGATTTATCTAGTTTTCTATAAGAGTTGCTGACTAATTGGTTCTTCCCACCAAATCCCACACAAAGTTTAAGAACCCTCAGTCTATGATTTTAACAGACTCCAATCTAGAGCCAAGAATGCTGCTAGTTCAGAAGTGCTAAAAGAACAACAACTTGTAATGTGTCACAGTCAAAACCATAAAGCCTATATACAGTATAACATATTGGTGTAAAGACTTGATATGGTTTTCCCTAACAGGTTGTGCAATGGAGTTGAGGCCTGCTGTTGTCAAGTAATTTGACAAAAACAAGCCCCATTTTCTTGACTTAAAATGTTCTGAAACATTACCGCACTCCTCAGAGCTTTGAACTTGTTCCTTGTTTCCCCCCAAATTGCCATTTCAAACCACTCAAGTCACATTAACACATATTGATATTACAACAGGGTTTGACAGTTGAAAGTTGAAATCGTTGAAGAAGTTCAGACACAAATGTCTTTCGGGTAAAATAAGTGTTAGTGAACTTGTGTACACTTCTTGTCCTGAAGGCGTACTCTCTCCCTTGTGTTGTAATCTCAACCAAAGAGCACATAGTACCAGATCTCAATACTCCGCCGGGTCGTGACCTTGAGCTGAGAAGTTAGTGCGCGGATCGCGCCAATCATCTTATCACCTTTCTCTATAGGGGCCGGTCAGATCCGCTGCCATTTGCATGCATGGATCTGTCGTTAGCATGTGGCCGTCAGCTCTCAGGGAGGTTCGTCTGCGGTGGAAAACATCAGTCAGCCGCCAGCGTCTGACAGACCTCATTACTCACGTTACCGGCTGACGATGGCAAGGAGCCTCGGCTTCAAGTCAAGACATCCAGCATCGCCTGTTATTTGGGCCCTTCAAGTGCCGGGGCAGAACACACACAGACAGGGCTAAACACAGCCAGCGTAGCCACCAGGAATGTGTTTTTGCCTTATTTCTGTTGACGTGTAAGAGCAGCGAGGGAGAAGCATCTGTCTTCGTTTTCCCTGAAACTCTATATATGCAGAACAAGCCTTAATGCTGTCATTACACGTACTGTCTTATTGCTGCAAATCAAATCCATGGTCATGGAATTAGTAATAGATATGGCTGACAATCACTGTGTGTGTGTGTGTGTGTGTGTGTGTGTGTGTGTGTGTATGTCAACGTGTGTGTGCCTGCAGATTTGTGTACGGGTTCTCGAAGGGCCAGGGACAAAATGGCAGAAGGGGGCACGTCTTATGCACACAGGATCAGGGCTACATTTAGGAAAAGGGTCCTGTGAGGGGCACTTAGGCCGACCATAACGGCAGTCGGGCAGACCAAGAGGGGACTTGGGCAAATCAGAGGGGCACTAAGGCCGACTAGAGGGGCATTTGGTCACTTGGTCCATCCCCGGGGGAGTGGCTTTGGGTGCACTTTGGCCAATCATAGGGCACATAAACCTGTCACAGGGGCACATGGACCAACCAGAGAGGCACTCGGGTCATCCAGAAGGCTTTTTGGGCTGATCAGCGAGGCACTAGATGTGAACATAGTGGCACTCAGGGTCATCAAAGGGCCACTTGGACAAATCAGACGGGCACTTCGGCCGACTAGGGGGGTACTTGGTCCATCCGATGGGGCCCTTCCTTGAGCCAACCAGAGTGGTACAAGAGCCAAACAGAAGGGCACTTGGGTGGACCAAAGGGGCTCTTGGGCCGGCTAGAGAGGTGCCCAGGGCAAACCGAGGGTCACTCAAAATGGCACTGACCAACTAAAAGGTATAGGAGCCGACCAAAGGAGTACATGGGCCATCAAGGGGGGCATTGGGGTCTCTTGGGCCAATCAGAGAGCCACTTGGGATAATTAGAGGGCCACTAGGGCTGAATAGTGGGGCATTCGGACAGACCAAAGGGGCACTTAGGCCACCCTGATGGGTACTTTAGTCCATTAGGACAAAGACATATCATGACTTTCAAAAACCAAAAGGTACTTTAGCTTTTCCTAAATGTCTCTTATGGCAAACAAGCTGTGCTCTGATTACTGCTCCCCTTAACACGCACAAAAACAAACACACACATGCGGCGACAGGAGGCACACACACACACACACACACACAAGGTCTCCCATGATTGAAGTAATGATTACACCAAATTACGACACCTGTTAACATTCACGTCTGTTACTGTGCATGAGCATGGCCTGAATTATGGTGAAGAGAAACAATTTCCCACCGCCGCTGCCTCTGCCGCCGAGCTTTGTAAAACAAGTTGAGTAACCTCTGGCCTGCAGAAGGCAGATTATTACAAGAATTTAGCTTAACGAAAACAGACGCACATTAAGCCATCACAGGAAGAATGACTTGCAACGGAGATTACAGCATCCTCCATGAGTCAAATGTGTGATATGCTTTATGAGGACGAGGGAAAACAAAAACACATGGATCCACTTTGATTTTATAAATGGAGGATCTGTTGGCTTAACAGTGTCCAAGGTCATGACACGCACATGCACAAAATACACACACACACACACACACACACACATACATACACTCTCTGAACCCATAATCAGATCTGAATCCCCTTTGTGCCATAAAATATTTATGTGTATTGCACACACAGACATTTCTTATCCAGCATGAGAAAAGTGTAGATTAGTGAGTATGTGTGTGTGTGTGTGTGTGTGTGTGTGTTTGGGGTGGAGGGGTGGGGGGGTTCCAAATTAGACTGTAATTGAAAACAAATCCACATAGTAGTTTTTTCTTGGAGCTATAATGAGGTTAAGTCACTGTTTGCCTCCTCCACTCCGTCAGTCAGGGTGAGGAATCATGTGAGACAGAGACATGCGAGTCGCTGCCCTGAGCCTCGGCTGCTCGTCTGTCATGGGAGAGTAAAGCCAGCATCACACCTCATCCATCCAGCTGCTGGACAACTGCCACACACACACACATATTTACTCATGGGAGTGTACACTCACACAGGCCCTGGGGCCCTAATCAAAAAATATAATTAAACTTTAAAGATATCAGTGTAATTCTCATGGAAAGTGTAAATAAACAGAAACATAAGAAACACAGGAAATGATAGCTACCCCAAATCTGTTATTTGTAATTAAATTTGTTACAGTGTTCCCAAATCCCCAAATTTTAAAGTTTAACACATCTCAGAGTTGTTAGTTGTTGTAATGTGCTCCCAAATCTGTTATTTATTATAATCCCAAAATTTGTTCCATTGACCTCAAATGTGTTCTTTGTTATAATTCCAAAATTTGTTATAAAACACCCAAAACCCCCAAAATATTGTAGAGCACACCTCAAATTAGTCAAGTTATAATCCACAATTTTTTTTATAGTGCTCCCAAATCTCCAAATTTGTCACCCACATTTATTTTATTTAATCCAAAACTTTGTTATTGCACACCTCAAACCTGTTATTTGTAATAATCCCAAACTTTTTTTGGGCGACTCCAAATCCCCAGATTTGTTATAGTACACCTTGAATTTGTCATTTATTATTTATTTGTTTTAAAATGTCCCAAATCCCAAAATAAGGTTCAGCAAACTTCAAATTAGTTTTATGTTATAATCCCAAAATTTCTTAAGTGATGTCATAGAGTTGCTTTATCAAAACCAGCTTTATCAAATCTTAAACAATGACAGGAAAAACAAGAAAATGAACCAAAAGAGTTCACATTTTTCATTTCTTCGAGGCCCCTGGGGGCCCCGTACCTGCATGTATATGTATTCACTAAGTACACTTAATGATTAGACGTGGACCAGTGCACCTGAACTGTTCGCCTTGTTGTGTGTGTGTGGATGCATGTAGTCGAGCGTCTGCGTGGCATGGAATAAAAACCCAGCCAAGCGGTAATACATCACACTGGCGAGAGTTTATTCCTCACCACAGCTCCTCGGTGGTGGAGGATGCTCCACTCTGTGATATTAAACCCCGGCGCGGTGCATCATCATGAGAAACCTACAATGTCTGGCAACCTCGCAAAGTGCAGCAATGCCCACTTATTTTAGCAGAACAAAAGCTTTGAGCTGTCAGAAAGCACCCATCTGGAGCCAAACAGAGAGGCTTCATTGTTCTCCCTCCCTCCACCTCTCCTCCACGACCCCATCTTCCTGTTGTGCTGGCTTGGCAGCGAGAAGGGGATTTTTATTTTGGTTTCTCTGCTGGAGGTCAAAGTTCCCTGGGATGTGGAATCAGAGGAGACGTTGCCATGTTTCCCCTCCCTCGTTTTTCAGCCCCTTCCCAGCAGTCCCTCTGGGATAGCGAAGTAGCGCATTTCATCTTCCATGAGAAACGGCAGTGAGCTGCGCGGTGGAGGCGGCGCAGAGTAGCATGATCACACGGCGTGCAGAGGCTCTGTGCAAGCACGCAATCTCCCATATGATGCGTAGGCAAGCATGCGAGCGAGCACATCTGCTGCTGCAGATGATTTCACACACACACACCCAGACACTAAGATATTGCTCAATGCTCACTATTTATGGGAGATATTTGTGTAGTTTTAGCTGTGATTTGTATCAGTTACGGAAGCATTTTACTCATCGGCTTCAGCGTAAAGAAACACAGTGCATTGTGATCAATTATATTAACTTTTAAAGTCATTTTTAACCCTGTTATCCAAAGCTCTTTCCAGGAACACAACTGTCTATTAACCACGGTACGTACGGTAGGTTAGTGTTGCACGTTTACTCCAGACAGTCCACCTTCGTTTGAACTATTAATATCAGCGGTTTATGTAATTGCGTTAAATTGGACTTTTGATCATGTGATGCACTGTGGACGTTGTAAAGCCGTGTTCCTGTGTCTCTGCAATTAAGCTGCTGTGTAAGATGTTTTCATAACCACACCCAACTTTTTCTTTAAGTCTCTGGGTGGACGTGATGGAGCTCTTTAGGGGCCCAGGCCAATTACATCATTATCTTAACCAAGCTGGCTGAAGAGAGGCCTTGAGACCTTTTTCTCCAAACACAATCAGATGAACATTCATCACAGCAAAAGGCCTTTTTCTTTCCTTTTGCACATGACTCACAGCAGAGATGTTTTGATGACACACCTCCATGTGATGCCAGGTAAGCATGTGACACAGCGGTGAGTGGGCTGCAGATGCGTCCATCGGCGGCGGCGGCAGCAGAAGCCGCAGCGTTCCTGCGTTCCTGCCCGACAGACAGCAGAGATGACTCTCCCTTGTTGTTGCAGCAGAATGATGAGTCATTAAGTGTTTTTAGGAGGCCTTTTTAGATGTCTGCTTCCCTCCCCACCCTCCCGCCTGCCTGGTTCAGCCCGGCTGTTCATTGCGAGTTAGGGGGGTTTAATATTTTCCGTGCACTGTGTCCAGGACATTTACAGTTGGCGTCAGGGTACGCTGTTGGTCTGAGGGGAGGCACTTTGAAGTGTTTGTGGTTTCGCCACATCTGCAGGCAAGATGTTCATACGGGGCTGGGGGTTCGGGGGATGGAGGGAGGAGGCGGTTCAGAGGAGAAGGAGGTGGAGAGTTTCTGTCGTTGCGCCTAATGTCATGTGACAATGAACAACATCCCTCAACTCTTTCCAAGGATCGCTCGGTGGATCGGAGCAGCCCATGGTGGCGCGGTCGTTAAATTCTCATTTCTCATGGTGAAATGTGTGCAGCGTGCATGTTTTCTGTCGAGAACCAAATGTGGCAGGCATCATGTGTTTGTGTACACACACAGACAGGGATCCTGTCCACAGGAAGAGGCTGCGCTGAAAGAGGGACTTTCCCAACATGTGCTTTTTATGTTGCGAGGGAGGTGTCTCTGCTATAATGTTGATAAATGCCTCACATTACTGCAGCATTTAGGCTCAAAACAAGAAAACCGGCTGAGTTGATTAAATGCTTGTTTGTAAAACTTTGCAGGATTATTATTTTCAGTTTGTTTTATACTTTCTAAAAATAGGCGAAAAGGCTATAAAAAGAGAATCCAAACATCAGCATCAGGGTTTTAAAAGTCCAACCACAGGGCAGGGGTGAAGCCAGGGTGGTGCCACGGTGCCCCATTAAACCGTACCGCGGTACCCGTTAAACCTCTCGTCAGACGTTGGTTGTCTCAGTCTGCTCCTCTTCTACGGAGCCCAAACTTCACCCTGCAAGCCACCAAAGCAAAGTGGAGCGTCTACACAGAATTAAGCCCCCGCCGCAGGGACATCGATTTAATCATCAGTTTATGGAGCTGGATTTCGCTGAGCCCATAGTCGCCGCGCCCACAAGTATTTTCACATTTCATTAGCTCGCAGGCTTTGCCAGGGCGGCGGCGAAAGGCAGAGGGAGGCGGCGGTGAGCTGGTGTTGATCCCAGCGTTGGAATTTTGACTTCTTTATTTTCCACACTTTTATTCCCGCCATATTCCTCTCCCTCCCATGCTCCCAGACGCCGGCGCTGCCATTTGCAACCATTATTAAAGTCATATTTCACAGCTTAGTTCATAAAATCACTCAACTTGCTTCAAATTAGTAGGATTGCTCGCCCGCTCCCCCCTCCACCCCTCTCCTCCTCCTCCTCGTTCCCTCTTGGCTCCCCCCGCAAAGCATCAGAGGGAATGATGGGTTCGCGGTGGATTTCACACAGTTTCTGCCGTCGAGCTGCGAGCTGCCATCTCAGGTCAGGATCACTGGACTCACATCAGGTTCAGGTTTGAGTCTTGGCTCCTGTACACATGGCAGCAAATTTCCTCACACCATAAATACTGTGATGATTGAGACTGTAAGTGTGACAGAGGCTCACTGCTGAGGCTTTCACTAACCTGCTGCACGGATACATGAATACCTCCTGCACTTTGCCTCATTTTAGTCATTTAATTTTAAATTAGCATAAAGAAAAATAAAATGTAACATTTACTTAGTCAATATCTACAGATTAGTCTGTTCAGAAGTGCAACCAAACATGAGGTCATTTTTTAATCTGTCATCTATGTGTTGGTGTAATTATCACAGAGTATCTGCTATACAATAAAATAATATCAACACACCTAAAAAGATCCATGTTTAGAAAATCAGCTAATAGTTTCTGGCTGCTCTCGGAACAACAGAGCCAGACAACATGGTTTTTATTACTGTGCTGACATGTTGATGGTGATTTGTCATTCAAATACTAAACTATACATTTTAGCTATAAATTATACACACTTGCAGTGGAACAATCAATTTACGTCAGATTGATTTCTCAAATCAGTTTGCAGAATGTCAGTCATATAATTATTAATCTCTGGTTTTAGAGGCTTTAATCTGCTTTATGAAAGATTTTTTCATTTTAGAATAATGTTGTGATTTAACCTTTCAGTTTGATAGATTAGGGCATGTAGTAGAAAGAGACTGAAGGGTCAGTACTGAAGGTCAGAGGTGTTGAGATGATCCTGAAAGAGTGAACTATTTGATTTGTTGAACTGGTCAAAGCCAGGAGAGGCCCAGTAGCCAGAACATCTCGCAGGACGCTGTGTTGTGAGAGTCCTGCAGCTAAACGTGAGTCTCACCTGTCTCACAGGAACATCCTCACGTCAAACTTGCAACACTCCCAGGTTTGGGGGCACGTTAGGTGGAAGGTAGGCTCTGTTTTCAACTTTTCCACAATGAGTTTCTGCATAACAATATGTTTAAAGCTATAGAGCGCTGCAGGGATGAGGTATTTTTGTAGTCCAACCCGGAAGTTAGCATCGCCCTGGTCCCCTCAACAAAAAGCCAATGGGAGTTTACAGCTTTTTGTGCTGCTCCCAAGTGGCAAAACATCAGGCATCGTCATTAAATTGTGTGCAGCTGCAGAATAAAATATGTGCTATCTGTAGCCAATTTGCCAACAGTTCATAAGATTAACAAATCAATCTTCTAACTAGGACTTTCCTGAATGTAGCTCTTCCATATTTTGTATTATGTCTGTACATTTCTTTTTATAATTTTCCTACATAACCTGTTTGGCTGTAAAACATCTTATGATGAGGAGCTACGTGAGCGAACTCTCACTTACTTTCTAAACCCAGTGGGTTTTTATGATTCTCCCTCACATTCTCCTTTTTAACAGCACTGGATTTTTCCTTTAATTCTCATATGTGTAACTAAACAAACAAACAAATAAACCTTTTGGGACTGTTTCAAAGAGTGAACGGTGATAAAATGCTATAAAGAAAGAAAGAAAGGTATTTCCTATCCACTTCAACCTAAATATTCGACATTAACTGTGAAACACATAGATGCTTTTTTTTTTACTTGATCATTAACTTCAACAATTAGCGTCACTTATCATCTGAGTTCTACCCAAATTACTTCTAACTATCCTCCTGGAACAGTTGTCTCATGAGGGCAAATTACTATTAGGTTTGACTAAAAATGTCGCCCATGTGAGTCCAATAAACTTCCCCCTCACATCTTAACCGCCGGGTGTTTCAATGTTCCCCTTGTATACAAGCCCAGGAACACGACTGAACAATGTCTCCCTCCATCATAAACTGCTTTAGTGTGGTCTTAAAAGTTCACATCCTGTTTTGCTCCGAATGCAAACACGCTGCTTGAGGTTGAGGATCTTCAAGTGGCTTAAAACCAGGAGAGGAAAAAAACAAACACACACACACAAGAAGCTTAAAGATGCTGCTGCTCTTTCCTGTGTGGGAGTTGAGGGAGGAAGAGAATAAGGAGTCATTTCAGACTGAAAGAGGCGTTCACTGTCTCTTCCTGTCTCACTGCTTATGTTATTGATGCATTAGGAACATCGAGACTGTCCTCACCAGAGACACAACAGCACTGGTTGTTTATTTAAATGCCTAAAACGCCCTGTTTTTATGTTTATCTGATGAGCGACCTCTTATTTATGTCACGGCTGATCCGTACTGGAAACCCAAGTTGTTCTGCACATGTGCGAAAATGCGGCTACTTCCTGTCACCGTTTAGTTTTTTTCTTGAATGCAGAAATTAAAAGCTTCAGTTGAAGTCACACTTTATATTGATAAGTGGAACATTTCTTTAGAAATACAAAACAGGGAGAACATTTTTTTATAGGATTTATTTAATAATGACAAATGTAATCATTCTCGGCACAAAGTCAAACACGTTCCAAGTGGGTGTTGGATTCCGCCAGGGCTGCCCCTTGTCACCAATTCTGTTTGTGATATTCATGGCCAGGATCTCAAGGCGCAACCGGGGGGAGGAGAGTGTCCGGTTTGGTGGTCTCAGAATAGCATCTCTGCTCTTTGCGGATGATGTGGTTCTGTTGGCTTCATCGGGCTGTGACCTTCAGCATGCACTGGGGCAGTTTGCAGCCGAGTGTGAAGCGGCTGGGATGAGAGTCAGCACCTCCAAGTCCGAGGCCATGGTTCTCAGCCGGAAAACGGTGGACTGCCCCCTTTGGGTTGGAGGTGAGTTACTGCCCCAGACGGGGGAGTTCAAGTATCTCGGGGTCTTGTTCACGAGTGATGGTAAGATGGAGCGTGAGATGGACAGGCGGATCGGTGCAGCATCAGCAGTAATGCGGGCGTTGTACCGGACCGTGGTGGTGAAGAGGGAGCTGAGCCGGAAGGCAAAGCTTTCGATTTACCAGTCGATCTACGTTCCAACCCTCACCTATGGTCATGAGCTTTGGGTAGTGACCGAAAGAATGAGATCGCGGATACAAGCGGCCGAAATGAGTTTTTTCCGCAGGGTGGCTGGGCTCACCCTTAGAGATAGGGAAAGGAGCTCGGACATCCAGAGGGAGCTCGGAGTAGAGTCGCTGCTCCTTCGCATCGAAAGGAGCCAGTTGAGGTGGTTCGGGCATCTGACTAGGATGCCTCCTGGACGCCTCCCTTTAGAGGTTTTCCGGGCACGTCCAACTTGTAGGAGTCCCCGGGGCAGACCCAGAACACGCTGGAGGGATTATATATCTCATCTGGCCTGGGAACGCCTTGGGGTCCCCCAGGAGGAGCTGGAAAGCGTTGCCGGGGAGAGGGATGTCTGGACAACCCTGCTTAACCTGCTGCCACCGTAACCTGGCCCCGGATAAGCGGAAGAAAATGGATGAATGGATGGATGGATGGAAATGTAATCAATCAATCAGTAATGTTATCTTTGGTTTTACTAGTTATGAAATTGAAGATTCAAATTTTTCTCATTATATAAATACACGTTTTTCTTGTTTTTGAAAAGAATGTCTAATATATGGAGCTAATTTTATCATTCATTAACAAAAAGAGCTGGTAAAACGCTTGCAGTGCTTGAATAAAGTAATTATTAAATTCATTTAATTATGAAAAATCAAATATATATAAATGTTTATGTATGTATTTATTATGATTAATTTGAACTTAAGATACTTTTTTAAATCAAATTTAAGTGCATCACTAGATTTTGGTAGAGTTGTAAAAGTCACACTAAACATATTTTATCAAAATGTATTTCTAAAGATAAGTTCCACTTATCAACATAAAGTCTGACTTCAGCTTTTGATTTCTGCGTTTAAGAAAAAAAAATAAAAGCAGTGACAGGAAGAAGCCGCATGTTCGCTCATCTCGCAGAACAAATCTAGTTTCCGGTACGGATCGGGCCGTGACACAAGGAAAGGAGGAAGTAGCGTGATGTTGTTTAAGTCGGGAATGAATTTTCATGCTTGGCCTGTTTTGTCATGTAGTCTGGAGAAGTTGTGGTGGCATCAGGCAGTGAGTACATTTCAATCATGTATCTGACAGCACTTTGAAAATTAAGAAACTATCCAATATAAAATCTGCTCCACTTCAATCAGCCATAAAAGGTCACATCACCATAAATTACACCCACAGTTTTAAGATATCTGTCTTTGAGATTTATGCCTCTAAAATCTAAATCTAAAAAAATGAATCAGCAGCGTCTCCAGAAACGCCCCGATGTCCTAGTTACTCATTTGGATACTGTTGACAGTACTTTTCCTAAGCTTATGGCTGCATTCATTGATTTGTGGCCACTAGGGGGCAGAGGAACTCACGAGAAGCTGACCAGCACAAACCTCTGACATATTATCACATTATGAAGCAGTTATGACAAACATGTAAGCGATCAATGGCCTGTTAACACATCAAGCAGACACAGAGCAACATGATCATCCCATTGGAGTGGTGTTTGTGTCCACTAGTCCAGTGTTCCCTCTCTGTTAGCTCTGTTTTTGTGGGAAATATCTGGCTCTTTAGCTGCCGTATCCCGGATAGGGGAGCTGCCATCTTGTGCTTGGAGCCAGAGTCCGTGCAGTAGTGATCAGTATCGAGGTCCCGCCCATACACCCACCCGAACCAATCACAAGCACACCACAAGATGTCAATCATGACGTGACACCCCCTTTTTATAGCTCTAAATAACTAATTAAAACCAAACTGATCAGAAAAACGAACACTTGAACAAACATCAGCGTGATAAGAACCTAAAATGACAGAAACCATCTTTGGGAACATTTTATTTGACGTGTTCTTTGATTTTTCAGTTTGGCCCATGTCCCATCTGCTAACATGGAGGAGGCGGGGCTTATGACCTATACTGCAGCCAGCCACCAGGGGGCCATCCAGATGTTCTGGCTTCATTTTTGGGGGGAGCTGTCATGGCGTCCATCTTTTTATACAGTCTATGGATGAAAACCAGAGTTGGTGAGATTTCTCTGTGGGTTCATCGACCCCTTTCACATTACACGCAGTCATTGTTAATATAAAAGATTTGATTAGTGGAGCTTTAATAAAGTGTTTTGCTTTATGATAACCACACCTCAACCATGCTGCAGGAATATTGTGGGAATAATAGATTTTTTTAAAAATTGGCAGCAAACATTCAACAACGATGCCAACGAATGTGATGTGGAGTTTAACAGAACTGTCCAATTACAACAGTTGGCGAGTGGGCTGCATGCTCTCACTGTATAAATGACACACACACACACCAGGCTCCATAAAATGAAATTGAATAATAAACTGTTGGCATCAAACCGCAACTTATTATGAAGGCCGAACCCCCGCCGGCAGAAATGAGCTCTGCCTCCCAAGATCAAGAGACAGGAAATACCTGCCGACTCTCTCAGGTCCCAGCAGATTTACTGGAGCAGCTAATGGCTCCAGCAGCGGGGCCTGTTTCTCTGCCCTCCTTCTCATGAATACATCACATCACACTCACACACAAGCCAAACACACACTCACACACACTCAGGCAGATATACACACATGCACACACACAGGAATACACACAGGTATTTTATGCTTAAAAAGTTCTTATATTATCAAAACCACAACGACTAAAACAAAATGTGCTTACGGCGTTCAGACAAAAAAGCAGTCCAACGTGTAAGGGGGCTGCACTGGTGAAGGCGTGTTGTTTCAGGTACCAATGACACAATGAAATTCAATCCAGGAAGTCCAGTTTGAGTAACAGATCTGTGCAGTTTGAAGGTTTATCAGACGCCAAAACACAGCGAGGCGGTTTGTAAAACTCTGAGACAGGACTTTACCACACGCTGGAAATTATTTTGTCTTTCGTCAGGACGATCCCAAGGTAAACAGTAGAAATACGCCGCTTCACTTCACATGTTCGCTTTTGCCACATTTCGACAAAAGTTGAGCCAGATTCAACTTTTTGCTGGATCTCTAATCAGATGAGGAAGGAAAACAGAAAAGAAACGAGAGGAAAAAAGAAAAGAAAAAGAGAGAAGAATGGATAAAGGAAAGAGAAGAGAAGAAATAAGGAAGGATGAAAAGAAAGGACAAAAGGTTGAATAAAAAATCTGAATCAACAAAGTACCTCCAGTCATCAGACTGGGTTAACCCCAACCCCAAGACAAAAGTGAAAATTTAAAGAAAGACAAGTAGAATGTAGAAAGTACCAGAGCCTCAAAACTGCAATGAGCTACAGAACTTGAGTAAATGTACTGAGTTACTTTCCACCTCTGATGGTCATTCAACACACACACACACTTGACTCCCCGCACACACTTGACTCCCTGAAGACACACAACACGCTCCAACCCTCTGCCTCGCCCGGCCCTCTGCTCTGACTCACGTAGGAAAAAAAGATTTAATCATGGGAGTAAATTGGCTCGGTGGAAAAATGATTCGTCGGGGCATAATGTGCATGTGCGAGCCATTTCAACTCATTACGCCGTGATCTGAAAGGTTATGGAATTGAAACCAGCATGAGAGACGGAGCTTCCAAGGGCACCGAGAGCACCGGGCCCCAAGAGCGGCTCCACATGTTGTCAGACAACACGCTACCACGGCAACACGGGGGTGGAATGGTGGCAGCATGAATTGTGGGTAAATCTAATTGGGTGGCTCTGCTCTCAAACCTCACTCAGAGCAATGAAATGAGGTGTTTGTTGTACCAAATTACACTGAATTAATGTACACACTTGCACTTACACCCACACACACACGGATGCCATCATCTGTGGGGTTTGCTTCCAGCTGTGATATGCTGTGTGTTATTCAGACCTGCGTGTTGTTTGTTTACAGGAGAGCATATGCCACATGGCCAAAAGTATGTGGACACCCGATCATTCCACTCATATGAGTTACAACATGAACATGTGACTGCAACACCATGGGCATTAATGTCCTCCAGATTAAACGGCAAAATACGTCGTTTGTCCTCTGGAACTTCTTCTTCTTCTGATGTGACGCCCCACCAGCAGCAAGACGTCTGTGCTGCTGACAAACACATCTGTTTTACAATGGTTACGGTTTGGTTAGGTTTAGGGAAAGATCATGGTTTGGGTCAAAATAAGTGCTCTGTTAAGGTAAGAGGAGCTTCGTCATCGTGGTTGCAATAATAATTGTGTGGTTTAGGTTATGGAACGGGTTCCAGTTCATCCCAAAGGTGTTGGATGGGGTTGAGGTCAGGACAGTCAAGTTCTTCCACACCAAAGAGGGGAAACCATTTCTTCATGGAGCTGCTTTGTGCCATTGTTATGTTGATTACACACGATGTGTAGCAATGTAGCATGGCCGAAAGTAAGTGTGAGGGGGTCGGGGTGGTGGATGGGCATCTAACACATCTGACTTTCACGCAGGAGACCAAGTCCCACTTTTTATTAACCATAACCACCATCTTTACCAAACCTTAAAGTCCAACTCAAATTAAAAGGGAGACATTTATATTTTATAGTTTTTGGTTTCATGATGGCGCCCCCCTAGTTTTGCAATAATAAAAACAGAATGTCTACGTAGATGGAGACCTTATTTTGATACAGCCAATCACATCTTGTCCTGCACTATAGCTTGTTGAACAAGCCACCAAACAAACAGTGCACTGCTAACGTCAGTTTGCAGGCTAGATAGCTAATTAGCATGCAGCACATTAAACAGCATGTAAACCTGCAAACGTCGCTTGGGTCCGGTTAGATGCTGCTGTGGTTCTTTACTCCTCAGTTCTGCTAACAACACGCTGTCTGCCCATCACATGTAGCTACAGCAGGTTAGTTTACTCGTTCCCTACGGTGTAACACCAGCACTCAAAGACCTTTTTTTTCCCTTTTAATAATAAAAAACTATTAACAATACATGTTTTTGACTAAATGTGATTTCAGTTGGACTTTAGTTGCCTAACCTCAACCCATACCATAACCAATTTATTATTTGCCCTAAACAGGATCTTTCCCTAACCGTGACCACACTGTATCATTAAGAAGACCAACTGGAAGATCATTGGAACCAAGGAGGAAAAACAAACCAAGACCAATAAGCGTATGGGCAGGAGTGTCTGCATACTTTTGGCCTCGGTGTATAAGTGTGGAGTTTGCTTTTCCAGGTCAGTGAAAAATTTCTCCCAAATCTCCAGTTTAGCTTTAGGATCAGTTGAAGAAGGAGAGAAAGATGGACAGAAATATGGAAAGAAGAAGGTAGAAACTTCCTGTATTTTTACAGGGAAGGAAAGTCATGACACGAAAACAGAAAAGGACGAGGAGTGAAAGAAGGAAAGAATTGTTCTTGCATGTTTATTATATTAATTCAATTATTTATATTAAATCTTCTTTGGTAAAAAGAAAACTACAAATGTCACTTTAATTTCATGTAGTTCAATAAAACATATTTGAAACAAACAAACAATAGAACATTCCAGCAAAAGAACTGCTGTTATATACAAAATTGTTATTTTGTGTTGTGTCATATATTTGGAAGACAGACAGAAACACACACACACACACACACACGCATTGCAGAAATGTTACACCGGTCTTTCTCAGTGTGTAGGCCTCAGTGTCTGGCTCTGCACATACAGCCAAGAACACACTGGCCCTGCATTGCTCCATCATAGTCACGGTGAATCACACAGACACACACACACACACACACACACACACACACACACACACAGTCCACGCCTTTCGCTCCAGCTCCAGATGGGAAGAAATTCCTCCTTTTTTTTTGTTGTTGTGAGCAATGCTTTCCGTCAAACGCTGCTCAGCAGGAAGGTCATTTTTGGGAAGAGTAATGATTCCTCCTCTTGGTATTGCACAGTTTCTTTTCCAGTGAACACACAGCTTTAGAAATCTTAGAGTATATTAAGCTGATGCTAGGACCTACTGTAGATGTCGTCATTTGTCATCCTTTTGTTTGGCTCAGAGATTAAATCCTCACAGTCAGCAGCACCTGATCCAGGCAGGCTCCAAACCCACATTGCAGGATGAAATATTGCATGTTCAGGGCCGAGCCCTATAAAAAGTCTGTGTAACTAATCCCTGCCCTCTGAGCTGAGGAGAGCTGAGTGTGGCAAAAAAAAAAGAAAAACCCACCTCAGACCCTCGACGACATGCTGGGAGGGTTAAATGGGCAGCCAAAGAAAAAGCAGGCCAAAAATCATCAGGTCTGGTGTGATTTTTTTCAGTGACATGATTTACTATGAGAACTGGAGATGAAGAGAAAGCACATTCCTCTGGTATGGATTCTCCCAGGGAACGGAGGTTAGGCGTACTCCTCTCTCTGTCTCGCTGAAACCATCCCGGCTCCAGAGACGGACTGAGGTTTCTCTGGACGGCAGATTCCACAAAGACTCGGTCTGTTCAGGATGAAAGCTCCGGCTGTCTGAGCTGATGGCTCTGCTCTGGAAAGTGACCCCTCTGCTGCTTCCTGGTGGGGTTACTATCTTCACATGAGGATGGAAGCTATAGTGTGACCAATGCATCTTTAAAACAAGAGCAGAGACTAAAAGGCTAAAGCACTGTTAGCGCCCCATAGAGGCTGCAGTGTGCATTACACCCCACAAGAAGAAAAGACAACATAATATTTTTGTTATTTTTGTGTTGTTGGTCCAGAGGGTGGCACAAGAGGAAAGGTTCACTAAAATGAGGGTGTATATAGGCCACGTAGTGCAGGGGCAAAATTCCCACCAACAACCACAGAGACCGGGGTTCAGTTCCTGGTTTTGTACCTCCTTGGTCATGTGTTCTGAATGACAGCACAGGTACAAAGGTGCAAAGTGTCCCCTACTGTATGCTTCCATTTCCTAAACATAGGAACACAAGAATTTAACAATGTGATAGGTGTGTGTTATGTCATTAACAGCTTAGGTTTTTAGAAATAGTGTTTTTCCTGTCATTTGGGTATGGTGGAAGGCTCTAAATACTATAATACCCACAAACCTCAATCGCCTTGTGGTCTTTGCGAAGCCAGAATCTGAAAGCTAGACACACATTATACATTATACATTATACAATTATACAATGATTTGTTGGACACAATTGCCCATTTAGCGAGCCAAACTTGTCGTTTCAGGATGCACGTCTGTTTGTGGGTTCACAAGTCCTATATGTTTTGGGGTTCAGGCATCATGTCTCTCTTTCTATTTGTGGTCTGTTCTCTGTTTAGTTAGAAATAAACAAGAGGGAGAGGGAAATGGGAGAGTGGGCTGGCATCTAAATCAAACTAAACTTAACTTAATTATTACTTCTTTGAGGTTCCTTACTAAATGAAACATACTGAAGAAACTCTGCAAACTGCACTGGGGCCTGTCATAACCACCTTACGCCACTGCACTCATGAACTACTTGTCTTTGTAGTTACCTTTGGGGGAGTTACGGATTCGTACCAATAGTTTTGGCCTTTCAAAAAAACGCAGAACTTTGAGCTGTTCTGCGTTGTGAAACACCGGTATAGACGCCGCCATTTTAAAACGGAGTCTGGGGAGTCCAAGCAGCCAAATGAAGTATTTACTTAGATAATTTTCTTCTATAGTTAGAGCTGTGGCTTCAAGCTGAACTGTTCCCAGCAGTGTTTTGCATGTTTAGGCGATGACACTTGCCCTGAGTGCAGTGTTGGTCACTACATCCCCTTGTGGTCTCTGTCTTCCTCCTGTCTCTGCGAGCTGTCGGAGATATACTGTGTCTGGACTCAGGCCCAAAGCTCTGCTCTGCTGACGTGACTGGACAAATTAGTGTTACGCCGGCTAATATATTCAAAGTGCTGCCGAGCGGCTGCAGAAGACATTGAGGACTATTAGAAATGATAGCCTTGACTGTCAGCGACGCTAACCACTCCTGAAAAGGTGACAGCACATTTGGCTGCTATTTGCTGTGGGAGAGAAAAAAAAATACCTACAAGTTTAACTTTGGGGCATTTTGATCTATAATTCATACGGGATGTGGAAAATGTGTTTGGTATATTCACATCTCAAAAGAGTCATTCTGACGAGAGAAACATGCCGTGGAGATCATCTCACGCCATCGCGCCTTCAACACTTTGATGATTTGGTACTCTCTCAGTGCCAGTCTGCTCATTGACAAACTATCCTTTCATAAAAATCTCAGGGAGGAACAACTCCGCACCACTCCCGTCGAGCGCTTACGCACGCAAATGGTGAATATTTGAGGTGACTCCTGGATGTGTTTTATGCAGACAACATCTGACAGGCTTGAAATGAGGCCAGGGCAGATATGAAAGCAGGCACTGTCTGTCAAAACCAGGAAATAATCAACCCCACCATCCACCTCAGGGGCCCAGCTGAAAGTCATTACCCCAAAACAATGTGCTGCTTCTACTGTTAGTCTGAAAAAAATAATAATAGCAATAATACTTGGGAGAATTACCATAACGATTTGAGAGGATCTCAATTATCCCGTGTGTTTTGAGCCCACTGTGGAAGATTGCAGCGCGGTCACTGTCAGGGGTGTGGACGGGCTGTACTTCAGGAAAAGTTAGGGGAAATTGGTCAGCATTTATGTTCCAGCCTTGATTATAATAGCCAATGGTGATTACCCATCTCTAATCCTATTAGCATTTGTTTGGAACGTGGGATGAAAAACATTATATATGAAAAGAGCAGTCAAAAATCATAAAACTATATCCATATGCTTTCCGAGTTTGGCATTTTTATTTTGGAAAAAACAATGCAGCCGAACCTCTTCAGCTGAATTTAGGCAAATATACAGTAAGATGCACTCAAATGTATTGATGCAGCTCTGGAGAGTGGCATTCAAGCAACTTTAATAACTATAGTCTACATTTAAGCACTACACATAAAGAATTGCACAGGAGAAATCAATATAAAAATGATATCTATTAATCTGCAATATTACAAGCAAAAGTATAAAACACATACTTACATAAAAACTAAATTAATATTTATACCTGACCAACCTGTACTAAGTGCACTGAATGAACATTATACACTAACATAAGGACCCCATCAAACTGGTATTAACA
Source organism: Macquaria australasica (assembly GCA_005408345.1). Lineage (NCBI taxonomy): Eukaryota > Metazoa > Chordata > Actinopteri > Centrarchiformes > Percichthyidae > Macquaria > Macquaria australasica. The sequence goes on along the minus strand of SEMN01000334.1, from coordinate 318,198 downwards.
CGTGATCTTTATCTGGATATCTTCGCTGGAAAAGCGCACGTTAATGTAGACGTTAATGCACAAAGTATGCATTGCAATTGGAATACAGTCAGATCGGCCAGACCCCATCTGGAGGTGGTCTAGATGCAGTTTGTGGCCATAGTCTTAAGAAAAAAATCTGCCAAGTTGAAAGGTCACCTGTCAAAAAGCTACAGACGAGCTCTTCCTCTGCAAAGGAAAAACAATTAGAGCCTATACACCATGGATGGATTAAAGCTACAGTAGGTAATATTATTTAATTATAATTTTGGTTGAAATAACTAATTTTGACCATTGCATGTTACTAACAATATTTAATTTAAAAAAAATGTGTGTCTCTGAGCACCCGTCCCTTTGTATTTCATTTTTTTAAAAACTGGACCCGGGCTGAATCAAACAACCAATCAGGGTTAGCTAGCACGTACCTAGCCAATCACAGAAACACAGAAAATTTGTTAACGAATGGGGGTTTTATATTTGTAAAGCTTTCCCAGAGCCTAGAAAAGTGATTTTTATTTGCGAGACGTCGCCCCAATGTAATGTCCACGGGCCGAGCCGGAACCTGCGGGCAGGGCCAGCAGGAAAAACATAACAATCAAGTGGGCTGCACAACACCAAAGCAAACCCAGGAGCTAGAAGTCTTTTTTATTCCACGTATTCTACTTCCTTGTCAAAACCTGCCGCTACATTACCAACAATGCAATTCAACCGCAGACAGTTCAGTCAGAGATCGGGGTGTGCTATGATAGTAGCGGCTAATGTTTGGTCTCAAACCGGCTGGAGTAACATTAGCCTAGTTAGCAAGGGATGTCTTCATCTGTCTCTGTCTGTGACTCTCGCTTTGCTACCTTTGACCTGGGATGCACGTTGCATGTTCGTTGACAGGTCCACCAGCTCAGAATCAAGATAACAAGAAGGCTTATTAATACCAAGTGTAAATGCAAAGGCCTGTGATCAGATGTCCAGATGACGTATCCAGATACAGATCGCATGTTGATCATGTTCAAAAATATAAAGCAATATTGTTTTTTAAAACAAATCTAACATGAAACATTACTGCTGCTGATATGTTGTACCTGTGCTGTAACCTGTTGGATTTAGTCAAAAACGGATGCAAATCATTCACTCAGAGGAGAAACCAAACAGTAAATCTGAATGCACATGTTATTCCAATGATCCTCGTGGTTCCGACAGGAACAAGCTTCTCCCACAGTTACACTCCAGAGGACTGATGGTCTATCTTTGATGTCATCGAGATACAAACCCCCAGAAGTGGTCGGCTGACAATAAATTACAGTCTGGCTCTGTGGACATACAGAGTGCTTCTGTGCATGTTTAATGTCCACATAGAAGCTTTATTTCATTTCTGTGCTGAGCAGAAAAAAGAACTCCTGTCTCCATAAAATTGCCCTGGGTGCCATCACGCCGTCCACACCGCTGTTTCAGGATTTATCTCCTGACGACATCGTGAAGATTTCTTTCTGTGGTGTTTTCAGAGACCTGATCACAAATCTAGACTCAAACAAAAGTGGAATAACACGTGAATTCAGCTTTAGGTTTCCTCAACAACATTCTGAATCTTTTTACACGAATAATGTCACTTCTATTTCATAGCAATCATCCAGACAGGCATGATGATCTCAGGGAAGCCCTCCTGCCTCTCCACAGCCAGGACCTCCAGGCCGGCCTTGACGATGATGGTCTTCATGATGTCCAGGTGGCGGCTGATGCTGCTGTCGATGGGGTCCAGTTTGCAGCCCTGCCGCGCCATATTGTCCTTTATTATGATGACGCCGTTTGGACGAAGACTCTTCTTACAGTGAAACAGGAAGTTCATCAGGTCCTTGTCCGTTAGGTGGCCTGAAGAGAAAGATGAGTCAGGAATGAAGAGAATAAAACAACCAATCACATCTGACCATATACCTGACCCTTGTTTCCATTAGTTTTTCTGCTGGTTTACGCCAAACTTGCCCAGGCAGATGGAGTCAACAGCACTTGACATTAAAACAGGTTACATTGCTTCATGCAGCGGTTGACCTACTGCAATCTGGAGGTCAAGATATAAAAAAGACGGGTACTGACAAAAAAAGAGGAAGATTATCTTTTTATTTCTTCCCCATCCAAACAAGCAAACAAGGCCAGGAGTCTTCGTCAGCAGAGCCTCCTGGAGGATCCCGAGGTATTTCCAGGCCTTATGGATCTCATCTCAGTTCGACGTGTCCAGAACACTTCCACAGGAGGTTCCCTGATCGGATGCTGGACCATCTAAACTGCAGCAGTAACAGTGGTTGTACTCTTCTACTTCTGGGTGTTCGAGATCCTCATCCTGCCCTTAAGGCTGAGCTCAGACACTTCACCAAGGAAACTTATTTTGCCTGCTATGATCCCTTATATTAAGTCTTTCGGACGTTATCTGAAGCTTTTGACCAGAGGTGACGGTTGGAACGTAGATCAACTGGTACATTTTGAGCTTCGCCTTCAGGCTCCTTCTTCATCCCTACAGTCTGGTATGACGGCCACATCACTGCTGACGCTGCACCGGTCTCCCTGTTGATCTCGTGCTCCATCTTACCCTCACTGGTGACAACAGATATACTCAAACTCCTTCACTTGGGGGAACCAACTCAATTCCAAACCTGGACTTTGGACAATCGACAATGTCCAGATTATAGTAAAGAAATCACTAAGGAACAAGCACAAAGTCAGATGTTGGCGTGTGTGTGTGTGTGTTTCATCCGACTTTTGCTCTTTTTTGTTTTTAACCGTAACCATAATATTTCTTAACCTTAACCAAGTGTTTCAGTTGTTTAACCATAACCATATAGTTTATTTGCCATAACCACAATTTTTCCCAGACAGATAGGAATAGATAATTAATAAAATGTAATCCTGTTTTGCTGAATTGTCCACCATCAACATTTTGAAATATGAGAATCTCTCTGCATTAACTCAACATGGCACCACTCTACAGGTCTAAGACATAACTTCACCTGTGGATATAGTAATGACAATACATGACGATTCACGTCTCTCGATACACCTAATCTCAGTAATGACTACGAATTGAGATCCGTCTCATACTTACATGCCACCCACTGCATCCAGATGACGTCGTACTTGTTTTTTGGAGGCGTGAACTCTTGCAGGTTGTAGCAGTAGTAGGTCTCGATGCGGTCAGCGTCATCTCCAAGGTACTCCTCGTGTGCGTGGAGCAGGAAGTGCTCCATCATGTCCGCCATCTCCATTTTCTCAAACACAGGAAGGAGGACGCCTTTAGTCACACGGCCGATCCCGGAGCCACAGTCCAGGGCACAGTGTGTTCCGGCCTTACCAGGACCCTGTGGGTGGAGGAAAAGGATAAATCATTCATAATTGTAGCAGAATTCAACCTTATTTAGAGGTTTCTCTAGAGGATAAAGTCAGTAAAATACCTCAATTGAAGATAGTTTGTAATAAAACGGAGGCAACCATAAAAAGAAGAGCTGGATTTATGTTTCACAGAAAACAAAATGTGAGTTTCCCTGCAGCATGTTATTACCATATCTCTAAGCCATTCAGGAGTCTACTCTTTATTTTCTGTGTTGCCAGATGTCAGGCTTCTGTACCTCAAAAGCACCGACAGCACAAACAAGTAGACCTCAGTTCCTCAGGGCAACGAAACTATGAACTTGACCACGAGGGAACAAAAGTCACCTCACTTGAATCATGCTGGTTTTTCTTCCTTTTCATTTGGTATTCTGACCTCACTCCAACCCCTCTGCATCAGGGGCCCCACTGTGTGATTGTATGAAAGATGGGGCCCTGAGGAGCTCTGTGCTTGTTACAGGAGGCTTCCTGGTTTTCGGTGAATTACTGCCATATTGCTCTGTGCGTATGTAGCTCAGTTTAATCTGGATGTATTCTAAATCTTCTCCCACCACGCTTGTTTTTAACGGAGATGTCAGGTTTAAACAGGAGCTGTTCGCAGCCAGCGAGGAGGTTTTGGTACAGGATGATGTGCAGCTGAGCACACGTTTGAAGAAGAGTTGGTGGAAGAGAGACAATCTTCTGGACGTTCAGGGTCTTTGCATTTAAGCGAAGAGTTAAAAGTGAATTTCTGGACAAGACTCCAAATTGAATCAAACATAACTGACTTTAACTCAGAAAGCAACTATTTTTAGAGCACTAAATGCAGTTCTGTAAGGCTTTCAATCTTACTGACATGTACCACACAGGTATAAGGTGTTTTTCTTGAGCTTTTGAACTTGATTATGTGATGCCGTGCAACATTTCAAAGGATCATGTCACTGGGATGCTGTTACACATGGGAGGATTAATTAAAGGAAAGGTTGGCATAATACAGTGTTTCAGTCATTTATATTCATGCACAGCACAACCACACTAGTAGTTGATAAATATTTAATATCCTTCTGCAGCGATGTACCGTCATTTTCATATTTGTATGATTTTTTATGATTTAGCCCTTTGTACAATGTACAACCAATAATTCATAAATCATGTCATCATGTCAACAATATATATAATGTGTTATAGAAATCTGACCCTGGATCTGGCATAAATGACCCAATCACATCTCTGCTCAGATCTGCCACTCACAGCTTCTTATGAACTCTTTGTGTTTCACAGCTTTTGTTTGGTTTAAGTTTGGTGCGGTTATCCTCAGGTTTTGAGGCTTCCTGTAGCCTCTTTGCTTACACAACAGGATGCGCAGTGTGTTCTGTAGCCTGCATAATAAACACTGGCCTGTAGTCGGAGCCCACTGCAATTAACTTGGTGAGCACATGAATGTGTTGTGAACTGCTGTTCAGATTCATTTACAATGCAAACTCAGTTCTTGGTGCACTGCAGTATGGATCTGAATGTACGATAGCTTGCCCTGAAGTCCTGTTGTCTTTCTACGATTATTTGGTTTCCAGCTTCTGGCAGTGCCGCTCTACAGCTTCTCGCTTTAATATCAGTCCAATGGAGAATAGTTCAGGCCTTAAAAAACATAATACAGCTCCTTTTAAAGAGATGGTACAATTTCTATCAAACAAAAATGACTGACAGTCCAGCTTTCTATCAGGTTTTACTGACTTTTTTTTTTTGGCATTTCTGTGAATTTCTGCTCTTGTCTTTGTTGTAAGTTTCTCAACAACTTATCATTTCAATGTGCTGAAAAAAGGCAATTATTTTAATGATGAAAAGAAATATAGGCAAACCACAAATCTTTTGCCTTTGTACTGATTGGAGTTACATTTAAGACAGCCTTTCATTTGTAATTTGTTTTATCCTGTTTGGAAACTGAAAGTTTTAGTTGGTTAATTGACTACTCAGTCAACTGAAATGATTCACCAAAGCCTTTGCTCATTTGTTAACTGTTTACTAAGCAAACATTTTCTGATTCAGGAATCTCAGATGTTAGAATTTGCTGTTTTATCACTGTGATCAGAAATCTGAGGAGCAGCCTTGTGCTCGAAACGCCACAGCTAATAAAACTCCTTTAATGGGAGCTACTTGGTGTGCGGATCTATCTGTTTCAGCTTTCAACAGATTAATCAATAATGAAAACAATCAATAGTTGCAGCCCTCATCGTGTTTCTGCGATGATAACCTTGTGAAACGTACGTAGAATAAAGCACACCCTGTAACCTACCATGGTCTCATGACAGACAGAACTTAAGAGCGGAGAATAGAAAACTGACATTTACAGTTTGACATATTCGATGTGCTGTGTTGTTTTAGCCACTGTATCCTAACTGAGCTGTGTTAACTCAGGGCTTGTTGTGTTTACATTAGCACCAGTGTAAAAGTAGCCACTTAGCCGTCTGCAGTTCCTTTAAAGCATCCAATCATAGCAGTTTATAATTAGAGCTCCTGTAAAACTGATCCTCTAAATAACCTGGTCTCTGGGCCAAACCCATTCCCCTGAATTAGCACTTGGACTCTCCCAACATCTAGAATAAAAAACCCTCTAGTCCACAATGACATACACTCACATGAACACACAAAGACACGTGTGTGCACGCATGCAAAAATGTTGAGACATATAATATGCTGCCAGTAGCTTCATTCTTCATCTAACTCTCTGCAAGAAAGGGAAGGAGCTTATTCCCCAAAATGTCAGACTTTTCCTTTAAAATGCATCCCCTTAGCTCAATTATATATCACATTGCAATTTATGAAACTGTAGATATTTCTCAACAGAAAAGAAATATCTCCTCCTTCTCCACTGTAAACAAATGAGTGCTAATAGAAAATGTTCACAGTACAAACTGACCAAGAGCTGTTGGCTCTGTTTTTTTCTGTATGGGTGTTTATGAGGCTGGCATCAAGTCTGTGCTACTATTAGAAACTGAGCTGAGGCCTCCTCCCACGTGAAACAAGATGGAATTCTTTTTACGCAGTCAGGACGATGAATTTCTCACCCAAAATAGATTCTGACATGTATATTCAGAGATAGCTGCAACAGAGTAAATCGATATAGTTGTGCACGGTAGTCAGAAGCCGCAGTAAAGTGTGTAAATGATGGAGAAACAGCAGAGCTTCTAATGTTACCGTATCAGTTTCCCACATCTGATTGAGCCTTTGATCTGTAATATCTCGTGACTCACCACAAACCTCTTCAGAAACTGCCGGGAACCCTCCAGATCAACGTTGCTTATCTCCACAAAATCTCCCATCATGCCCTCCTCCGAGGCGGGGACGTCCTCGTAGAACTGCTGGGCTCTGTAGTAGAACTGTTTCTCTCCTTTGATGTACTCGCAGGTGACTGGAAACAGCTTCACTGTTAGGACACGTGGACAGACATGAAGAGGACACAGGCAGGGTTATACTGTGTCATATTAACAAGTAACAGTTAAAACAGTTGAGGCCTTATATTTAAATACACTTGGGCTAAAGACATTCAAACTCCATTTTTTCACACTAGCATACATTTCTTGTGTTAAGTCAGTAGAGTATCTACTTTATTCCCATAATTTCAAAATAAGAGCCAAGAAAGAAATTTATCTCAGCTTGTATTAACAAGAAGAGATTTTCAGTGGGTCAAACGTTTAAATACACCAAGTTGTTCAAACTGTATGGAAGATTCCATAAAATTGATGGAATTACTTTTGGAAGCTACTGATAGGCCAGATGTTTTTGCTTTCATTTTCAAACTAGTCTGCAGCCCCAAACCGTCGCAGACTCAAGTGACGTCACCTGAGGACATTTATCAGACTTGACACAGCTCCGTCTGGAGGCACTAAAGGCTTTTATACTACTTTCTCCACATATGCAGTAAAACTCCCCATGACGTGTAAACACACTTGTTTGGTGGAGTTCCACCTTTAAGTTACTCTTTAACATGTATTCCAGCTATTTAGTATTAGACTTCCATAAAATCCAAGCCCAAGCTGAGATAACCCCTGACAACATCCAACATATAAATAAGAACAAACTAAAAGTCCCTGGACTTTAGATGTCCAGTTAGTGCTGGAAGGAATGCACAACTTTTTTTATCACGTCTTAAGACTGAGCAATGTTTAGAGGCGATGCGACTGCATAGTAAAAACAGACCTCAAACTGAGTAAAAGTTGCATCCAAGCAAAGTGAGACTGTTTCAACTTGAGCAAAAACTTTGGGTTTATCTTAAATTTTCAATATATGAAAATAAGAAGAAAAGGAGGGAAAAAAACTGAAGGAACTGTGGTTCCTGTTTAAGTTTTGAGATCAGTCAGAGTTAGCTAGCTAACGTCTGTACAACTGCTACATTGGCTGTTTGGGTCAAATTAACCAAAAATATTCTGACAGTCAAAGTCGTGTGAATAACGGCTTCGCATCAATCTGAATGAATCTTTTGAGTCTCACCAGTGATGGGGATGCTAATGTAAATTTAAACATTTCTGGTGTAAAAGGGCATATTTTGGCCTGATGGTGGCGCTAACAGAGAGGTCAGGACATTGCCAAAAACACCAAGATGGAGACCATGAAAATCCAGAAATTTCATGGCAATCTGAAGGAATTAGAACCAGGTTATTTCCAACAATAGCTGTGACACGACACTGGACTTCTCTGCATGGAGAGGAACACTGCTCACCAGTGTAATGTAGAAATGTAGAATGATAATTTGATTAGCAGAAGACTATAAATAAGGACGTGCTGCACTACTCTTACACTCAGCTCAGCTGCTCAGCTGTTACATGATATAAGACAACATGCTGGTTGATTCATCTCCAATGTTGTGCATTTACAATCTTTTTAGGTTACCAACAAGCAAAAACTGTGAACCTCAAAGGACCCCTCTGTAGCCAGAACCACAACAGTTCTCAATCATGGTAGATATTGTTTTGAAAGTGTTCAGTTATGTGTTGTAGTACAACACTCTTCTTTTACAATATGATGTCAATGACATACTGTGACATTAAGAAACTTAACAACTGGCTCCTTGAGCTATCCCAGCCTCTCACTGCCACAGCTCTGCTGAGCTGAAATAAATCCTGCAGAATGAACGCGACATATCCGAAGGCTTAGATGACACGCAGCCGGCGTACAAGGGGCGGAGGTGGGGGTGGTGGGGGGGTCACTGGGGAGTGTCCGTCCGCTTGTCAAGGATCTCCAGTGGCAGAATTCATGACACCACAGTGAAACATTAAGAGAGGGGATTTATTTCCACCTGGACTCCCTCATCCATGCTAGAAACATCAGGATGAGGCAGAGAGCCAAGAAAGGGACCGAATCGCTCAGCACCTGGAAGTCACGCTAGAAACAAGGTGTAGAAACGCACAATTTATGCCCTGACCCTCCTGGCAGGGGCCCACTTGGTTATGAAATGTTTGAGGGTTTTGTCATGGCGTCAGGTTTGATTGGAGCACCTAAAGCTGGCAGTTACATGTCATGTGACCACTCGGGAAGATGTTCAGAGGAGGGTTAAGTATAGAAACATCCTGCAAGACCAAGAGGAGGGGGGCGACAGTGTGACGACACACAAGCCTGCCAAGGAAGTGTCAATCCACCGTGTTCTTCTATCTCGCACCTTCAAAGTGGACCAGCTCATTAGAAGCTGAGAGGCAAGACTGACCTTTGACCTTAACAGAATAAGACGTCTGATTAAACGATACAGGGTCTGAAGATTGCTGTTTATTTCCGATGTCTTAGGCCTAAATTTAAATCCAGTGATGCCCCTCCAACCAGTGTACAGTATGTTTATTTTAGGTTTACTCCTTTTGTTTGACATTTACTGTATTGAGACATAAAAAAAAGAAAGTGTATGTATTTCATTCAGGCCATTTAAAGCTGTCACGGCTGTTAGTAAATAATCCGACCACAGCTCTGACTGTCATGTATAGCACTGACTGACATGAGTTAGTGCTTTCATGCTAGACATGCCATGCCATTAATGGGCCTTGTATCAAGTTATGTGTAAGAAAGTAAGGCGTCTTTGAGCCAGAACGGCCAACAGGTCAGGATCTCCTGTTTCTGCAGCTTGCGGTCTCATGATGGACAAGTGACTCAAACTGAACCCCTGCTACAACGTGGAGTAGCCTACTGTCATGACGGAGAGCTTGTTACAGGCTTGTTAATTCACCAGCATGTTACCAAAAATGGATTTCTCCTGGTGCTTTCATGGTGCATCTCGCCGTAAGAACAAATACACATAAAGTATAAAGAATTTGGTAATGAACAAATGTAACTCAGCTTCTTCTGACATTACATTCAGTGTAATATACAGCTTCTGTTCCACTAGCTTTTAGTTCTCAATGTATTTTCACTTTAAGAATTTCTTTATAATTCTTTATGAAAAGCTGAAACATGATATAATTTGTTTTAATCGTATAGTTCAGTCTTATGGGAAATACTCTTACTTGCTTAATGGATGAGAAGATCAGTATTTGTATAAATGTTCTGTGTGTGTATGTTCATTGTGCAGCCTTGTGTTGTAGAATGACAAATAAATGTACCTTGAACTTTAAATATTATTAATCTCGTCTATGTGCTAGAAGTTCTAGCTTAGCATAAAGACTGGAAGCAGAGGGAAACAGCTAGCCTGGTTCTGCCTACCAACACCTCTAAAGCTCAGTAATGAACATGTTGTGTCTGGTTTAACCTGTACATGAAGAGAAATGTAAAAACAACAATTTGTGGTCTAATGGGGAGTTACATGCTGGAACTATTTCTTGTCAGACGACAGTCGGTGCAGTGAGCGTGTGCAGCTTCCTGAAGTCTTGTCGTCACAGTGAGGTTGCCAGGTTTGGTGCCGTTGTGCCTGTACAGGAACCAAAATCACTGACCATATCTGACAACCAGAGCTACAGCCGGAGAAGCTGCGCAGAAGTGCTGGGCGGATGGATACACTGTGGTTTGTCAAGAAACAGTTCCAGCATGTAACTCCCCCTAAAACCACAAACTGGTTTTTACATTTCTGTTTCTGTACAGATTAAACAACCCAGATACAACTATTAGCTTTAGCAGTGTTGGTAGGCATTTTAATTTTTAACAGAGTCAGGCTAGCTGTTTCCCCCTGTTTCCAGTCTTTATGCTAAGCTAAGCTAACTACGTCCTGACTCCAGCTCTGTGAGATTGATATCCATCTGAACTCTTGGAAAGAAAGCAAATAAGTGTATTTCCAAACATGTTGAACTATTCTTTCAAGTTAAATGAGTACCCACTACTGTAAACTCTGTTCTAAATCAGTTTTAACAAAGATAAACTCATTGTGTCAGCGTTTAAAGGCACTGACTGCGACCAAAGGCTGGAATATGTTTTTCCCGTCTGTATGTAAAGTGCACTCGTTCAGAGACATTCGGAAGGCTCATTTCTTTTACGCATTAAAATAACCAGTTTTGACAACAGAAAGATAAATGAACTAATCAGGTTGTTTGATGCGCAGGGCCACATGCACTGATTTGGGAGGTGTGTGCGTTGTTCCTCTGTGTTCACTTCATTTTCCAAGATTCTCTTAGGTTAAGAAGCTGATATACTTCTGTTTATATTACATTGGATGACATTAGGCTGACGCGTTCACATGTTCAGACGGAGCGTATGGACCACATTTACAGTCCACATAGTCACAAATTTAGCACGCATGCTGACGTCCACATGCAGCCCAAAATATCTATCTATCTAAAGTTTGCTAACATTTGCCACCATAAGCTACTGGTCATATCAGACCAAGTAAGGTTGTAGAAAACTCTGAGTGTACTGAACTGAACAAGGCTGTGTTGTCGTACTTATGAATTCAACTTTTCGGTTGTAAGAGAAAGATTTAGCTTCTTTTTTTTAAGTTACATGGTCTTGCTTTAATGCAACAAGGTGTTCACATTTTACTGGCCTGTAAAGTATTAGTAGATAACCATTTAGCTTAGAGTAAGGACAGAAAACCCCAGAAACATGATTCAGGTTTTCAGTAAGGCTGAGAAACTGTGTTATAGGTGCCCTTATGAGCGTTTAGTAGAGCATTCACCATGTCCATGCAGTTGCACTTCCTCCAAAACAAACTCATTAATCCCAAGTACATTCATGCATATTTACACATTTACATTTTATGCATCTATGCATTCACATTTTGGACTTGATAACAAAGGCAGATAAACCCTACAAGGGGCGGACACAGCATCGTAAAACCTCCACACAACTATTGATGTGATGATGTCTGCAAAGCAAGTACGTACTATTTAAAATTACTACATACTAAAGATGATATTTGATTTTTAGCAGGTCAAACCAGAGTATTGATTATTCCAATGACTCTATAATTATTGCCAGTGTTTTTGTGTTTTATCACATTTAGTATTAACTTGTACACTTCACATTGCTGCTGACACTTTTACCAACCACAAGGGCACCATGTTTTTTAGATTTGTGAAAGTATTTTCCTACATTCCAGACAGCCATTGTTTTCTATTCATTTCCGTACAATATGTAAACCAACTTCAGATAGGTGATCAATGACAGGGAACATCAGGTCTGCTTTGATTTTTCTCAATCATTGTGGCATTATTATGGGTAATGCAGTACACAAGTTTTCCAATCAATATGCACTTTCACATGCATTACCTCGAGATGAATATGTGACTTTAACTGAACTAGTTAAGAACATAATGTTTTCTGAGCTGCAAGTTTAAAACCCTCATAAGTTACTTTTTATTTTTTCTGTCTTTCTATTTTTTCTGTCTGGAACAAAAACTGCAATAAAATATTTTTTACTGCATACGGTATACTCTGGAAACAAATCAATGGCAATGTAAAGTGATTTGTACTCAACCAAAACATGCAAAACCACAGGCATGCTTCTTCAGCTTTGCCCAATCCATAATGGAGTCAAGGGTCAAGAAAAGGTTGTAAATCTTGACCTCTTGACTGTGAGACCGGTGTGAGGTTGGACCTGTGTGTGGCCCTTCTTCTTACCCACAGGAATCGTCTCCACCAGGTACAGGTAGCTGGCAAAGAACTCACTCCTCAGTGTGTGGTACAGGTGGAAGGACATGCTGTGGCGACACATGGTGTCGTCAGTCTCTTTCCAGCGATCCCTGAACGCCTGGTGAGCGGCCTTGTACGCTAAGTTGGGTGATGTTCTGCTGCTGTCATCTTCTGCTGAAATCTCCATTTTGGCTGTATGTGGCCTTGTAGCACTTCACAGAGCACTGCTGTTATCCTGAGGGGGGTTGAAAGAGCAATTAGTAGAGGAGAGTAGCCCTCGATGGTTACGGTGCCTGTTTGGGACACTGTTTCTCCAGCTGTTGCTAAATCTGTCTAGCTGAATGTTCAACATGTCTGCCAGCATTCAAGTGATCGGCAGAGATCTTTTTCACGGGGCGGTGCTCAGGACGTCCCGCCAGATTTACAGATCACCTGCTAGGGACACTGACTTTGGAGGAGTGAGGGAGGGTGGGGGGTGCTGGGGTATGGAGGGAGACACCTGCTGTCTCAGGACGAACAGAGGCAACTGAATTTCAGGCTTTAAATTCCAGCAGCACATGAGAGTCCATACGTCTAACCTCATGGCCTCGCTGCCATATATCGTGGTCCTAAAATTAGCAATGTCTTCTCATGTTTGTATACATGGCTCCCATTTTGTACTGGCACAGTTCCTCAGACACCAGAGAACAAAGTTACCATTTAGGCTCCAAGTCATCATATTCTCCCCCATATTCCCCTTGTATATTGACAATGTAGACTAAAGGCATCTGGGTTCTTAACAAACATACACTAAGTCCACAAGAGGATTAAAAAACCTCTGTACTATTTAGTCCCAGTTTGTGCCGCTATTTCAAGAATCTTAAAGCCTCTTGACACTCTGTTTCCTAATCCAAGCAAAGATTGGTAGCCAGTCCTTCAAAATGTTGGTAAGTTAAGTGCAGAGGTTGGACAAAACTTTTGTTTTGCAAGTCACAAGTAAGTCTCAAGTATATACACTATACACAAGTCCCAAGTCAAAGCCAACAAGTTCGAGGTCAAGACCAGCAAGTTTCAAGTCAAGGCTAAGAAGTCCCAAGTCAACACCAACAAGTTCCAAATCAAGATCAACAAGTATCAAGTCAAGTCCCAAGTCAAGTCCAACAAGTCTCATGTCAAGACCACAAAATCCTAACTCAAGGCCGATAAGTCCCAAGTCAAGGCCAACAAGTTTGAGATCAAGACTAATAAGTCCCAAGTCAAGTCTCAACTCAAGGCCAACAAGTTCCAAGTCAAGGCTAACAAGTCCCAAGTCAAGTCTCAACTCAAGGCCATCAAGTTCCAGGTCAAGGCCAACAAATACCGAGTCAAGGCCAACAAGTCCCAAGTCACGGTCAACAAGTCCCAACTCAACTCCCAAGTGAGATCAGTAAGTAATTATTTTTTAAACAGGGTAACATTTGGTATAATAAGGGGTAATGAGTGATTTATACCTTATGAATTTAAAAGCAAAATGATCAGTTGTGCCTCCTCGTGTTATTCCTTTGACACAATCATTTGCCATTTCTGAGCTGAATGTTTCGCATGTTGCTGTCCGTTTTTTTTGTTGACCACAGCAGAGTCTTTACATCTGAATGTGATAATCTGCTGGTCTGAACTGACAAACACACCTTTCCCCATTGCCTGTACAACGTGACTGGCTGCTGTCGGGTTGATTCAGTATCCATTGTCAGGAAAATGAAGAGTTGATTCGCTGCAGACTGTAATCATCATACTCTCAACATGTATGTTAATCTTTTTGGCTTGAGGAGGATATCAAATCATTTCATTTCAAAAGGCTAAAGTTTATTTGTGTTAAAGTCTAAAGTCTTTTTTGATTTTTTTGATTTTTTTATACCCATCATGACTTGAGTTTGGTGTGACCTGAGTCCACAGGTCTCTGGTTAAACGACTCTCTGGGTTTATCAAAGATCATCAGGGATTTATCTTTCAGGAAAAAAGGATGCTTAGCTCCAACTCAAATGCAATGATAATACATGAGAGGCAAAAACATTGTGGTACTTTGAATTTTGGTGAAGCATCTCAACTTATGAACTTTCACTTTTCTGAACGGTTGCTGATTTTTGCTTTCTTTCAAAAATGATAGTTTCAGCCTTCAGAGTCTCTCCAGCTACATGTGTCACTTCTTCAGGTCGACACCTTGCTGTTCGACCTCAGGATGAGCTACAGTAGTTCGGTTGATTTAAGTAGCTGTTAGTAGTTCCCCTTCTTGACTTCACATATAAATGGACAGCTTTACAGATGACATGTCTGAACCACAATGGCTGCAGATGTGGTGTCTGTTTCGTTGAGTAGGACAGGGCATGACAATAAAACTGTGTGCAAATCTTGTACTGTCGAACAAAAACAAATGATCTACATGTGTTCTTGCAGCACCAGTAATCATTCAGTCAGTCACCAGGCAATACTGTGTATTTTTGACCCCTAACACAAATAATATTCCAACATATCCATCACAAGGCAAAGACTAAATTTAGTGTGGTGACATCAGCTGTCACTGACTGGTGCTGAGACATGCGAATACTTTCTGGAGAGCAGATTTACCATGTTACAGCATTGATTGCACATACTCATTTGTTTATCTCTTACTTGTAACTTTAATTAACTAAATACATGGCTGGTGTGGAGTTTGTATGGGAAGTTGATCAGGTTCATGAAGTTTTCAAAATTCACATGAAAAATGCCTCCCTGAAAAAACATCTTTTGTCTTATTATGAAGTCTCAAAAGTCTTATTTCATTAGAACAGGAAAAAAATCTGCAGGTGCAGTGACATAATTTCAACGTGTTATGTCTCTTGAAATGTTGTCGTGATCTGCATTATTCTGTCTTCATTCAAGACACTGACATTCATGTAAATTCTTGAAATAATTTAATTGCATTGTATTGGAAACAAGCTGAGTTTTGTCTTGTTTTAAGGAAACAAAACTTGTAGGACTCAACAATAGACTTTTTATAATTTGTTTTTTTGCAGTTTAAACACTTTTTCTGGTGAATGTCTCAACGAGCGAAAACCCAAAGTGGACATGAATAAATGTAACAATACAGTATATTAGAAAACACTCACTGTGGTTGAAGTTGAAGCTTAAAGTGATGAATCATAGAAATAGAAATTTGAAAAGAACCCACTGTTTGGACTGAACATAGCACAAAGTATAAATAGTCCAAAGAAAGTTAAAGCCAGTTCATGTTGCATAACAAGCAGTGAAAGAAACCCCAAGTTCCCAGATCCTTTTTGTTACGTGACTTCAGGTCATGTTCAGAGATATCTAACCCTGACTCACACTGGTGGCCTCAGTGCCTGCAGCCTGCAACCAGACCATCCATCATGGTCTGGTTGTTGGCATGAACATTTCATTCTCTCTCACTTATGCAGATCGCCATCTTTGTCTGTTGGTCAGTTCCTTATATTCATTGCCCACCACTGACAAAATGTATCCTAAATCTTCCCTGTAAACTTGGATGTATTGCTTTAAAAATCGGGTCTACTGTATATTCGCTGAGTGATCAGAAACATACAGTAGCCCTCTACACAGTGTTAGGATTCAGTACAACAGTCCTTTGTGAAACATGTCATTCTTAAATTGTTATAGGCTGTAGTTGCGTCAGACAGTACGGAGCATTAAGTTTTGCATTACCTCGCAATATTTTTTGCACAACAATAAACTGTCCGTGCTCTGCAGATATTACAGAAAAGAGAGATGATGTGACACTTTGTTGAAGCTGTGGCTGTGGAAAGGGTTAATGCTCTGACTACGGCTGCATTTGTGGTTGAATCTATAATGCTATGGATATGGCTGCGGTGGCGGCACTGTGACTGCTCCAGTGTTCCCAGGCAATCCATTTTCTGTTTCAGCTGTACTTGTATAAACTGTTGAATTTATAACAAATAAACTCTTCATATGTTTTGTGCAACATTCTTACTGAAGCTGTCAGATAAATGTAGTGAAGTAAAAAAGCACAATATTAGAGATGTGGTGGAGCAGAAGTAGGCAGTAACATGAAAAGAAAATACGAAATGTGTACAGTACTTGAGTAAATGTACTTATTTACATTCAACCACTGGCTTCAGAGATTAAATACAGATGAAAGCTTAGTCCAGAGTATGAAAACCATGTATGCAGGTCCTCCCTGCAGGTAACAGCAGCAGCCAGCCGGTCCTCCGTGGCTCCAGGTGGCAGCAGTGCATGCTGGGAGCTGTGCCGCCGCCCTGGCAACAAGCTGCAGAGATCAATAACATCCGGCCCGCCTGCATCAGCACCAGCTGGTCCCGACCGGGACGAAGAACATCACGTGTGGGCTTTCTTTCTGATCTGAAATGGACAGCGTGCAGGCAGGAGATCCGCGGTACCTGAAGAGGTAACAGCTGTTAGCTGGTTCACGTTAGAAACCGTTAACGGGACGCTCAGCTGCAACTAACCGACTACCGTTACCGACACTGGTGAAAATGTCTTTTTCTGCAAGTACGAGCAGCCTAACGTTAATGTTAGTGTGTGAGGTAGATGGATTAAGAGAAAACCGATGAACCGTGATGATCAGTTAGACATGTACAGACGCGCTGCTGGTGTGTGAGGTGTCGAGATTCACATTAAAGGAAAACCTCAATAAAATAAAACAAGCTTTATAACAATTTAAGAATTGAAGACGTAGTGTATAATGTAATTTCTTTCCTGGCCTGCTCTAAATATACCGATGATAAACACATTTCTGTATCTGTGTTACATTACAAATTTAAATGCAGATTTACACCGTATACAAATAGTACATATAATAAAAGTATAAAATTATTCACACATCATTCAATTTCCTTATATAATAAATTCAGGGTATTTGATTATGACAAACTGAAAAGATTTACATCCAAGAACCAAATTTATATATTTTATATATATATAAAACACCTGTAAATATTCTGCTGTCATTTAATCCTATATACACATGCCCTGCTGCTAATCTAATCCTGTACTTACAGAAGTGTTCGGACTTTTGAACGTACTGTATCTCAGTTAGGCTAATTGAATCAAACCAGAATGAGCATTTAGTATATTAATCTTGAGCAAAATAAATGAAAAGCAGTGAATTCACACCTGGATTCAGTGTTTTAGGTTGAGCCCATGCTTCCTTTGTCTCCCACAGGAGAGTGAAGGGCTGCACTCTCGATGTCCACCCGACTGAGAAAGCCCTTGTCGTTCAGTATGAGGTGGAGGCAACCGTCCTGGGGGAGCTGGGGGACCCGATGGTTGGAGAACGCAAAGAGTGTCAGAAAATGTGAGAATTATACTCTGTTACTAAATCCAGGATTCAGAATGTACTGTCATGCTGAGTTTCTTTTAACTGCAGTTAAGGTGATTTGAAGAGAGACAATTACATCATAAAGAAAAATACCTTTAAGACAAATGATGATATTATGTCAAACAAAATCCTTGATTGTATCTATTATTTCTGTATCATGATTTCATTTCAACCAGGTGTCAGACTCCTCTTACCTGCTGTAATTTGACTTGTCTATGTGTCTGTGCTCATGTCAGTATTCGCCTGAAAAGCCTGAACGCCCACACAGACACGTCCTCTTTGGCTCGGAAGGTGGTGGAGGAATGTCGGCTGATTCACCCGTCTAAACTCCACGAGGTGGAGCAGCTGCTCTTCTATTTGCAAAACCGCAAACAGTCAAATGGTACTGAAGAGTTTATCACCAATACAGATGTGTTCATAGTTAAAAGTATTCCTATGTAGGAATATGAAGGTAAAAGTGGAAGTAATCTTTGTGATGCTGAATATTACCTTTCACAGACAACCAAGAGAAGAAACGCATCTCACCTCGAGACTTCACACCTTACGCAGGAGTGGAGGTAGGAGCTGAGAGAGGAAAGTACACGTGTGTCTGTCCATTGTTTTTATTACTGATACAGCACTGTGTGTGTGTGTGTGTACAGTGCTGTCAGTGCTGAGGCTGAGCTCACCGTGTTGTATATCCCTGCAGCTGGATGAGGAGGCGAGCATCAACAGCATCGATGAGTACGTGGAGCTGCTGTATGAGGACATCCAGGAGAAGATCAGAGGAGCCACGCTCATCTTCCAACTGGCTCGTAACCCGGACAACCTGGAGGAACTCATACAGAACGGTACCTTCGTCTGTTAAGCAAAGAAAATTACTTTATTCAGCTCAAGGGGTTGGCTCACCCAAATTACAAGGAAAACACATTTCATCTTTTAGCTCTATTCTTTATCTGTTCACGCAGAAACACACAGAAATCCAACAACATGCTGACTCTCCATACTAATATAGATAAAGGCCTACAGTAGATATACCTTGTTTCCAAATCATAATACACACGCAGGTTCAAAAGAGGTTAAGCTTTCTAGCTGAAAATAATGTTTCTTTTTAAATGTGATACTTCTATTCAGTTGCTACCTAAACAGTTTTATTAAGAGACAATTTATTTTTATCGTTTTTTAAATTTGTATTTTTCTAATTTTCTAGTGCCATACTATTGGAAATGGAATACAAAAATATGCTGTTCTCAAATCCACATTTCAAGTTTACATCTCTCTGATTACTGGCGCTAAGGGCTTGTTGTGTTGGGTATCGAACCTCAATACTTTTTTGTTACCGAACAAAAATTGTCAAGTAACAAAAGTTCCATTGCATGTCTGGTCAGATTCATAGTTTTATTTCCTTTCTTTGACCACATTGTTCCAGATTTAAATCAAAATGTAGCCCAATTGGTAGTAGTTTATTAGCCAAAGAGGCTAAACGTCAGGCAGCAAACAAGTATATTTCAGTGTCGGTACCAAAGCTCAGGTATGAAGACATTTCTAATGAGACCCAGTCCTACTGACATCTTGACAGCTTCAGGGGACAGAGAGCACTAAATAAAATAAACGTCACATGATAGCGTGACTAAGATTTAAATCAATACATTCTTTCACATTTCAGTTAGTAATGAGAGAACGATTAGTGAAGCACAATTTATAGTTTCCGCATCCGGGTGGCCACGGAGGTCCACAAGTTTGTGCGTCCAGGGTCCATGTGTATTTTTTACTTTATCCGTCCCTTCACATGCTGTAGCTGTTTGACAGAACATTGGTGGAGCTCATGTAGAGATATTTTTTGCTACAAAGCTACGCTGCCAGAATTAGGTTTTTACCTAATGGTTATTCAGAATTTGACATCAAAAATCTTAAAACCAGCTTTTTTTTTTGAGCCTTCAACAGCATCTCATGGTCTTCCTCAGCAGATGGAGTTTGCTCAGGTGGTCGTACATGTTGGGAAGATGGTAACCCCTGTCATGTGAATGGCCTCCATGATCTTTTTCTGTTGGTATGCTATCTCTGTACTGTAAACACCATCTGCAGAGGAAGACCATGAGATGTGGCTGACAGCTCTAGACAGCTCAAGGATGAACTTTCATGCTCAATTATTCAGAATAAATTCATTTTCTGAAAATAATCTTTTTCCTGGCAGAGTGGATCCAGTCGCTAAAGTTCAAAAGTGCGAACCTCAGCCGTATTCCCAATGCCCAAACTAAAGCAGTATTTGGATTAAGTGGAGTTTTTTTTATTTATATAAAACTGATGAGTGTAGAATCGGTGACTTTTATCAGCTCGTCCGCTCTGCTCCCCTTTTAAAGAAAACACAGCTTGGCTTCAGTTGTGCTCCCTTCCGTGACGACCGGGCTGTTTCTTCCACAACAGCACGGAGCCGTCATCCTCTGCAGCTGCGGTGAGACGGCACAGCTTCATTTGTTCCTGTCATAACGGGTCGTCCGCTCACTCTGTCTGCGGCACCGCATCAACCGGTGCGATGTTGATAAGAGCCGAGCGTTCGTGTGAACCGAGAGGCCTGGGGTCAGCGTGGTAAGAGGAGACGAACCCTGATGACGCACGTCTTTATGTTGAGAAGCACCCATAGCTCAAAATCCCCAGGAGCCTCCAACCTCATCGTATTCCCCCACACTTCTTGAAATTAACCTCCAGCTGCACAGCTCTCTGCTCAGTCTGACTCTGATTGAATTCCACACACAGACGCTTTGCTCACTCTTAGTTTTTCTTTCTCATCAGGAGCCTCTTTTTGTCTGACCTTTTCTATACGTGTGTGTTTTGTATGTGCATTATGTGTATCTCCATTGATTTGTGTTTGTATGTCTGTTGTCAGAGACGGCCCTTGGAGCCCTGGCCAGAGTTTTGAGGGAGGACTGGAAGCAGAGCGTGGACCTGGCAACAACCATCACCTACGTCTTCTTCTGCTTCTCCAGGTAAACCAGCAGCACCTTAAATCAAACACATGTAGAGTATCTGCATCTGATTCTGTCTCTTCGTTCCAAAGTTTCAGTGTCACATGGTTTCTTTATAGCTTTGATCTCAAGTTTTTCTTGCATACAAAGATCTTGCTTTTGTAGCATCATAGTCTGCTATTCCAATATTCATTTCGTTGCCACTGAATGCGACGTGGCTGTGGATTTTGAGGATTCCAGTTTAGAGTGAAGCTTCAAGTTTTATTTATAGTTTCCACTTCTGCATGGCCGTAAGGGGTCTGCATGATGTAAATGTTGTCTTCTGCATATGCAGTCCAAAATGTATGCTTGCGAGGACCGTACGCACTGACAAACGTGTGTGAACACGTCTGTGTATGTAGACATCCAGTGTTTTTTCGGACTACATCTGTGCCTTTAATTTAATATATATATATATATTGTTTAAGATTTTAAAAGGATAGTCAGAGTTTCATTCCAAGGTGAGACCAGCCCCTGGATGCCCTCTTTAAGAGAAAAAGTTCAATTTTCTGTCTACATCTAGCAGTAGCAAGACACCACATGGCCAAAAGGATGTGGACAGGTGAACATAACATCTGTATAGGATAGTTGAACATGTCTCTCCAAATCCATGGGCATTAATCTATGAGGTCTGGCTCACAGTATACGTTCCAGTTCATCCCAAAGGTGTTAGATGGGGTTGAGGTCAGTCAGGTGCAGACCAGTCAAGTTCTTCCACACCAAACTGGGAAAACCAGTTCTTTATGGAGCTGCTTTTTGTCATGTTGAAACAGGAAGTGGACAAACACAAACTGCTGACACAAAGATGGAGGAATACTGTTGTCTAAAATGTGATTGTACACTGAAGTATTAAGATTTCCCTTCATTGGAACTAAGGAGCCCCAACCAGGAAAAACAGACCCAGTATAATCGCATGTATTTGAAGCACAAACTCAGTTTACCAGGTTAGGGCAGTCCAGACACTGAGCCAGCTATACCTTGTGTTTTAACAGCACAGTCAGTTGCCTCTGCTCTCGTCTCTTTTCAGTGCTCTCCTCCTCTCTTACAGTAGTCCTCCACCATTGGCAGCGTACCTAGTACTGAAGTTTCACTCTCCAACTGGGGGTTAGGAAACACTAAAATTAGCCCTCGCTAGAATAATACATAAACGTCTGTCAGAGCTGATTTAGGCTGCGAGAGGACGTGTACGTCTGAAAACTGTCACTCTTGGCCCATGTCCATCTCCATGTTATGCTGTTTGGATTGTGAAACAGTTCAAGTTGGACTGATTATAAGTCGGACCAGGACATACTGTTTGACTGAACGTGCTTTGACTTTGACAGTTTACTTTGTAAACTACTTCAGGGGTGACGGATTGGGTCATTTTAATGACAGCTCCCAGCTGGAATCTCATATCACAAAAAAAGTGGATTTTCAGTGTTGAAAATACACTTTGGGATAAATGGAAGTCTTTTTCTCTCTCTCTCTCTCCCTCTTAATTTCCTCCTCTAGTTTCTCCCAGTTCCATGGCCTGGTCACACATTTCAAGATTGGGGCCCTGTGTATGAACATCATTGAGCATGAGCTGAAGAGGTATGACCTCTGGCAAGACGAGCTACAGAAGAAAAAGAAGGCCTATATCCTTTTCTAAGAGTCTAAGAGAAATCCAGTTTTTACTAAATAAATGATCTTTGTATGGAAAGTTTGTATGTAACACTGGGTGCACAGGCTTGGTGACAGTTTTCATGGTGCTGTATAAGAGGATACTGTTTTTTGTGTAAATTTGAGTTCTTTGACTGATTTCACATGAAGAATTCTCTGAGAACCAGAATCTAAAGAAAGAACACGAGAAGTCTTTCAGGAAGTACCAGAGCCTTCTGACCAAGCAGGAGCAGCTCCTCAGAGGTACTGTAGAAATGTTTTACTCCTATAAGGATGTCAAACTCATCTTACCTGCAGTGTCCATCAGGCGTGGCTGCATCACGTCCCAGCTGTTGCAGCTGCTGGAGATAATCTGCTCCACTGTCCCTTCGTGCTGGGTCTATTTTTTTCTGGGGCAGCTCGCATCTCTGAATCGTGCAATTCACTTTTGAATATATATAAAAGCCTATATTTATTGACAATTGACTTAAATCCGGGCCAAGACTTGTTTGTTGCAGCAACAAGAGGCTCAAGAAAAATTCAATTAAATCTGAAATGACATTAAAAGAAAAAGCAAAAACACCAATGAGGGAATATAAGTAAGTTACAGGGTAGAAACAATCCTTTCTGTTTCCCAGGATGATCCTGTTGTCTCTTAACGTGTTTCACCCTGCAGTGGCTCTGTGCCTGCTGCTGAACCTGGCTGAAGATACCCGCACTGAGCTGAAGATGAGGAACAAGAACATCGTCCACATGCTGGTGAAGATCCTGGACCGGGAGGATGGGGAGCTGCTGCTGGTGGTGGTCTCCTTCCTCAAGAAGCTCTCTATCTTCCTGGAGAACAAGAATGACATGGTGAGAAAGGGAGGGAGTAAAACGGAGGTTTATATATAGATAAACTGTAGACATACTTACTGTTTATTTTTCACTAAAAACACTTTGTGCTTCTTTGACTTCTCTTTCCTCCCCTCCTTTTCCCTGCATCTTAAAGGGTAATTCTGGTATTTTTAAACCTGGGCCCTATTTTTCCATATTTTGGGGTCTAAATGACTAATATGTACCAAAAGTTTTGGAATTGGTCCAGTGTAATAACAAACATAACATTAATCATGGATTTGTTAAGCAAAATAAGAAAACAATCCTGTAATGAAGTTATATGTAAAACTACTCTTGGATCAACGCATTTTGGATTTAACTTTAATTAATTAACTGCTTGTTGGAGCAGCTCAGCCTCACTGTTCATTGTCTGAAATTTGTGGCGTCTCTGTTGTTGTGAGGTTTTTTTTGTTTTTTTAACTAATGTGTTAACAACTAAATTAGTCAAATGTAGAGCAAACAATCGTTCTTTGTTTGTTCTGTAAAACACTCCCAAGGTCATTTTGACTAACAGCTGGTACTCTGTAGAAACGCCAGTTGAAACCACGCTTATCAGATTTGGATTCAATAAATTCTCAGAAGGTCCACTTTTGGCCACGTATCCCTCAGCGCTCGTACAGGAACCTCACCCCTCCGACTTTCCCTAATCCAGCCCCACCTGGTTCCAATCTCACTCAGTTTGTGGGTCTTTATCAAAGCCAGACCCTGTTAGGAACTGGTTTTATCTCCTTGTTTCCCCTTCAGTGTATCTTTGATTCAGATTAAAGAACCCTTCAGGGGGTTTAGACCCACTCAAGTGTGTGTCCAGCAGGGAAATGGTGGTTTCAGCACTTTGACTCAGTTGTGTAGATCCGTTTACACAAGGGAAAGGGTTTCCATTTAAGGACACGGGTGTTTAATTGATTCAAGAAAGACTAATCACTTAATGATACAGTGCTGTGTGTCATCAGGTTTTATTTACTCAGCAAACATGTTCATCAGATAAAACTTCAACACACTCTGATAAGGGTTTTTTTCCTGCTGCTGTCACTAATGGAAGGGGAATGTCAGTGGTAATTGACACAGGCTGCAGTTGATTACGCTGCTCGGGGTCTGGTTTGTGACGGTGAGACTGGAGCTGGTTTTGCACACAGTAGCAGTGAGTGCGTTTTAACTGGGAGCAGGTTGCGTCACCATGATATCTGGCTGTGGGGAGACCACAGGAGAGGGAGACACGTTAACACGCAGCACTGGGCTGAGTAGCACTGCTGTGACAGGCACACTGACAACATGTGGACGCAGTCTAAACACATTTTCACACATCGGTGATCCCTAAAGAGTCAGCGGTCATGAGTTTGTCTCTGAATTGAGTTTGGTGTCATCTGCTCAACACCTCCACCTGCCTGTAGGTCATGTGAACCTTCAACAAACTGGACACCAGGCTTAACAAAAAAAGCACGATTTCAGTGTTTTATGCAGATGTTTACTAAATGTCATCTCAGAGATAATTTGGTGTTATAATTCATAATTTTTCATATAGTCATGACAAAATTCCTGTATTTAAATACAGGGGTGTTACAGGACAGTAGGACTGTGTAGCTAAAACTGACAGATAATTTTTGTGTAATAATGTAATGCTGATTTTCTGCATGTTGCAGCTGAAAATAAAGTAAAATGTAAATTTTCTTTCCATGAATTATAAAACAAATTTACATCACAGTGCATCTGTGTTGAACCTCCATACAGCTAGTGGTGGAAGAAGTGTTCAGATCCTTCACTTAAGGAAAAATATAATGACCCAATATAATGATTTTCCTTTAGTAAAAGTACAGAAGTTATATCAGCTAAATGTAGTTTAAGTATCAAAAGTAAAAGTCTTCATAATGCAGAATGGCTCCTTTCAGAGTAGTATAGTATGTATACTATTATTGGATTATTATTAATGAATAAGCAGCATTTTAATGTTGTTGTTGGTCATCGTGAAGCGAAGCGTTCCTTTAGTTTACTATCCGTATTCTAAGATAAATTAGTATCTACTGCAGCACTTGCTATTACAAAATGAAACCTTGATTTTAACAAAGTGAAACTGGTTAATTTGTTGGCAGACTACAGCAGCTCCAGTGAAATCTTTCCAGCATGGCGGCGTGTGTAACTGTTTCTCCCTTCTCCACGATATCCACCCACGCTCTCTCCAAACATCCTCTTTCAAACATCTTAGCTGTAACTTGTGCTGTCTTAAGAGACGTCTGCATATTTCAACACTGTCTGTTCTCATACCTCAACACTTGACTGGCCTCAGTCTGTCCAGCTGATGATGGCCTTGTGATTTCTGAGAAATGGTGTTCCATAAAGGCTGCCAAAAACAGAAATATTAAATAAGCAACAATATTACATTGTTTTGTGTCAAATGTACGACCCCTGGCTAGACTAGTGTAGTGGACCACATAGCATACTGTTGTGTAAGGTTGGGTTGTTTAGTCATTTGCATTATTACAGACTTTGAATGACTTCTGGAACAGAACCTGGAAGTTTCACTTGTTCTGTCCGCTGTCTGCAGGCTGAAACATTTGCCGTGGAGAAGCTGGCTCGGCTGGTTCGGCTGGTTCCCTGCGATCACGAGGAGCTGCTGAGCACCACCTTACGCCTCCTGCTCAACCTCTCCTTCGACACGTCGCTGCGCAGCCAGATGGTCCAGGCAGGACTCATTCCCAAACTCTCCTCGCTGCTCGGTAATCAATCTGACTGCTGACTAATGATTGCGTGTTAGTGTTCCTGACTGTTTGTGTTTCTTCTGTTTGTTCCTGTGGATATGTTTATACTGCTTGACTGTGTGTGTGTCTGTGTGTTTATGACTGGGGTTGTTCTGTATGTGTTTGCCTCTGTATCAGGAGAACCGTTACTTCAGGTTTTCACTGATGGAAACAGACACATGTCATGAGATACACTCCCATCCTGAGCCGGCGGTGGAGCCTCTAATTTGTTACTTCTGAGGTGTGTGTGCAGGTGCAGCTTTTACCCAGCACCCAGGCCTCGAGCCACCTCTGGTGACCATTAGAGCAGTGACCTCCTGAAAGCTCCAGAGCGTGCAATTGGTGCGTCGTCTCATCCGTGGGGTGTGTGACACGGTCAGAAGCATCTTTGACAGAGCTTTTGAAGCCTCTCAGGGGGAGGCTCAGGTAACAGCGCATAATTAATATAATATATTTGTTAGAATAACATGCCAGAGCCTCTGCACAAATGTTGTTTTTGTAGGAGCAGGCCAGAGAGGTGGAGAGGTCTTCAGAGATTTAGGGAGGGCTGTTTTTTTGGGAAGTGGCGGGTGGGGGTTGCTCATTCAGGAAGCGAGGCACACACATAATATAACTTAACACTGAAATATTACGCCTGCTCACAGTTCCGACACTGTTGAGTTTGCCTGTATTTGTGTGTCAGCGCTTGTGTGTAATTCGCTCTGCATGTGAGCCGATGCGTCATTAATCATCTGCTTTCACTGCCGACTGTCCTCTTTCCAACTGACACACTCTGCATGACGACTCTCGTCTTATCTCTGAAGAGAAAACCAGGAGGGTTTTTCTCTCCATCCAGACCTGACCTGAGGTCATGACCCCTGATGATAAGATGAAAGTGGAGAGAGAGCCTCCACTTGCCATCATCACCTCCCACTTGATCCAACGCACCAGCACCTGAACTCATCAGACAGTAGAAGATTCCTCTTTGTCAGCTTTTAGCCCCCATACATCCACCTACGATGACACCCAAAAAAGTTTATGTCAGGGCCATTAAGCCCAACATTTATGACACCGTGGACTCATGGACCATTAGCACCGTTTGCACTTGGATATGTGTCCAAAATACACCCAGTGTAGTAAAAAGAAGTCCGCTGTCTGTGTCCACGTTTGTTTTGGAGTAATTCTGATCTTTAGTGTGGATGTGAGTTGTGAGCAAAAATCTGAGGAAAAACAAACCAAACAGAAATATTTCTTTCTCTCTTTAATCATCTTGGGACCTTATCAGATTTATCCTGGGACCCTTGTCGGGACCACTATTATAGACTAAACAATTTAGTCTAACTATTATAGACTAAAAACTTCATTCATTATTTAGTAGATAATGACTATAACTGTTTGTGTCAGCTAGAGCTGAAAAATTAGTTATTCGATTAGTCGATGGACAGAAAATTGATCAACAATTTTGATATTCATAAAGTCATAATTCAGTTTATCAAGAAAAAATACCAAACATTCTTTGGTTTCAGCTCCTCAAATGTGAGGATTTGTTGCTTTCTGTTTGTTTTATAGCTATTAATCAAAAAATAATTTACAGATGAATTGATAATGAAACAGGATCATTATTTGCCTTATTTCCAGCGTTGTCACTCAGCCTGTGATGCAGCATGTTGACTGTCATTACGTTGCATAAACAAATTAGGAGACTTGTGTGGGGGGGGGGTGGACCTCTTTATGAGCATTTGACCCTGTTATGTGGTGTGTGATGTCTCTGAAGACCAAACCCAGCTTGCTTATTTATCCAGAAAATGCAGTAACAATGGAGCGCTGCTGTCCACAAATGGAGCCCAGACGCCTCTTAATGTGTACGGGTGTAATTTTACGAAGGTTAGGCAGTTTTAAATCAGGCTGGGGTGTAATTGGAGTTTAGCTCTCCCACTAACTGTCCATGAACAGTCTAGTTAATTCTTAACAGCTCCCCCTCACCTTTTTTTTCTCTCCCTTGCCCCAACCCTACCAGTGTTTTGAACATTTAATGGGATCTCTCTCTTTGCCCATAAAGGATCCTCCATGTTCCTACCAGCAGAGTGAGGGAGTTCGCCAGGTCTGTAGGAGCTTATTGCCTGTGTGTGTGTGTGTGTGTGTGTGTGTGTGTGTGTGTGTGCGCGCGTGTGCTTGGTTGTTTTCATGTGCATTTTAAGGTATTGGTTGAGGTAAAGGATCACTAATGAGAAGCACATGTTCTGGCCAATCGCTGGCTGTGCTGGAAGAGCCAGAGCAGCGAGCAGCGGAGCTTTAACTTATTAAAGGCAGTAAAATTGATGCTTCCTCCTGTTTTCCCAATTAAAGCTGGAAGCCGTCTCTCCTCGGCCCTCTCTCCCTCCTGTGATTCCAGGGGTTCACTGAGCACATCTGGATCTAATACTCGGCGATAAGGCTCTCTGTACGGCCAGTGACCGAACACGGCTGGGACCAGATTTAACTGGACCTGGTTGGGGCTTTGGAGGCTGGTGGGCATTACAGGAGGTCTGTCAGTGGTTCTGGTCCAGTGAGGAGCCTCTCTCTTAACACTTCTCTTAATGAAAAGTTCCCGGGTCAAACTCTGGTCTGAACTCTAATAATTCTCTCTGGCTGGCTCCTCCTCCAGACCTCCAGCCCCCCAGCTCTGGTCAGAGGTCAAACTCATAAAGGTCCTGGGCTCACTGACAGTCTAACACTCAATCCATTCTGTCTTTATCTCCTTCATGCTGCTGCTGAGGCTTGATAAGCTCAAGAAACTGTAATGACAGGGAATGTACTCCATTTTATTGGACAAATATTAAAGGGCAATTACTTTTAGCAGCATCTATCCATGCAGATAGATTTGGTTTAATTTTTCCAGGTTTTGATTGATCCATTTCTTAGATCTCTGGCTACACTACAGTTCAATGGAGGTGAACAGAATTTAGTTCATAGTGCTCACAGCATTAAAAAAACCAACATTAAAAGCTGCATTAATCAATATTTTAATGTTAACAATGGATCAGTTGACTATATGTAATGTGAAAGGTGTCGCTCGTAGTGACAAACCCACCAGACTCTGCATTCTCCCGCAGCTCTAGAGAGCTTTTTAGCCTCTTTTAGCTCCTGGTTTTGGTTTTGCGGCACATTTCCTGTCTGGTTCAGTCTCTGTTTCCAGCAGCAGAAGGCAGCTCTGATGACCCACTGTCCACTACCTGCCCAGCACCAAACAGCAGACTGACACAGTTAGAGACTAGCTGGTGAACATCTAGCAGCTAAAGAGCCAGATGTTTCTCTCAGGAGTTCATAGAGACCAAAGTAAAAGCTAAGCTAAAAAAGCTAAAAGGAGAGGGAATGTTGGACTTCCATTCATCCGGTGAACACGTTGCTTTGTGTTTACTAGACACTTTTGCCATAACTTTTATGAGGTTTTCAGCTTGTTCTGTTTCCTCCAGGTAGCAAAACAAATGTAAACGCAGCTTTAAAAAATCCAACATGAATGAGTTTTTTCCACAGAGTCCTGGTTACTCTGGATAACCCACAGACTCACCGTCCACGGTTTTCATTGGAACTGCTTTCTACCGAAGAAATGGTCTCTATGTAAACTGTTCAGTGTGGTCTGTGGATTATCTTACTACGAACTGGGTCACTGTTTCTGGACGGAGAAGAGGAGTTCTTTAAATGATACGATGAGCTTTCTTATTTTCAACAAATCTCATGTTCAGACTCAAACCAATAACGTGTTAGTGCGTCTCTCAATCCTGTCTGACTTCCTGTCTCTCAGCTCCAAGCCCACTGGTTCCTACTGAAGACATACATCATTAAAAACACCTCTCAGATATATAGTTTCATGTTTAAAAAAGGCAAACAAAAACAGCTGCTCACTGTAGTTTTTATCAAACAGGATATAGTGCATTTGTTGGGGACTATTTTAAGCTGCGGATGAATCCACTTTTGGTGCTCTAGTGAATATTTGTATTTATTTCCATTCACTTCCATTGTTTTGGGGTGGAGGCAGAAATCTGGAAATCTCAAGCTTTCCTTTTTCAGCCAGTAGCCTGCTGCAGTTCCACATTTATCCTTTTAAATATTGTTTTTCCTCCGTTAGCTGCCTGTGAGACGCGACAAACTGAGAAACTGCAGTCGGCTGGTGCTGATTCTGGACTAAATGCTATTTGACCTCCAGCAGGAATCGCTGTTAAAAAGGCCATTCAGCCCATTAATATTTTCAAAAAACACACAGCTCTCCTAGATGTGGTCATTGGCATCCCGCGGAGCGTTACGGCACAACCAGTCATTCATGCATTGACTTTCCTCCTCCTCCTGTGTTTATGTTGCAGCTGACGAGGGCCAGAGACAGCTCAGCATGTGCATTCTGTACCACATCAGCATGGACGACAGATTCAAGTCCATGTTTGCCGACACAGACTGCATACCGCAGGTAAGACTGGCTAATGTACACCGCCAGCAGACCAAGACAGACACATTAGCATCACCCGGGAATTAATGCAGGAGAAACAGAGCACGAGGGAGGGACGCAAGCCACATCTGGAACCCAAAACCACCAGAGTACTGCTGCTCAGTCTTCACTCTCGCTGTGATGACAACTCTGTTTTTTCTCCTCTCCTTCTCTTTCCACTGAAAAGATTCTTACGCCATTTCATCTTTTTCTGTGTCTTCTTCACATATTAGCCTCTTCGTTGCCATTACTCGATCGAGACTTCAGCACAGACACTGAATAGTTTGTCCAAACTGAAATGGAGTTGTGATCCTGAAAATTACAGCTGAAGTTCAAACCCCCTCAGGCTGATTTCTTTCAACCTTGGATCATAACATTTTTGTTGAGCTACTCTCCCTCCTGATTGAGTTGACCCGGTCAGTCGC
Organism: Macquaria australasica; assembly: GCA_005408345.1. Lineage (NCBI taxonomy): Eukaryota > Metazoa > Chordata > Actinopteri > Centrarchiformes > Percichthyidae > Macquaria > Macquaria australasica. Next base: position 287,410 of record SEMN01000334.1, on the reverse strand, counting down.
TCCTCTCATCATCGGCGATTAGCTAAATGTGCGTTGTGTTTGTTTGTTGAGATTGGGTGTAAATACCGGCCAGATGTGGCTGAGAGAGTCGGCTGTTTGTTCAGAAGGTCACGTCAGCAGCAGATCTGAACCCCTGGGTCCCCCGTGGTAGAAAGGATGCTGGCGAGCAGCATGACCAGGATGTGACCTCCGACCCCGCCCCGAGGCCCACTCACTCTCCCTCCTCGCTGCCCTCTTCTGCCTCCATTCCTCTAATGTTGTCCATCCACCTCTTGGTCAGACCACACTGTTGAATCTTTCTCTCTGTTTTGGCTTTTTTCATTACAAAAACAGTGATTTTCTTTCTTGTTTTAGTGTCGACGAGAAAAACCAAACTTTTATATAACATGTCTGCTCAATCAAGGTCAGAGGCTGTGTGACAGTAAAATTAAGAAGACAACTTTCTGTAGCTACACCAAGGTCAAGTCCTCAGTAATATCTGTGGGAATTTACCTGCCTGTAATCACTCATTTTAAATACCAGTGTAGCTGATCACACAATACAGGTGTTGTCATTAACCTGTATTAATAGGGATTTTCTCAGACAGTGAGGTGATCATAAAATAGTGATTTGATTGACGTCTCAGTGCAACAGGAGTTACTGTTCATTCGGGTAGCATCTATCGAGCTGTGGTCAAGTTTTTGACTAAAAAGAAGCCGTTTAACTGTTTTCCTGTTGTTTAGGTGTTGGAGTGTGGACGGAGAAAACAACCTGAAAACACTAATGATGAGCGTCACTGTCACACTGAAATAACACACTAAAATTTAGCGAGCTTAGTGTGGACATGGTCTCCGTCTCAGTGGTTCATTTTCATTTCAGTTTGTTTTCTTTCACACCAAACCTCCTTTTGTCCAATGTACTATCTACATGTCCCTCCATCTTTCCTGTTTGTAAAAATACATCCTTAACAAACCGCTTCACCCCATTTCTCACCTTTTATCCTCTGTCACCTATTTTGTACTTTTAAGACTTCTCTCTTTTATCACTTTCCCAGGCCAGTGACTGACCTGCCCCTTTCCCCTTCTCCTGCTTTTAATGGGGTCACCGTTTGGAGCTGGATGTGGGGTTTCCAGAGCAGGGATGTCAGGAGTGAGGGAGGAGAGGAACAGAGGTAGAGGTGGAGGTGGGGGGCGGAGGTGGCTGCGTTGGTCGGACTGCAGCGTGGCGCTGCGGCCCTGACTGGGCCTCCGGTGGCTGTCTGTGGTAAATAAGCAGAGGCAGGTGCCAGAGAGTCTAGACGGGGCTGATTTGGGGTCCGGGGCCCCTGGTATGTGATACCTAACCCAGGCCCGGCCCAGCCTTTCTCTCCCTCTCTCTCCTGATTCCTGACTCCTCACAGGGAAGCAGTGCACCTCTGCACCCCCCCCACCCCCCCTCAGCTCAAAGCTTTTCCTGTTTAATGTTAAATCAGTGCAGGAGAGACGGACAGACAGACTGAGGGAGGAGGAGGAGGAGGAGGAGGAGGGTGTTTGGGAGGTTAGGGAATGACGCTCACCTTCCCTTTATCTTTATTTTTTTAAGTCATTCTTTTTAAACATCTGGCTTAAACATGACAAACATACACGCAGCAAGAAGAAATGCTGCCCGTCTTTAGCTTAAGATTGACTTTCTTCTACTTTGTAGCTCACTTCAGAAAACAGCACATGTGGCTGACAAAAGAATTCACCAAGATGACGCGCTGTAATGGTTTCTCTTCTTCTAGTTTGTTTGAGTTCAACTACGAAATATTTACAACTTCCAGCAGAAACATGAACACGCCCATACGATGATACACAGGCGTGTTGTTCTAACACGACGAACACGTGACTACTTGTGTCTATTATCGATTAGTTTAGCCTGAGTCTCAGTGATGAGTTAAACAGTTAACTGACATTTGGAACCTGTGATTGACAGCTGATGAAGATGGTGTTTGACTGTGGGGAGGAGAAGATGGATGTTGAGCTCGTCTCACTCTGCATCAACCTGGCTGCTAACAAGAGTAATGCCCAGGTCATCTGTGCAGGTACGAGCTCCAAAGACAGGACAAGGATATTTTGTCACAACGTATGTTGTTAAAGTCTAAAATTAGCTTTTCCTCCTTGCGTCCTCTCTCCCTGTTGCCCTAGGTAACGGTCTGAAGATGTTGATGAAGCGTGCCGTGAAGCTGAAGGATGTTCTGGTGATGAAGATGATCAGAAACCTTTCTCAGCACAGCGGACCCACCAAGAGCCTCTTCCTGGTCAGTACTTGGTCTTTGAAACTCATACCACATACTGTGATCGCAATGTTCCCGCTTCGATTCTGGCTAATGAAGGCAAAATGCTAAATAATTTATTTTTTTTAAAAGCGCAGGGAGCACATCCTGTGTTCTACAATGAAACTGTAATATTAAGTCTTTAAGGCTGATATTGGAGCATATTCATCAAATTGTTAATCATTTGTATGATGACACTTCACAGTCATGACCTCTTATTGATCCTCATCAGACAATGTCGTAGTGCTGAAGCTATTAGTTGATTGACAATAAATTAAGCAATGAGTAGTTTGATGAAATGTATCAAATATAGTAAATTACTTTTAGACATCATACACATACTGCTGGAATCAGCTGAATGTAGTATTTTCAGTGAAAGCTGGATGTGCAATCCAACAATAAATGTTCATAAATGTGGTTTAAAATGATAAAAAAAGCTGCTCCTTATAACTTCATACAGTGACTATGTTTACATGCACAAAATATTCCAAAAAGACAATATTCCTGCTGAGCTGTTTACACGGCTAATGAAGATGAATTTTCCACTAATATTCCTGTTTACATGCAGCCCCATTGCACCATTTGGGTGGCTGTGGCTCAGGAGGTAGAGCGGGTTGCCCATTGATCCCAGAGTTGGCGGTTCGATCTCCTCCTGTCCACATGTCAAAGTGTTCTTGGGCAAGACACTGGACCCCAGGTTGTGCCCGATGGAGGCAGCACCTTGCATGGCAGCTCTGTCACGTGTGTGTGTGTGTGTGTGTGTGTGTGTGTGTGTGAGTGAATGGGAGACCAATCTGTAAAGCACTTTGGGAGCCATTAAGTTTGAAAAGCGCTATATAAGTGAAGTCCATTTACCATTACCACCTTCTTGAAAAGGTCGGCGCTGAGATATTTGCTAATATCCAAAAACCTGTTGATCTCCAAGTCTTTCATCATGTAAAATGTAGTGACAAGTAAAGGTAAAGCGTGAAAACAGCTGTGGGTTCAAACAGTTACATAAAGCGAAAAGGGAAATTTGACACACAAGTAAAATATGTTGTTAGTTAAATTATGTTTGTCTTGATCAGCTGTCATTTTAAAACTCTCATTGATCAAAATGTTTGAGTCCGTCTGTGTGTGTGTGTGTGTGATCCTCCCACGCTCCTCCTGTGTCTGCTGGCAGGACCACGTTGGCGACCTGGCAGCTCAGATCAGTGAGGAGGAGGCTGAGGAGTTTGTGATCGAGTGTCTGGGCGCGCTGGCTAATCTGACCATCCCCGACCTGGACTGGGCGCTGGTACTCCAGGAGTACAACCTGGTGCCCTACCTGAAAGACAGACTTAAACCAGGTGTGTGTCAAGTAATGATTCCTTTACCATTTGACTGATTACGTGGACCTTTATGGTCTTAATCAGAGTTTTTTGTGGTCAAAATGTTTTAATCCCACTGTTCCAGAAAAGCTTTAAACACACAGTAATGCATCCACACATGGTCCAGCAGGATAACCCCACCACAGGTCTTTCATCTATCTCCCTTTAAAACCAGAGGCCAGGTCTCTCCCATGCCCCGTCTTAACCTCTAACTGCTCTCCCTAAATCCCACTATCAGTGAAGTGTCAGTGCTCATGGATGATATGAGGACAGAGAACCTTCATTAAGGTCTGGACCTTATCTTTACCTTTCATGACCTCTGACATCTGAACCCTCAGTTTCCCTTTTGTGTCTTTATTAAAGCAGAATTAAAAGTCTAGAGCAACGTTTGTAGGTTATTTAATTGGCTTTGTATGAGAGTATAAGTACATTACATAAACAGTTTCCTGCTGAGTCACCAGGACAATCTTCCCCTTTTTGTTTATACACTGTGATGAAGAATGGTAGCACATTTTGTTTAACATTGTTAGTGGAACTTGCTGTCTTCACAGGTCCACTTGGTTCCCAGTAACTGAGAGCTGGTCTGCTCGAGTTTTATACAGTCAGTGTGTCAGTATGTCTAATATCCCGTATGGATCCAAGCAGACTCATGTTGGTGGTGCGTCACTATTTTCTAAGTGTGAACTGTGATGTTTATGTTTTCTTGCTGGTTAATTGGTGGATCATCATGCTGCTGTCAGTGTTGACCTGTTCAGGTAAAACCACATTCTGGATCCAGTTTAACTGTTGTTGGGTCCTTTCTGAACTGGGTCACTTGTTTTTGAAAATGAATTGATGCACATTGTGTTTGGGAAGGTTTTCCGTGGTTTCCTTTCAGATCAAGTCCACATTTTGGACCCGTGAAGACCAAAGTGGGCTCTAACTTAAGTTTAGAACAATATTTAAAAGTTCCTTTGTTTGTCCGTCTGATTTGAGTTTTCAACCAGGTCCTGCTGCTGCTGCTGCTTGTTATTTTTATCGCTTGTATTATCTTTAATTATGCTTCTTTGGTTGTTTTGGTTTGCATTAGTCTCTAAATCCATCCAACATCCTACGTTTTGTCAGTCGCTTGTAAAGCACTTTGAATTACATTTGATTCGTTTGAAAGGACTAAATAATATATAAATACATTTTGATTGATTGATTGATGGTAATGGTTACAGCTAAATTTGGTCTAAAACTGACAAAGTGATTATTTAAATGATATGTTTGTAATAAAGAAGCGTATGAATATAACCTGATATTCCTTACTTGCTTTCAGTAATTGTTTTTGATACTCGGTGCTATAAATATTTTTGACTTTTGATTCCCATGGTGATGGTGTTTTGGGCAGTAAACCAGACGATATTTCCAAGAGTTTGAGAATTGATTGATTACACATTGATTATCTGAGCGATCCTCAGTAACTTCCCACTGAACCCTTGAACAACTAATTCTATCAAACCCAGTTTGAGTCATTTATTGATCTAAAAATGAGCCACTGGGATCCTTTAAAACAAAATAGATGTCCTCAGACACAAATGGAAAAGAGCCCTTGTATAATCTTATTCTCTCCAACCATAGTTTTCCAGACTGCACTGGTATTAGGAAACTCCAGCAGCTGTGTATGGTCAGACAGATGTGTGCCCATACAGTCACAGAACATGGACGTGTTCCCGGGCTCAGCACGTCCTGCTATTCAGAGGCCAAATGTTTTAGAGGATCAATGATGGTTTCTTTGCCAGTCATCCACTCAACTCGTACTTTTCCCTGATGTCAGGCTCTGCTGAGGATGACCTCATCCTGGAGGTGGTGATCATGATTGGCACCGTGTCCATGGATGACTCTTGTGCAGCCATGCTGGCCAAGTCCGGCATCATTCCTGCTCTCATTGAGCTGCTCAACGGTAAGAACCAAATCCTGAACTACGGTATTTTATAACCTCTGTGTCAGGAAGCGAAAAACAGTGGTAGCAAAGGAAAATAATGGAGAAGAGACACGAAGAAATGGTTTTAATTCTGTCTGAGCAGCAGCTCCATTTGTTTTGTGGATGCTTGTGTTTGTGAATGAAACTCCACCAATTTTACATTTTAAATCTCTTCTTGTGGCTCTGGAGGAGCTTTCCAAAGCATTATGAAATGTAGGATCTAGTATTTTTCAAGGGTCAGGGTATCTCACCCTCTGCTACACAGATATTGACCATTCCTTTTTAGTCCCCCAGCTTTATAGAAGTATGATACTAAATTGCTGAAATACACCTTTTAAAAGTCATTGTCTTCTATCCTTGAAAAATATTTGAAATGAAACGATGTCATCGTCTTATTTGATTGTTGTCTCCTAGAATTTATAGTAACAGTTAAAGGATTCAAGAGTCTGGAAATGTTTGGTTTAGGTACCTTGAAAGTGCTTGACTTTTACTCTTAAAAAGCTGTACAAACCCTGGATATAATAGGGTCACTATTGATAGTGGGTGGAGGGAAAATGCATTTGAATTATTATTATTATTTTAAATGTGAAGAGGGTGTTTGAAACGGCGTGTTAAGTTGCTCTATATAGCAGGGATTAACAAAACTATGAAAATACATTTCAGGATGCAGGAACAAAAAACAACTTCAAAGTTTTGTTCAGCAGAAGGGATGAACCATGATGAAATCCACTTTAAAATGAATCCTTTATAATTTTTTCTCCCCCCTCTCTACCTGTTTCCACCTCAGCCCAACAAGAGGATGATGAGTTTGTGTGTCAGATTGTCTACGTCTTCTACCAGATGGTCTTTCACAAAGCTACCAGGGATGTTATCATCAAGGACACACGTATCCTTTTGCTGGCTTGTAAAGTAACATCGGCAAGAATGTTATGAGTTGCTTCCACCACAATCATGGTGACACTGACTGTTTACTCTGTTTTCAGCCTTTAGTGTATGTCCCTATAGTACCGCCCTGTATGTATCTCTCATATAGCAACCTCTTTAACCCCATCCATTTAGTTTTTTTTAACCCTCTGGGTATTCTAAGCTGCCTGTAATTGTACACAGTTGTGGTCGGTGTCAAATATCAAATATGCCTCCTGTCAGCATGTTTTGATTGATGTTTTTCTTTCTGCATGAAGAGTAGAACAGGAATATCTGATTTAAGCGCTGCTGTGGGAGGGAGAGGCAGAAAGTGTTCACTTCATCGCAGGAAATGTAGTTTCCTTCAGCCACAGGGCACCTGTCTGGTGTCTCTGTCTTTAAATAATGGAGTGGGAGCAGTTGTTCCTTCCCACACTACCACCACATCCCCATCTGTCCCCCTTCGATCGATTCAGGACAGACAAATGATTGATTTAGCATCAAAATGTCTGAGAGAGGATGAAATGTTTTCTTTCCTTGAGTCCTAATCTCAGAAGCTCCGGCTTACCTCATCGACCTGATGCATGATAACAACGCAGAGATCCGCAAAGTCTGTAACAACACCCTGGATATCATCGCTGTGAGTATCCAGAAACCCTCAGAAACAACATTTAAACTCTGAAAACTGCTTCAGCTGCAGGAATTAAAGGTGCCAGTCGTTTTTCCATTTGTTACTTGAATTAAAAGTTAGCATGTTTTTTTTTTTTTAACTAAGCTTCAAAATTGCAAGTTTTAAATAAAAAATACATTTGCTAAACTTTATAAACACTTACACAACAGTATTTTTGGTTTTATATGCAGATAAGAGTATGGCTGAATTGGAAATGAAATAAAAAAGACAGGAGACTTTATATAAAAACAAGGACAATAGACAATAATTAAAGTTTTATAAAATCAAGAAAAAGCCGAAGGTTTGGTTTGGTTTTATGATGTTTTTTAAAAGCTGTGCACTGATTTGGTTCCTGTGAGACTCTTAAGGAGCAACAACAGCAATGTGTAAAGTATTCCTATGCTGGGATATCACATGACCCCAGGTTTGCTGTGTGGTGATTTGATTTAACACAAATAGGGATATGCACAATATCAGCTAAAATAATCATGTTGATGAAGGTTTTAAAACAACGTTTTGACTCTTCAACACAGGATCTCAAGACCAGGTAATATTGCATATTCCCAAAATTATAATTGATCAGATTACCACAAAATTACCGCTGCCCCGGGGCAGTTGCCCGCTTTGTCCAGTTGGTAATCCAGACTTGAATAGGAGGTGTTCAGAAACCTTAGCAAGATGTTGGTCTGTGCTCACACTTTAAATTAAACTGTGCACGTTATAAAATGAAATGTAAGATAAAGATAAGATTTAAAATTTTCAGATTTTCATTCAAATTATTAAAAAACAACAAACCGGTAAGAGATTCAAAGCGTCAGTAATTCCACCAGCAGCTCATTTGCATTTCCGTACAAACATGAAACGTTTCTCCACAGCAGGTTTCCTCTCGGTTTCACCGTCTCCTGATGTGGCCGAGTCAGATTTGACATCAGCGATTAACTAACCGATGCATTCCTGAGTCACCTTGTGACTGACAGGTGTGGTCAGCTCCCAGTCAGTGTGTGATCACTGCCAGACCTCAGATCAGCGTAATTAGCTGTAGATTATAGCCAGGCAGTGCAGCGAGGCGAAGGAAGTGTTTCATTGAAATTATCAGAGACCTATTAAGATGTGAACCACATGAAAGGCAGCCGGTGGGCTCTGGAGTGTGTCAGCGGCTGGACAGCAGAGGTGAGAGAGAAAGCAGAGCTGTGGACACACACACACACACACACAATCATTACTGCTTGGCCGTGCGGCGTCCTTTTGGCAGCACACGCCATAACTGCAGTCGTGAAATGTTCGCCTTTGATCACTGTGGCCCTGCTCATGTACAAACACACACAAACACACATGCGTGGCTTCACAAGGAACTTTGTAGATGCTCCAAGTGGGACAGAGGCCTAATTCACTGTGATATTCTTAGCCTGGCCGTATTTCTAGAGGAATATGTTGAAAAGCTCCTAAAAACTGTCGTGCACTTCCTTCCCCCTGCTGTGATGAGCTCATTCTGTCATGAGCTCAGCTGCTAATAACTGATTAGTCATATTAAACTAATATAAGAACCTAATTACTCCTTCAAAACCTGAGTCATGAAGCTATTTCAGCCTCTGATGACGAAATGTGTCACTGTCACTCCAGCGTTCAGGCGGCAGCAGAGAGCAGGGGGCCGGTCAATAGGCCCGTTTGAGTCCGGGGCCTCGGGTGGCTGTCAGTGCCCACGGGGCTCTGCTTTGCATCTGAATGATTAATCTTATGGGCCGGGGCGTCGCGGTCTCAAAGGCCGCCTTCATCGCTCCCCCTTCAGCGCCTGCAGAGAAAAGAAAACAGAGCTCTGTGGTCGTCCTCCGGCCGAGCTACGCACGCAAACAGCCGAGCCGGCCGGAGGTTTTTATTAGAGGATGGAGACGACACACAGTCATACACACACGTACCTGCACACACACTTCCACTCTTTTCCTCTCTCTAAAGTGTTTGTCCGTCACACATAAACACAAATAGACGCTTCTCCTCCCTCACTCAGGAAGCTCTCTTTCCATGCTGAGATGGATCATTATGGTGATCAGCACCATATTGATAACATATTAACAAGACAAGACTGCTTCTTTTTTGGAGAATGGAAAGTTCTCATTTTTAGCCATGCTAGCAGCGTGGCTCTAAGGATGGCAATGTCAGTCCGACATTTTTGGGTTGCACTGAAACTATTTAATGGATTTACACAAATTTTAGTCCAGAGAGGCATGATGCCCAGAAGATGACTCCTGCTGGCTTTGGTTATCCTCTGACTTTTGTGCCAGCGCCACGTGAGGTTCACGTTTGTGGCTTTGAGGAAAATGTGGTTCAGACATTCATGTTCTTCTCAGGATAAAATTGTAGTGTCTTTGGTGATCCTCTGACCATCATCAGGTTTGGTTTACGACCCAATACCTGCAACACTAATCACAATCCCATCAGCCTCAGCTGTACTTTGTGTTTAGTGCTAATTAGCAAATGTTGCCATGCTAACATGCTAAATTAAGCTGCTGAACATGGTATACCTGCTAAATATCAGCATGTTACCATTTAGCTCAAAGTACCGCGATGTGCAGAGCAGCTAGCATGGCTGTGAACCTGTTTTCCACAATAACTAATGACTGTACATACGGACGAACCACTGCCTCACCAAACAATGCCATAACGATTCTGTATTTGTTACCTGCTGTGCATTTTGCCAGTGATTTGTGGACAAATGTCTCTGGTTCCAACCCTCCCTTCCCTCCACATCACTCCAGGAATATGACGAGGAGTGGGGAAAGAAGATCCAGACGGAGAAGTTCCGCTGGTACAACGGTCAGTGGCTGGAGATGGTGGAGAACCGTCAAATGGATGAAGCAGGAGAGCCCTTCCTGTTCGGGGAGGATGGAGAGTCTTTCATCGGGAACGGAGACATCCTGGAGAGACCTGACCTGTTCTACAGTGCTGGTGGGCTTCAAAGAAACAGCTGATTGGCGTATTTGCCTTTTGTATCTGAGAGTGAGAAGACTGATATCAGCGCGGAGTTATTTACGCAATGTTTCTTGTTTGTTTGACCTGTATGTGAACATTAACGTGTGTTTTGTAATGTTTCACCCAGATGGGATCATCTCAGCAGACGGTGCCATCAGTCCTGAGTTCTACAGCGACTTCCAGAACGGAGAGCTGGGACAGACTGGATACATGAGCAGGTATGGAGCTCTCCATTCACCTAAACCTGCACCAGGGCCAAATCTGAATCCGGTTTCAAATCCAGTTAAAGAATCGGAATCATGTTCATGATCATCTGTCATCATGTGTCTTTAGGTTTAGCTTCAACATGTAAGTAAATAAAATTACACATAACGTATTGTGTTTTTACACACAACCTGGTGCGTTTGCCAGTTTGGTTCAGCTTATTTAAGCTGTCCTTTGACCTGAGGACCAAACAACACCCACCTTTTTAAGCAGTCTTAGTCTGCTTCCAAACTAGTTAATGAATTTAAACCCTTAAACTACTATTAAATCCATCTGCTGATCATGGAGCCTGTCAAGAAAGCAATATCTGGAATGATCTGTATAAAGGCCAGTTCAGACCAAAGATTCACAACGAGACGAAACCGTTTTAGAACGTTGCAGGGAAAAGTTTGGTGTATGCACGTCAGCATGAGTGCAGAGATTTTCCCTGATTAATCAGGATGTTTAAATAAGTTCAAACAGAGGTGTGTCATGTATTTTAACAGGTTTCTCTCTGTAATATTACGATACAAGACTCTACCTGTTTGTCATTATTTATGACACATAAGATTCAGTAAAGTTCTGCTGGAATTTGATTTCCCCACGCGGGTCCATGTAGCCCTGATAATGCAGGATGACAGTCGCCAGAACTGTTGCCTGCAAGTCTACATGACTTCATGTTAAAAAGCTCTTGGTTTGATTGTAATAAGTCAGTGTGAACACAAAACCGCACCAGAACTAACAATGAAGGCAGCAGTTGATCATTTTTTACCTTTGTCCCAAACAAGCGAAGTGAACTATTAGGTGGGAAAGGTGGAGAGGGGGTGCTTCTTTCTCTATTAAATAATCTTTGGCACCTGAGTGCACCCACTAGCCTTCATAGAGCACATTAACCAGACAACAGAGGAGTTTCATTTTGGCCTTTTGGAATAACATATTAATTAGCTACAGCTGATATAATCTTTAGCATTTCATTTGGCAAAAGCAACGGTCATCGCCGGCTAAAAAGGAGGAGAGTCCTGCTACCTGAATGTTCTGGACGCTGCTCAAGAATCAGGATTTTTAAGACATTTGTTGGCCTTGGAGCTTAGTGAATATGGGTATTTATCGAACATGGGACTGGATGCAAAGCTGAGCCAGCTATCAGACCCCAACCCAATCCTGCACTCAGACACACACCAGAGATATGTGTGTCTGCAGCATGACTGTGTGTGAGTATGTGATGGAGGCTGTCAGCAGGGCAGAAACGCTGGCCGTGTCAGAGAGGAAACACTAAACTGTGAGTGTTTACCTTCAGCTCTCTGTGTCTCGTATTGTTATTCTGAATCACTATTCGCTGATCTGTGTTATTGAACCAGGCCGGGCCTGAGTCAACAAGCCTCGCCAATCCCAGAAGGCATCACTCCACCCTCAACAGCAATACTCCAGCTTTGAGAACAAACACTCTCTCCGTCTGTCTCTCTGTCTCCATGTTCGTGTTTCTCTCTCTTACAGTCTCCATGTTTCTCTCTCTCTCTCATTCCTCTGCAGCTCCAATATATCAACTGCTTTAGTCCCAATACGCCACCGACATTCCACAGCGAAACATGAAACTGAAGCCTGGGAATTAAAAAACCAATCCTGTTATCACTAAGATGGACTGAATCCGTTTGTAGTCCCAATATTGAGCGGCAGCTAATTCGATACGTTGCGGAGATGATGAATAGTTGAGGAAATAGAGAGTTTATTGTGAGTAATTTGTCTTATTTATTATCAAACTTCTTGCGTGCGATAAAGCTCGTGTCGATGGATTTTTCTTCCTCCCCCCTCGCTGGCAGGAATGTTTAGTTTGGCTCCCGTTGAGAGGCTGACTGTGACCGGCTGAGTCCACGACACAGTCAGTCCAGCGAGAGAAATCCCAATCTGTGTTCCCTTCACTCATGTCTGTATTGTCTGTTTCTGCTCTCTCTGTGTCTCTCGCTCTCAGCTTTGTAACTGATACCTTTCAAATATACTGAGAGCGCCGGGGGAATCGGCGTCTGTGAGACTGTTTTAATTTGGCCGCTGTACTCTGAGTGATCCAGGTTAACATAATAATCAAAGCCAGCTCCACTGCTTATTTTAAACTATGTGTGAAACATGGTGTGAATGGGGCCTTATACCAACTATATAAAATGAAGAGCCTGACGGATACATTGCATAGAAGAGAACCATAAAATCAGGTTTAAATTAATACATGTAGACAAATTAGTCATTGCACCAGGGGGATCAATCGATCGGGCCGTTGATAGAAATAGGTGGAGGCTCAGGAGGTAGAGCAGGTCACCCAGCTCCTCCTGTCCGGGACACCAAACCCCAATTGTTGGTTGATGGTTAGGCCAGTGCCGTGCATTGGTGTGGGCGTCAGTAAGAGAGGCACATTGTAAAATGCTATGGGTAAAAGCACTATATAAATCCAGTCCATGTAGTCCATATGTTGGCTTGCACACTAAGTACAGAAATGTTAAAGATGTTATCAGAATCGGAAACAGGTTAATATATATTTTCTACTATATTAAGTAGAAAATAAAAAGAAAGATAAGACAAGTACGGCAAGTCAAGAAGCATAAATAGAAAACAGAAAATTGACAATAAGATATGAAGAATTGTTATAAAAAATAATAAAAGAGAAGTACAATATGACTGTTATTTAAATGAGAGAGCTGTACAGTTTTGTGCAGAGATGTGCAAAATGTTTGAGGTCATTTAGAAACTGTCACCATTAGTTTGTCGCACTAACATGTTTGTTTTTACAGTGTAAAATGTCCCGTTTAGTCACTTTTTGATCACAATACTTAAAGAACCAAATGTAATGATCCTTATCAAAAAATAGTTTTATATTAAAACAAATATTGGTCAATAAATCAATTTTTAAACTCTCAGATACTCAATAATCAGTATCACAATCTGCCTCAAAGATTCAGTATCGGTCTGGTTTTATTGCCTATTTTATTTAATCAAAAATGAATTTAAGGTTCATGATACTGTGTACACTACTTTATTTAATGTTTATAAAAGAGCTGTTTATTGTAGTTCTGATTTTTTTTAAATATTTTTAATCTTATATGTGTGTTTATTTTTATTGATATTAATTTAGTGAAGGTCCAGTGCATTACTTTTAAAAGTTTGGGTTTTTTTTTGTTGGTTTTTTTGTTTTTAAAGATATCTTTTGGCATTTTTGTCTTTATTGTACAGTTGATAGTAAAGAGACAAAACAGGAAGTGAGGGGAGAGAGAGAGAGACGATCACACCCAAGGACGGTTTGGTTTCATGGTATGTTTCTGAACCACTTGCGGCCCGTGTAATGCTTTTGACAAATGTATTTTTCAACTGTAAAATATCCCAGTCAATACACAATGTGTTGATCACAAGTCCTTAATAACCTAATCTAAGGGCTCCTTATCAAAAATCTTATTTTATGTCCTGTTAATGTTAAAAACAGGACATAAAATAAGCGAACAGATTTTATAAACTCTCAACATCTAAATCTTCGAGTATTAAGTTCTGCTCTGATTAAATGTGAGCACAGAGGGACAGATTCCTCTAGAAGTGTTAACAGTGCTTTAGTCAGGTAAGGAGAGGTGTCCACCAGAAAGAGGCGGGACAGACAGACAGACCGGAGGACTGTGAACACGCCAACCGGAGAATCAATGAGTGCTTTAAGAGGTTGTCAGGATGTGACGGGGCGCCGGGGAGTGAAAATAAAGGAAAAGAAGGAAAAGCAGAACGCCGTCACAATCAGGTGAGATGTGGAGATACGTGGGGCGGGGCGGGGGGGGTGGCGAGGGTCGAGACCTGGTTCTTTACCGGGGCCGGCGTGTTGGTTAGCTGTAACCTGAGGAGTGACAGCGGGCAGAGATCAAAGCGGGGCCTGGCTGGGGGCCCTGGAAGAGACAGATGCGGGGGGGAGCAAAGGGTCACCCCAAAGGAGGAAAAAGGCCTGATTCCCTTTCCTGTTCACTACCAAGGAATGTTCTCTGCGGGATGGGACGTGGCCCCGCAGCTCCGCCTGCCGCCTCCTGCAGCAAAACGGCATTTTGGGGAACCAGTGGTTCTGGTCTCAAAGACCTCCACCCACCATCTCCTAATTTTGTCGGTGTGTCACAACACTGATACACATATAAAGTGACAAAGGGGGCAGACCGGTTGATTTGCATGTTTCATAATGAGAAACATCACAGCCGACAGAAACTGTCAGGCGTCGTTTCTGTGTCCAGACCGGCTGAGCTTAAGAAATATTCAAAACATGATAGAAAGAAAGCATCACTCGCCCTTTGGGATAAATTGGATAAAGTTCTGGTCGTGACGGGGGCTTTTCGGTTGACACCAAAATTAAGATTTGATTCGCAGCCCTAGTTGAGAGCCAGTGTTCCTATAGATGAAAATTAAAATCTGCTTCCATTTTCAGTTCTCCTTCTCAGTGCGATGCAGTTTTTGATTCCTTTTTTTGAGCCCTTTTTGATAAATTATTGGACACATGAAGGTTTTACGACATTAGTTTACTTGCTGGAGGTGAAGCAGGTCCCCTACCCGTGACCTCCTCTCATTGGTAGAGAGGTTCTTCCCTGGCTCCGCCTCTTCCTTCTCTCTGATGTGTCAATCATCCTGACAGACCTCCAAAGAAAAAAACAAAACAAAATCTGTTCACCGCAAAACTTCCTCTTTATGTAAACGGTCTCATCATGTTCATGATGGAAATATCAGAACTGGAAACAGAACCAACAAGATGAGGAATATCATTTGGAATAAGGTTTATTTGTACTTTAATTGCTTGTTGTCTGTTGAGAACAATTTTATTGAAGAACATACAAGAGTTCACACTTTTAGAGACTGACAAAACACCAAAAAACAACAAAACTTTAAAAAGTAAAAATATTTGTAAAAATTGCTAATTCATTAGTGCTTTGAAGCTGCTAGCTTCGTCTGAAGTCTAACATCCAAAATAGACAGAATAGTAAAAAAGTTACAATACCTTTTTTCTATTTAACATGAATTAGTCTGCCCAGACTGCCTGTGAGGCTCTTTATTATTATGTTAGATGTCACCTGAGCTAATGGATGAACAGCCCTGACGCAGCCAAATGATGTTTAAGTCTTTATTTCTTGTTGTTTCAACATCTTTTACTTTTTTATTTTTTATGCAGTTAAATTTGAATTAACTGTTAGTCAATCAGACAATTGACAATTACGGGTTGCAAGATGAACCTGACAGGTCACAAGATGATTAACAGGAAAGGAGAGCACGAAAAACATACTTACGCTACACAAAATGATTGTTTTTAAGATATTCTTTAATCTCCTTTTTTCTTGTGAATTACTGCATAATTTGCCTCTTTATCCCTCTTTTATAAATATTCAAATAAAACAGTCTGAGAAGGGAAAGTCACGATATTGGTTCAGCTGATCACGACATGTAGACCTGGGACAAGGTTTACAAGTACTTAACTTTAAGTACTTTAAGTACTTAACTTCAACTTCAACCATTAAACAAAGTCTTATCATGGCTATAAGTTCCCTTCACTTCTTATGGGCCTTCTTCACTATTTTCTGACATTGTATATACAAAACAATGAATCAAAAACTAATTAACACATTAATTTAAAATAAAAACGATCATTAGTTGCAGCCCTGTTTACAACAAACCATAATCAGTGAGAAGAATTGATAGTGATGGATGTAAAGAACAGATATTGGCCCTGATCAAACACTAACAGTTGTACAGTACCATCAGAGCTGTCCTGTCCTAAACTTGTACAAACTTGTGTATCAGGACTCATGCAGGTCCTGTACAGATCCTGGAAGTCCAGGCAGGCAGGCAGGCAGGCAGGCAGGCGGATGGTGTGACTCAGAGCTCCAGTGTTCCTCCAGCCTCCTTTAGCCTGGCTCTCAAATCCCCCCTGACAGCCGTAGCGTGCAGAGAGGAAAAAGACATATTTCTGCCCAGGGAGGGGGGAGAAGAGGTGGTGGTTTGGGGAGGGGGAGGCGGCAGGGGGCAATGGCAAAATAAAGAGGAGGAGGAGATTTTGGGGGGGGGGGGGATGTGCTGCAAGCTGTGTAACTGATCGCTGGAAGTGATTTGGCTAAAAACAACACGTCATTATAGGCGCTTGCAGGGGCAAAGCAAACAGCTCGTATTTTAGAAGGCCGGCAGAGGACGACGGACCGGGCAGCAAACAGAAAGACCTGGTGTCATCCATCAGAGCCCAGTTTATCCATCAGCCGCTCCGTTCTGACGGAGGCGGCTGGGCCCGTCGCTGTGACCCTACCACCAGACACAAACTCCCAGCAGCTGGTCAGAAGATGGAGCGTGAAATCGGCCCCCACCCTCTGTATCCACATCCCCATAGTAACTGATTTATACGGTGTAGATACAGGCCTTTTATCATCCCCCTCAACAGGCCCCTGTTGCCGGGCGGAGGGCAGCCAGGTCCTCCAGGTTTGGCCGTCAGCCTCCGCCCTCGTCACGGCTCTGTGTTTTGACATCTCTCCGGTTTTTATGGCTTGGCTGCTCTGCTGTTTACCCCTGCAGCCATGAGCAGTCTGTAACTCACACACTCATTGTGGATGTCCAACACCTGCATCAGGGCAGATGAATATTACATTAACTTTTTATGAGGTTTTTTTTTTTTTTTCATCTGGTACCATGACTGAGTGAGTGCTCCGGCCCTGGGGTGGGGGGTTTCCCGAGACATGTGCGGTGTCAGAGCTCCACCTGGTGGTGTGGTGTTATACAATTAAACATGGCCCTGAATTGTGAACCTGAACTCTCTCCTTGTAATATCCCATTATGTTGCCAAACGTATGTGGACAACCAATCAATCTTGCCAGTTGAAGTGTCCCAAAATAATTAAAGGTTGGGTAGGCAGTATTGTTTTGGCGTCATTGGGCAAATATTCCATATTAACCGTGCAGCATATTGTAATTCAAGTGGTCAGAGAGCAGACCTCTACTTCAGCCCCCCCTCTTGCCTCTGTTTTCAGGCTTCAGAAAATCTATCATGTGACGGGAGACTTTAGCCAATCACAGGTTATTTCAAAGAGACGGTGTGTTCGTATTGGCTGAACTACAAGAGCAGATGTGTGTACACGTCCCTTCAGACGGTGAAAACCTGATTCAGTGGAGGAAAATCCTGCAGAAAATCCTGCAACTTGTGATAAATGTCCAGCACCTCCTTTGTATAGAACAAAACAACACGCCCCGGCTCCACACGGAGCTTCAGGCTCAGTATGTTCGATGCCATGGCGCTCATAACGACGAGTGGCAAAGAGGCCTGATGACAAACAGTGAGGAATAACTTTTGACGGGGGACAGTGGTGTGTGTGTGTGTGTGTGTGTGTGTGTGTGTGTGTGTGGTGTACCAGCCTCTCTTCCCGCTGCTGGACGGCGTTGCAGCTGCCTCTGAAGCCTGGGGCGCTCTGCTCTGCGGCCGAGAAGCGCTGGAGGGGCGTCTTTGAGAAAACAGGTCACGGCGGGAGGGACCGCGGTCTCGGTGAGGCTCACGCCGTGGAGAGCGAGCCCTACGAGGGATACGGTTTCACTGGGGAACCGACTCCTTCTGCTGCCGGTCCAAGTTGTGGGTTTGGTGGGAGGGGCTTAGAGAGAGAGGAGGAAGGTTTTGCATAGGTTGCACAGGTTTTGCCTACCTTAAAGGATTTGTGTGCCTCCCACACATCTCTGCGTTTGTAATTCTGTATCATATGGTATTCATGTTTCCCACCTCTCCCTTCTCTTGTCCTGTCAGTGTGTCGGAGCAGTTTGTCCCAGCAGCAGATCGACCCGTCAGCGCCTACGGCTTCCGCCCTGATGAACAGTTCTTCTACAACTACAACACTGCCTCTCGGTAAACCTGGCACCTCTTCACACACTGCCTCACACAGAAACATTGTACAAGCGTTGTTCACTCTGCCGCCGTGTCCCTGATATCCACTGTGTGCTGCTGAAGCTGCATTTAGATTGTGGAGGAATAGTATCAACTCGTGCTCTATTTATCATCTTAACCATCAGTTAGTCTGTTACTGAGTCGAACAATCAGAAGAAAAAGCATAATTTTATTGTTCTGTTCTGTTTCTTGTTTTCTTGTTCTTGATCTTCATGTTAAAAAACCAAAAGTCATCTGTCTTATTAGAATAAACTGACATGAGGAACTGCACAGGGAACAAGTGGAAGTATCTCACCCAAATGAAAGTTTAAAAATAAAATGTTTTCCTTTTTTAAGAATACCAAATCCTTAAGACTCCAAGTGAAAGTGCGCCTCATTAAAACTGTTTAAACCTGTATATTGAGGTCAGAAGTCCATTATAGTTTCTTTCAGATGAATGTGTAAACATTTTAATGCTGACTTTGCTGAAGTGATTCAAGAACACACTATTATTTCTGTTTCATGATAAAGTGGGCAGCTGTTGATTTAAAACTGAACTACACTCAGATTTTTCTGATTCTCTCGTTTGACACAACCGAATGTTTCTTTTCAACCTCAGTCTGCGATCATTCAGGAACGCTGTTTTAGGCAAAATGGCAAAATGGATGAGTGTGTTTTAAAAGATCAGTCTGGTGTTATTCTGTATTTTTTGTTATTCTCAACAAGTCTCATGTTCAGAATCAAACCAACAACATGTCAGTCCGTCCCTCAGTCCTGTCTGACTTCCTGTCTGTGGCTCTCAGCTCTGAGCTCATTGGTTCCTGCTGACGACGTAAATCTTTAAAAACACCTCACAGATATGTAGTTTGATGTTTCAAACAGCTGCTCACTGTAGTTTTTATCAAACAAACAGGAGGAAATAGTGCATTTGTTGGGAACTATTTCCAGCGGCTGATGAATCCACATGTGGTGCTCTAGTGAGTATTTGGGGCAGCAGGACGGTGTGTGTGGGGTTGAGTCCAGATAAACTACTGTGTGTGTGTGTGTGTGTGTGTGTGTGTGTGTGTGTGTGTGTGTGTGTGTGTGTGTTCATGGTGATGAAGGAACAACAGTGAGGCTCACTGATGTGTTTTTAGTAGTTTTTTATGGCTCAGAGTAAGAAGAGAGATCAGGCTGTGACACACACACAACACTTGTTAGTAGATACATTCACTGTCGGTTTGAGTCTGAACATGAAGAAAAATACTGAATATCACCACACTGATCCTTTATCAGAGGTAGTATTTTATAGAGTTTGGGGGCTTCTGTAAACCTCATCACAGGTCAGTCTTCAACCTCTCAAAGTCTCAAAAATCCTTCAAATCGAACAGTCTGAGAAAGAAAAAAAAAAGATTTTTGCGTTGAAGTATCCCGTATTTCAAAAGAAAAAAGCAAAATGAGAAGAAAACACACACTTTGTATCTTATTCCTTTAATCATCTGGTCACCTCAGATTTATTGGGTTGGGAACCACTGAGTTATGCATTATGCAACATGTAGGTGCATTAGATAACTATACATTAGGATATTTTGGTAACACTTTATGTCACAGGTCTGTATATTAATTATTTCATTGGATGTTTACTGAAAATTACTATGTAATAAAAATGTAATTTGGTAGTTATTACAGAGGAAATACTGTAGACACAATGTCCAATTAGTACACTTTCAATTGAATTAATGCCAATTAATTGCTAATATAACCTGGAGTCTTGTAGTCAGTTCACAGCAGGTCAGCTGAATTTTTTTTTACTCTGGAAGTCAACAACCTTTTACAAACTCCACACAACTAACTAAAGTCAGCTGTCTTGGAGCATTGTCTTCCCTATAATTAGTACCAAGTTACACAGTTTTTTCCAGGAAACGTCCTAGACAATTATTAGAAAATGATTGATCATAAAATAAAGCGTGACCATTAATTTCTTGTTTTGCCTTTGCACACTGGAAGCTCTGCAGTAGACTGTATAAAATCCAGGGCTGGATTAAGATGTCATTTCTCTTTATTTGTGTGAATGTAATTTAAGAAGAAATGTTAAACCTTTATTGTCTTATCTTGAAAAATGTTTTAAATATGAACAAATGTTAAAGAATCTGCTGCATTTTTTTTTTTTTTTGACTTCTTGATCTTGTCCTTGATGTGCCTGCAGCACCGCTCGCCTGCTGAAATATGAGCTACTTTTTTTCAGTGGTGCAATATATCAAATAAATGGAAGAAATATTATTGTAGTCAAACTGTATTTAGTATTTAATCTCTCACAGATGTTGGATTACTTGCAGGTTTTTGATATTTCTCAGTGCAGTGTGTCTGTGATTGGTGAAAAAGATGTTGTGGCGCATAAATAAATAATCAAAGCATCCTGCTGGATTTGTTTTATTGGCAAATAAAAAGCATTTACTGTTTGTGTTGTTTTCAAAGCAGAGAGCAGAGAGTTCACACAGAAACAGTTTGAGGGCACATTTGTTTTTACACTCATTTTATTATTAATATTTCCACACAATGTTTCCATGAACCAACATTCATCTGGTGGACAGTTTGTGGTCAGATGCTCCTCCCTGTACTCGCACTGTAAACTCTTAATAACCATGTTTGTATGAGACGCTCTACGCAGGTAAAAGGCACTTGGTGGAGCCGATGCTCAAGCACAGGAGTTCAGACTCGGGCCAGTCTCTACAGCAACCGCATCCACATGAACGAGGCTGGTTTTTACTTCATCATGTGGTCTCTGGCAACATGAAGGTACTGTAAAGGCACTTTGATGAGCTACTTCAATTTCCCTTTTTAGTTCTTTAAAATCCTTCAGTATGTTAAAAAACAAAATCACATTAAGGAGAAATAAATTGTCCCTAAACTACATCTTTAGTGAGAATGTGGAAGTATTTGTCCAGCTCACGTGGTCTAATATATTAAAGTATCTGCTAATGATTTCTAAACAATCTAAAACTATTTCAAAATGAATTAAATGTATTTGTGACACTACTGAGGAGGCATTCTCATGTTTTAAATGATAGTTTGTCATTTTGGGATTTTGTTTGTGAGAGTGAGATGTTCAGATCTATCAGATCAATCTCATGTCTGTGTGGTTAGCCTAGCTTAGCATAAAGACTGGAAGTAGGGGGAAACAGCTAGCCTGGTTCAGTCGTACTGTAAGTTGACAAATACACCTACCGACACCTCTAACGCTCACCGATTAACATGTTGTAACTTGTTTAATTCATACACAAACAGTAAAGTAACAGAAGGCAACTAAGTACATTTACTCAAGTACTGTACTGAAGTATAATTTCAAAGGTACTGGTACTTTACTAGTATTTCCATTTTCTGCTACTTCATACTTGTACTTCACCACATTTCAGAAGGAAATATTGTACTTTTTACTCCACTACATTTATCTGACAGCTTTAGTTACTTGTTACCTTTCAGATTAGGATTTAACTTGTAAAACATATGAGTTTATAAAAAATGATGCATAGCAATAGATTGCCATGCATCATATTTTTTAAAGCAGTACTTTTTACTTTTCTTAATACTTCCTCCACCACTGGTAACAACACTGCACCCGGCTGTTCACCAAGAAATAGTTCCAACACAAAAAGACACTTTAAAGACATGTTTACATTTCTGTTTGTGTACAGATTAAAGAAACGAGATAAAACATGTTCATCAGTGAGCTTTAAATTGTGCTGGTAGGTGTATTTTTTTAAACTATGGACAGAGCTAGGCTAGCCATTTCCCTCTGCTTCCAGTCTTTATGCTAAGCTAGGCTAACCTCATCCAGACTCCAGCTAACATACAGACACAAGTTTGATATCCATCTTCACATCCTGCTCTCAGAAAGACAGCATATAAGCAAATCTTCCACAATATTTTTTTTTTCAAATGGATTCATAATCTACCACAGCATAACATTTCCATAAATCTCTTCACAATCTTAATACATTTGTTCTAAATCTAGATTTTCTAAAACAATTTGGTGCTAAAATAATTGTAGTGTTAAAATAAAATTCCTGTCCAAGTCACTGAATGAAACAGACCTGTTGGTTTAATACACGTGACACAGCTAATATACTGATTTGTGTAAATGACTTGTATAAATAATTTACCATAAATTCATGCATATGTGTTTAAAAAAAGTTCATGGAAGCTTTTGTGAAAGTTTCTCAGGAGTCTGTTTCTGCTCTCTGAGGCAGTGCAGACGGGCAGTTTAGTCAGAAATGGAAGCTACTGTTTTATTCTGGTAATGATTCGGTCCCTTCAGCCAACCACCGTCGAACATCTTGAGTTATTTTGTCCTTCATCTTGCTGAAACATTAATGCTGCTGTGATTGGTCATGATAATTCACTCCTCTTTTGGGATTCCACTGGGGTAACGCTGCACCAGCTCCTCCACCTCGATCACCTCCAACACCAGGTCACGGATCTCCTTGATGGAGTCCAGGGGCTGGGCTTCAGGGCTGGACGGGGTTTCCTCTTTGGTGGGCTCATAAGACCGAGAGGAGGTTGTAGCATCTGCTGCCTCGCTCGCGCTCGCACCCGCCTCGCTGTCCCCGCCTACTCTGATGTCGCCACTCGCGGCTTCTGCCTGGACCTGAGGAGGCGGCTCGTCGCTCTTGGTTTCGTCCTCAGCAGGCTCGTCTGAGCTCACAGGTGATCTACTGAGGTTCGCCTCGTCCTCTAAGATGTCAGAGGTCGTTGAGACTTCGTCCTCGCTGCTCTCCGTTACTTTGACTTCCTCCGTGGACTCCACATCTGACGGAGCTGACTCACTTCCTACTGACACGTCCAGAGAGTTAGGGTCTGAGATGGTAACTGGTTCTGCTTCCTCTCGCTTTAGGTCTAGGCTGACATCTGCAGGTGTGAGTACAGGTGTTTGACCACTAGAGGGAGCCTCTAACTTGATTTCTGAGCTCCCACAGTGTGTCTTTTCTTCACTGCTGGCTACAGTTTGGGAACCAGTAGCTTCTGTGGAAGAGTTTACTGGTTCATTTGTAGGATCAGGAGTTGGTGCAGGAGCTTCTACCTGTGCTGCTGCTGCTTCTACATCCATCATTACACTTTCTACAACAGTGGGGATTTCTGACAAAGTGATATTGGCTTCTTTTGGAGCATCTGTGCTCTGTGTCTGAGGCTCAGCAGCCATCTCAACTTTTTCTGTTTTGACAGAAATCACAGTCTCTGGAGCTGCTTCTGTGTTTACTTCTTGTGTCTCACTCTGGTTGGTTGTATCTGTTAAAGCTGGGGCATCAAGTGCAGCAGGGGTGCCTGCTTCCGCCTTCACAGTTTGGGCGACATCTTCTGCTTTGACTGCGACACTCTGAGCTGCCTCTTTTTCTTCAACCTTCCCCAGACGTGTCTCTACGACGGTCACGTCCGTTGAGGCTTCGCCCCGCAGAACGCCGTTCTCTTTCTCCTGCTGGTCTTCCTTCTGCCGGCTGGACAACAGACCGTTGACCGCAAGAGGAGACGGGGGCTGGGACTTTAAGGAGGTATTAGTGGGGGAGGCGAGCGCCATGGCGGGGCTGCTCGGAGTGGAGACGGTGGTGGAGGAGAGGCTGGAGCGGCTGGACTGACTGAGCAGGTCTCTGCTGTCTGTGAACAGGTTGTACTTCTTCAGGCTCGCCGCCTCCTTCACCACTGCAGGACGAGAGGAAAACAGGAAGAATTAGAGGCGTCTCTCTGTCCCCGAGAGGGACAGTGTGTGTGTGCTACTGGTTTGTCATCATCAGTGTTACTTGTAAGGAGCTGTCATACCTTTGGTGACCTCCTTGTCCAGAGTTTGCAGGAGGATGCTCTCATAAACGTTCTCAACGTGGATGAAGTTGGAGTGGTCGGCATAGATGAACTGTTCAAGACCCTGAAGCTCCTGTACAGAGAGACATACATGGGTCATGCTAGTGTGTGTGTGTGTGTGTGTGTGTGTGTGTGTGTGTGTGTGTGTGTGTGTGTGTGTGTGTGTGTGTGTGTGTGTGTGTGTGTGTGTGTGTGTCTCACAGTTTTGCAGGTGGGGGCCAGGTTCTTCTTGATGAAGGGCAGAGTGATGGACACGAGAGCCTCCTGGGAAATCCTCTTCCTCACCGTGCTGCTGTCATAATCGTATTGCTGCAGGACACAGATGAGACACGACTCAGCACTTCATGTCTGGAGGTCAGTCCGTCTTTTTTTACAACCTAGGTCTTATTTTTTGTCCATTAATTCTCTCAGGTATGATAACATTTCAACACCAGCTACACATGAAGATTTGAGGTGTGTGTCCATCTCCTGTAAATGTCTTTCAGTTGTGACCTATACTTACCATGTGTGAGCTCAGTTATATAATGTAACTGCCGAAACTGCCATAATCAAAAATAAATGACTCAATAATTATACAGAAATAAATACATAAATATCTATTTGTCACATTTTATCAATTAATTAATGCCTACATTTATTTTTAATATTTTTGGTGCATTTAATGGCTTGTTAATTTATTTGAGTCATTTATTCATTTATTTTTGATTATGGCAGCTTTGGTCCTCCATACTTAACTGGGTTAAATATGACTTGTCAAACATTTCTGACATCTTGTGTTGTGATGTCCAAAGAAAACAAATCAAAGATCCAGGTTGTAAAAAAAACATCCCTGTATTACAAACTGTACACGTATAAACATATAAATGGTATTGCAGTATCTGTAGAGCTTTATGGTTATAAATGTCCGTCACCTAATTTTCTTTTTTCTTACAGTTGTGAATTTTTATCGTCTCATAATTCTGAGAAAGTTTCTCAGAACTAACTAACTGCAATTATGAGAGAGAGAGATGAGTAATTATAACTGTCATAAGTTATTATGAGAAACTCATATTTCCATATATATAACGACTAATGCTTTTTTTCTCATAATAAGTCAGTAAAGAGATACTGACAATAATAATAAAAACGTGTCTCAATATTATAAGAAGGTTTCTCATATTTGAGTCTCTCATAATAACTTAGAGAAATAATTATGAAGTAAGTCTCATAGTAGATAAAGTCATAATCATGAGGGAAAAAACTAAGTGGCAGTAATGGGCTTCCATAATTCAATAAAAGTCTGAATTTTACACCGAATCATTCAAAAACACGAGGACGGCAGAATGATCTCAGCTAATTAAATTTAAATGAATCTAATTCCAGCGTCAGCGAGGTTTCTAAATGGCGCTCTGACCTTCAGCACTCTGTGTTTGGCCTTTTCGGTGGCAGAGGCGGCGTTGTCCGGGTTGTCCTGCACGGCTTTGTGAAGCAGCAGCTCGAACGTGTACACTGCATTCTCCATCAGCTGACACACACACACACACACACACACACACACACACACAGAGGATGAGATCAGATCAGACAGATGTTTAATGCCCCAAATACAAAGCGGAAAAAACAGCTGGAAATCCCATCAGTGTGAAATATCAGCTGCAGCCCACATCGGAGTCATCTGATGAGTCTTTCATTGCTTCAACACTGACATGCTGAGTCAGCGTGTTGAATCATCACAATCACGAGTGGGTCACAAATGTTGGGTAATAAAGGGGAGTCAGTCTGAAAACTTCCTCCGCCCACGCTGTCTGAGCAGGAAGGTGTGTGTGTGTGTGTGTGTGTGTGTGTGTGTGTGTGTACCTGCTGCAGGTCGATCTGAGCACTGTGGATTACTTGTGTGATGTTTGAGAAACCAAATCTCTCCTGCAGGTGCTGCAGCTTCTCCTGCAGGGAGCTGATCTTCTGGTAGCAGCTCAGCAGGCTCGGTCTCACCATTTTAGCAAGAGCCTGAGAGAGTGGGGGGGAGAAGATAGCCTGTTTAGCTCATGTAGATGCAGCTGTGGGAAACAGTTCACAGAGCAGAAAGGAGTCCGGCGGGGAAACAAAACAAATTTGTGCCTAAAATGACTGAATTGGCATCATGTTCAAATGAACGTCAAACAAACGTAACAGCAGGAGCTGAAGTTACAGGCTGCTGTGTCGACTTCAGTCAGTCAGGGAGGAACCCCCCCGAAAGTCAGCACTTTGGGACTGAGGTGCCTACAAATACTGAATTGTGAGTTTATCACATTCATTATGTTTCTCACTGCTCCACAGTCTTTTGTACACAGGTGCAACATCGGACGCTGTTTAAGCAACAGCTATCAGTTAGTGTGTCATGGTGGAAACACTAGGCACCTTTTAGATTAAGCCTGAATATTTATGGGAAATAAATTAGGTCACACTCATAAGAAAAACTTTGTTAAACTGTGCAATAAATTCAGCAAATAGAAAACTAAATATTTTATTTCTCAGTTAATTTGACTGTTTATTCACTCATTTCTTAAGTCTGGTTTGGTCTTCGATAACAGAAAAAAAGAGGATATTTATTATCAGCAAACCTTTTTCAGTTGCTCGTGGTCTGCTACCAGCAGGACGTCCTGACACACCTGGTCCATCATGTTTTCACTCAGCTGCCGTCCCTCCTGGAAACCCGAGCTGATTGGCTGCATCAGTTCCTCCAGGACCGAGCCCAGGTACGGCTGGACGGACTCAGAGCACAGCTTCTCAGCTGGCTCCGATACTTTGGCTGGAGAAAGAAATAAACAAGCTGAACCCTGAACCTGAAGAGAGGAGGTCACCGCAGGCCTAGTTCATCCTCTGTTCCCCCCCTGCTGCTCCTCAGCACCACCCACCACCCACCCACAGCCAGTTTCATTGACATTTATCACAGAGGAATGCAGCTCACCCTGTATTTGACAGCTCTGAGTATCAGTCAGCCTCTGAATGTGCTGAGTGACGAGTCCAACAGAAGAAGAACGTTACCTCTGACTTTTTCCTCCAGCTGCCGTCTGGAGTTGAGGATCTGGTCCATGTCGGAGTGGATCAGCACCTCCTGCTGCCGGACCGACGTTCGACATTCCTCCTTCAGTGCTGCAAGTCCCTCCAGCAGATGCTCCTGGACCAGGATGTAGGCCGCCTCCACCGTCTGGGAACAATCAGCGAATTCATCAAACACAAGACATTTGAACCATTTCAAAAATAACATCAGTTTCTTACCGCTTGACAAAATGAAGCGGCTCCATATGAAGATTTACAGTTTAACAGCTACAGCAGAGCCACAGTATAATGCAGCAACAGCCCTCAGCATGAATGCATAATGTATTATCAGATTTAACTGGCTTTCAAATATAACACTGAAACGTACGTTTACATGGATTTTAAAATGCTCCTCGTGTGCCAATTTGCAAATGAAAACAAATTTTCCTTTGTGTTGACAAGAGCACAGCAGCAGCATAACTTGTGGATCCAGAAATGCCAGCGTATCTCTGTAGCAGATAAAAGTATCAGGTAACAGCGTGACTCACAGCAAACCAGACTCTCTTCTTCTCTGTCTTCTTGGCTTTGAGGCGAGGCAGCATGTCTTTCTGAAGGGACGGCAGCAGCTGCTCCATCACCAGGTTGGCCATCACCTACAGACACACGAACAGGACGGGAATTATTTCTTTTTCTTTAAACTGTCTTAAATATCTCAAGATACCAAACCCCAAAGTCATGTCTTGTTTTTTTTTTTGAACAGTCAAACACAGTGCCGGATTAACAGATAGGCATAGATTTTGGGGTGGACGCAGGAGACACGTCCCCCTCAATATTTAAAACACGTGGTGCATTTGTCCTCCCCAATAAAACCCTGAAAGTAGCAGAGGACTTTTATTTTGACGAACCGCTAGGAGGAGGAGGAGGAGGAAGAAGAGATATTAAGATTTTTTTTTTCAGTTCAATTGTGTGTTTTCCTTTGCATAAAAGACATTTCCACCATAAAGTGATGCAGAAAAATTCACCAGAATGCAGGAAATGAAGTGTTTGACACTCAGAATTTCCCCAGACCCCCGCTTAATGTGCCCCCCCCCCATGTTCAAACAAAACCTTGGTTTAGTTATAATTCGATGACACACAAATTAATTTGAGAATATGCACTATGTACGCACTGACTGAAATATCAAAGGTCTTAAAACTGGATATTGACAGTAGTAAAAATGCAAGAGCTGCCTTAACACCTTTACCATTTACCATTTCCATTTATATTGTGCTTTAGTTGTGCATATTACCAAATAAATTAGGAATGAGAAAAGGATAAAGTTTGTGGAGAAAATGTGTGTGTGCTCGCTGCTGAAATTTTGCCAGAAAAAACATTTGAAATACTGAAGTTTCTCGCTTTGGCCAGCTAGTAATCCAGCCTTGGTCAAATAATACGTTCATGAGAAAATAGCAAAAATATTTTAAAAAACACCTCATCTTGAGACGTGAAGAAACCCCTTTTGAAGAATTCTCCATCCAGATCCAATCCTGAATTTAAACTAAATGTGGTTGAAATCACATTTCTGAGCACACTGAGGTCATGTCTTTGCTATTTTGGGGGAGGTGGAGGTTGCAACATGTTAGTGTGAGTATTTGTAAATGTTGGTGGAAATAATCTGCTATGATAATGCACTATGTCAACTCATACTTATAAATGTAGGCCTTGACTCTAGTATGTCGTATCCTGAGTATGATAACATACCATACTTGATTAATACAATAAAATGAACAGTCTACCATATACCTCACTATCAACTTTGTTTAAAAGGGGCCAGCTGCTGCCTGGAAATACTTGATAAATTACTTAAATGATTACTAAACCTGAACATGTAAGTAAACAGTCTGCGCACACACACACACACACACACACTCTCTCTATCCAAATAACTGTTTGTCAAGTTGACTGATTTATGATTTTACAGCTGCGGTCGTTTCTGCTGCCGACATTTCATTCATTCTTTTCATTTCTCAGCTCTGACTCGTGTGTGTGTGTGTGTGTGTGTGTGTGTGTGTGTGTGTGTGTGTGTGTGTGTGTGTGTGTGTGTGTGTGTGTGTGTGTGTGTGTGTGTGTGTCTTCCTGCAGCAAGTCAAACTTCCTTTCAACTTTAACTAATTTTGAACAAACACAATGTGAGCGAACAACAACACAATGGAGCATTTCTACTTCCTGCTCTGCTTTAAAAAGGGAGCAGAGAGGAAAACAGCAGGAAGCACAGCGGCTGCAGAGCAGAGAAGAACGTAAAGAAAGAGAGTAAGGAGGACAGTGAGTGATCAAAAGCTCCTCTCCTCACACGTCTTCTCAGTCAACATGCTCATGGTGTTTCTTTGCTGCTGGAAGATAAAAGCGAACAGAGTGAGAGGATGCAAATGATCCGTGACTGATTCGAACACGCCCTGCATTGTTCCATCATGCAAAACACACTGCAGTGTGTGACGAGGACGGTGGAAGCTTCTCTATTTTGTCCCTGAACGCCAACCGATTTTAGATTTGAAATGAAACTGACGCTGAGGTTTAAGGGCTGACTTTCAGCTTTAAAAAGACAGAGAAATTAAAAATTGCTTTGCAAGAACTTGGCTGCTGGAAATCAGCAGCCAGACGCATGAAACGCACAACAGAAATATCTACATGCATTCTTTTTAATCAGATTACCGAAACTTGTGATCGCAGACTGTATCTGGCACTGTAGCCAGAGACTGAGCGGATGGATATACTGTTCAGCAAGAAATAGTTCCACACACTGTGGTCTTTACACTTCTGTTTGTGTACGGATTAAACAAATAAGATACAGCATGTTAATCAGAGAGCTAGAGAGGTGTTGGTAGGTGTATTTGTGAACTTTGGACAGAGCCAGGCTAGCTGTTTCCCCCGTTTCCACACTTTATGCTAAGCTAGGCTAACCATGTTCTGACTTCAGCTCTGTACTGAACAGATGGACATGACATTGATATTTCATCTTAATCGGAAAGGAAGCAAATAATTCCCAAAACGTTGAACTATTCCTTTGAGAAAATATCACTAACCCACAAAATTACATCAAACATATGAAGAAAACACAGAAAGGCTTTTATGTTACATTAAAGATTAATAAAGACAGAAATGCTTTATGTTTTCCTCTCGTTTCATCCCCCCCCCCGCTGCAGTGTAGGTCTCGTTTTCCTCACTGATGAACGTCGTCTGTCAAACAGAAACTGGATCCTGGAGACGACTAAAAGATTCATGAAACAGATGTTCAGCTGTGAGACCACAACATTTATCTTTGGAGCAGCACACTGTGGCTGAACTGTGTTTGAATATTCCACTAATAATCAGAAGACAAAGGCCTCAATCAGAAGAGACTGGCCCCGATTGGAAGGAGTTTTCAATCCGGGGGGGGGGGGACTTCCCATGATGCACTGAGCTCCTTTCTCCTCCTCTTCCTCTCCATCTGTACGCCCTCATATCACATCAATGCTTGTTATTAATTCAACTTCTTCCCGTAGTTGTGTGCTTTCTCTCCTCTCTCTCTCTCTCTCCCTCCCCTTCTGTTGCTTTCTGCAGGTGTTTCTGCCTCTGGAGCTGTAGAGTCTGGGTCTGTGGTTGCTGCCGCCTGCTGCCCCCGTGCTCCTGCTCTGCACCCGCTGCTGCTGTTGCTGTTGTTGCTCTTAGTATTATTTCTGTTAATATTAACATCAATACCATTACCACAACTATTACTTTACATCTCTGTGTGGAACTGAATTGTGCCGCCCACCCAGAGCCTGGTTCTGGTTCTGGTTCTGGTTCTGCTCGAGGTTTCTGCCTGTTAAAGGGAGTTTTTCCTTGCCACTGTCGCATAGTGCTTGCTCATGGTGGGAACTGTTGGGTCTCTGTAAATATAAAGAGTCGGTCTAGACCTGCTCTATATGAAAAAGTGCCCTGAGATAACTTTGTTATGATATGGCGCTATATAAATACACTGAATTGAATTGAATTGAATTGACGGTGTGAACGTACTGTCCCGTTAGCGACTGAGCCTCTAACCTCTACAACCAAATATTTCCCGAAGACATGAGATGAACTTTGCTGTGCAACTGGCCGGGTCTCCAGTCTTTAACACATAGACTCTTGGAAAGAAAGCAAACACAGTAAGGGTATCTCCCAAAATGTTAAACTATTCCTTTACACAGGTGGAGATTAACCGTATTATGCTGTGTGTAGTTTAGTTTTAAGCATTTGTTGAATATACTGTACTTCTTTATGTAGACCCCAGCAGAAGCCAGTTTGGTACGTACCCTGACATCACTTCCTATCAGCATGTCCCAGACCTCGTATTTGCCTTTGTCCTGCCTGTAGAGCTGGATGGCTTTCAGGAAGGCCTGCACTTCACACGTCTTCTTCTTCAGGAAGTCTGACAGAGAGAAGCAAACAAAAAACACACAGGCAGGTTAAAATATATATAACTATTTGATTATGGATAAACTACCATCATAATGTGTCGTCAGCTTCGTGTGTGTGTGTGTGACGTGACATTTATCAGCTGAATTAAGTGTAACACGCTCGGCTGCACGCAGCAGAGATTTCTCATCCACCCCGGCGTTCTGCTTCGACGTGATTAAAACATCCCTATCGGCTCCTCGGAGCTGGTGTGGTAAGTCTGTTGCCATGGCAACTGTCTTATCTTGCGAGTATCAAACACTCGTTCCCAGTGGGCTTTCTAAGTTTGCAGTCTCACTGATGGAGGACAGCAGCTGGGATCAATTCCAGCTGATTCATTTCTGCAGCTTTGAAGTGCAGGTAGGACCATATTAAGCCATATTAAACTAACAATTATTTTCATTATTGATTATTTTCTATTTAACTAATTAATCTATAAGTCGAAGGTGGAGTCTTTACGTCTTCTTTTAACTGACCAACAGTCCAAAACCAAAAGATATTCAATTTCTTATCATGTGTCAGAAAAACAAAATCTTCACATTTAAAAAAAAAAATCAAACTCATTGCCGATTGTTGATTGACTAATCGGATTGTTTCAGCTCTATTCCGTATTGCTCAATAGTAATACATTATTAAAAAGCGACTAGGATCTTCAGTCGTGTGTTTTTGACCATTAAACCAATCAAAAACTGTAAAATACCGAAATCTACTGGTGAATATCTCATCAGATTCCTGATCTTGTTGACTTAGTTCCAGATTCAAGCCAAAATTGATGCTGATTTTAGACTTGATTTTATTTAGTAAAGTTCTTGTACAGCTGCTTGTGTCCAGACGACATTTAACATGTGAGAACGCATTAGTATTAATAGTATTTTGTAGCAAAACAACTTTATAATCGCCAAAGTAAGATAACTTAAAACGCAAAGTATTGGCACTAGTATCCCAAAATTTCAAACGACACCCAGACCCATCGAAGAATAAGTCGACTGCCATGTTTTTGAGAGGTTAGTTTTCTGCTCCCATGTTTTGTATTTGAGTATTGTAGCAGTGGAGATCATTTTGTGTTTAGACCTGCATCTTTTGTATTTCGGAGGTCTCGGAGCGTCTCACCTTGGTTCTGGTGTCGGATGCAGTCTGACAGGATGGAGAGGAAGGCGGCCTGTTTGGCCTGTTGTCTGAAGCAGAAGTAGGAGTCACTCCTGTAGGGCAGACGCAGGTAGACAGGAAACTGTCCGGGCATCCCCGACAGAGGAGGAGCAAAGTCCTCCTTCACATCTGAAACAGAAAACATCGTGGACGTTTGATGAAGACGTTGTTTCTGCCTCACTAGCAGCGAGGATGTTTGGGTGGTCGGTTTGAGCATCCAACACTTTGGTCCAGAGGAAATTATCTCCACTAACTCAGATATTAATGTTCCCCAGAGGATGAATCCTGATAACTTTAGTTAACTTCCGACTTTTCATCTAGCACCATCAACAGGTCATTCCCAACACTTCAGTTCATGACAGAATATCTCCCAAACTAACGACCACATCCTTTTTTTTTTTTTGTCTGAAAGTTGCTTCCTGGACTCAGCGGGACCTTTATGGGAAAAACTGGGCCTGTACATGTTCAGTAAGTGGGCTGGTTATTGGTTACTGTGCAGGTTAAACACACAGCAGGTTACGATAGAGATCTGAGGAAATTACGTTTATTATTTAACTTCAGTTCACACTGAAGCATTAATACTTCACGCATCATTCTTCCTCAAAGCACCAGTGGCCGAGAGCAGCTGTCTGTAACAGACTGAAGAGAGAGATGCATGAATGACTCCTGAGCTTTCATATATAATGTTACTGGGCTCTTACAGCTTCACTGGCTGTTCTACTTTGTGAACAACTGAACCAGATGAGACTGAATAAAATCCCTTCAGGTCAGAAACAACAAAATGTCTCTCTGCTATATTTCAGTCCGGGAGCCAATGTTGGTGAAGCATGAATGAATTAGATTGATGTGATGTTTTTTTGTATTTGTTGAAACCTAAAGGTGATTTTCTTGGCTGGACAATAAAGTTGTATTTTTATTCTTGATCGGCGTTTCCCAAACCTGTCCTGGAGAACACAGCTGATTTAAATGATCAACATGTTATCGAGCAGCTTCAGGAGTTCATAACGAGTTGATCATTTCAGCTGTGTTGGAGCAGGGAGAGATCGAAAACAAGCAGGACGAGGCGTTCTCCAGGACAGGTTTGGGAAACGCTAAATTAGACGATGCTCTGCGTGAACTAACAGCAGAGCTATCAAACCTTGCTGACTCGTGACGCAAAGCAACGTCTACTTGAGTGAAATTCCCTCCTCAGATTTTTCTTCCAGTCCTGAAGATGTTAACCTCTCCAGTATTTCCAGATTTAAAAAACTAACATTTGAGAGATATCGGGAAGAAAATAAAGATAGTTTTGTGTAGCAGAAACATGTGTTTAGCCATGCTCTGGCTGGCAATGTCATGTCATGTCTGTACTTTGTGCTTAGTGCCAATTAGAAAATGCTGGCATGCTAACACGCTAAACTAAAATGGTGAACATGGTAAATATTATACCTGCTAATCATCAGCATGTTAGCATTTAGCAGTGCTGTGTCCAAGTACAGCCTCACAGAGCTGCTAGCACGGCTGCAGAATATGGAATATTAAACACAGTTTAGAAACAGGCTAGTCAACCAGGTAGGATCAGGTGTGCTGACACAGGTTAATCCAGGTCAGTGCTCTTGTCTGAAGGAGGTCATGCAGTGACGAGTGTGATCCCCATCTGTGTTTTTGTGGGAAACTGAACAGAAAACACCCTGGAAACAGTCCGGCCCAGAGCCTGTTCAAACCTGCCTGCATTTACAGAGGAAACCAGATGCAGGACTGAAGGGGGGGTTAACAGAGTCAACAATACAATGAAGTGTGTTGGACGAGGAGAACAGGTCCAGACAGAGAAATAGATCAACTATAATGGAGTATAACACTATATAAATAAGAGATGTGATAATAGCTGTTTCCTGTTGTTCACAAGGTCCTGATCAAGCAAGGACAGATAATGTGCCAGAATCCAGAGAATTAAAATGAATAAACAGTTAAATTACAATATGTGCTCTGTGGGGAATATTGACACCTGATTTCTTACATGGATTTCTGTGTAAATTCATGTATTTTTAAATATTCAGAATAAACACATGGGAGGCTGAGTCAGTAAGTCCTGCTTTGTGTGTGTGTGTGTCTCCTAAACAGTGTTCAGTCCTCCTTGCTCCCCAGACTCCCACCTGAGCTGCTTTTAACTTTGTTGAGCGCCTGTGGGAGTTTATTGTGGGAAACACTTGTGTCTCTTCTCTTACATTAAGACACAAGTCTTAAACACGGATGAATGTTTACACAAAATAAAATAAAACCAAATATCTAGAGATAAGAGTGAGCTTGTCCTCAGCAACATGTATAAAGACAGTAATCCTGTTTCAGGCAGCTTGGGCAACAAAGAATATCCTGCTGGATTAGAAAAACAACTTGAATGCAAAGTGGCACATGATAACGTATTTTACATTTGAATGATAGTAAAGATTGGAAATCTATATTTGGAATCATGTTCTTTTTAAAAATCATAACCTGCAAATTTGCTGGATTTTGAAAGTAGAGAAATATTTAAGGAGCTAAAAGTGATCACAATCACACATTTGATTATTTATTGCAGCATGAATTCTGCATTATGTTACAGGATGACATTTTCCTGCAGGTTGATCTGTAACAAACAGGTGAACCTGCAGCACACAGGGAAACATCCTCAGTGCTGCGCGCAGCATCTCTCTGTGAGAGCATGTTTGTGTGCAAACAGTTAATTACAGCGTTACGTACGAAGCTCATCCTCTGCAGCGGTCACTGTTCACTGAGCAGATACACTTCTGTTTCCAAAACACTGGGTGAGGCTGAAATGACCCTGATAGTTGGTAGGTGATCAATGACCTGCAGGGACATTTATAAGTCCACAGCCACGCTAGTAGCGCAGTGAAGCTGTGATCCATTCACACCAACAAACAACACTGTTGGACTGATGAAAAACTGAGAGACAGTTTAGCTGTTGTTACATCCTTACCACCATCATTAGGAAAGATCATCATACTGTGACCCAGATCAAATGGATTCATCCTCTGTGCTCAGCTCGTAAGTTTGGCATGTTAGCCCACAAATGTTACTGTAAACTCTTGAGTCTAAGCTACAGCTAAACTATAATTTTCCTGTATGGGTGGCAGATCTCATCATCTGCACACGTCTGCGAAGCTCAGCAGGGTCATACATTTTGGGCCGACCTGCGCAGAAGAGCTGACAGACAGTAAACACGTTATCAGTAGCATGTTTATCAGACATTAATCATGTAAGGATCTTATATGCCATCTACAGCGGTGGAAGAAGTACTCAGATCCTTTACTTAAGTAAAATGCTCTAAAAATACTCCATTACAAGTAAAAGTCCTGAATACAAAATGTTACTTAAGTAAAAGTACTGAAGTATTATCAGAAAAATGTACTTAAAGTATCAAAAGTGAAAGTACTCATTATGCAGAATGGCTCCTTTCAAAGTGTTTTATTATTATAGAGTATTATATTATTCTGTTTACTTCAGTAGTAAAGTACTGCATCATATTAAATAAGGATATCATGTTTTTTTTATGTAAAAAGTAACTAACTCAAATAAACGTAGTGACGTGAAAAGTACAATATTTAATGTAGAGGAGTAGAAGTATAAAGTAGCACACAATGGAAATACTCAAGTAAAGTACAAGTATGTCAACATTGTACTTGAGTAAATGTACTTAGTTACAATCCACCAATGTCTATCTTTAGCATATTAGCATGTTACGTAGCGTTATATTGCGTGTGATGTAGCAGTAATTAAGTAGAGCTAATGCTGACAGAACAGTGAAAAGACAACGTATTCATTTGATATGAATTGAATTATAGAATAATTATATTGCTGACAAATGATGCAAAGCAGCCGGCAGGTGATGACAAACGTTAATCATATTTTGTCTACTCTAACTATTTCTATTCTGTAGTACTTGTACTCACTGGTATCATCAGGGAAGCACTTGTCCACCATGGCCATGTACTTCTCCTCTGTGGTCAGAACGGCGCCCCCTGTAGGCAGCAGCTTCTGGCGAGGAGGGATTCCTTTAACAAAACTCTGATGAAAGAGAACAGAAGAAGAAGATGAAACTGCCCTTTTGTATGAGAGTGCATGTTCAACCAGTGTGACCATGTGTTGGTTCGGTGGTCACGCTCACCTCCAGGCTGTCGTGACACTCCAGGCAGTAGTTGGCCCTCACCACCATGTACCTCTCCTTCCACTTCCTGGTGTCGTCAAAGTAAAGGACGTCCTCCTCGTACAGGACCTCTCCCTCCTCAGGAGCCCCCTGTTCAACACACACACACACACACACACACACACTTAACAGACGGCTAAAAATGTGTCTAGAATCTGAATTTTATTTTACAAAAAACCCTAAAAATACATAATGTTAAGAGTGTCAGCATGTATTTAATTACAGTTTTGCACAATAACAATAATAATCAATGACTGTGTCCAAACTACCACATAAACTGTAACGATTCCTTTTTCCAACACTTTTGGGGAACTGTTCAGACTCGGCTGGCTGTTAGACAAACAATCCCTCCGACTACAGAGATTAAAGGTGCGGATCACAGGTGTTACTGTTACTCTTAATAATCAGCAGACATTGCTGTGACCAGATGTTATTGGGACTGCTGTCTACTGCAGAAACAGTCCTTTTAAAAACTGTTTCCATTGAGTTCTGTGAAGTCAGATTAGGGCGTCTGTGTCCGACCATATTTGTAGCTTTCCGAAATCAACAATCCGACATTCACACCCATTTCACGCCGTGATTGGTCGGCTGTGTCGAGGTGAGAAAGGAGCCAGGGTTTGAACTTCTCTCTCGACTCTTTTTTTCATTCTTCACACAACTATTTCCGGACATTTCATGTGAACAACTGAGTGATTAATTTATTAACTTCAGCTTGACCTTTTTATGAATTCATTCACAGGTGTGTCCTGATTGGATAATTGGGACAAAAGGTGGGCTAATAACATCCGCTTACGTTTACTTCTTGTTCATTATTTCTGATGTATTGTTTTCAGTCCTTTCATTAGTGAGTTGGCTTTTTAATCACAACGTCCACATTGTATGGAGGACTGTAACTGCCAAAATCAAGAATAAATGACTCACTAAATAAATTAATTATAATATATAATAATTAAATGTGCCATAAATAATATTAAAAATAAATGTAGGCATTAATTAATTGATAAAACGGGACATAAATTGATATTTCTGTTTTAATTTGCTTCTGTATTTATTAACCTTGGTATAAATTCCCTATTTATTTAATTTCCCATTTAATTTTCCACTTTACTCATTTTTAAATTTATTTATTTCTATATTTATTTCTGTATTATTTCCCCCTTGCATATAAATCCACCTATTTATTTACTTTATTAATTTTTCATTTAATTAATGTATTTATTTCTGTATTGTTTTTCCTTTGCATTTTCTTTTTACATTTAACCATCCTTGGAATATTCATTTATTTATTGAGTCATTTATTGATTTATTCTGGATTTTGGCAGTTTCAGTCCTCCATAACATTGCTCCTGAATCTGTCTTTGTAATTTAGGTGAACTTGACACACCTGGATGACGTCACAGATGTTAGTGACACCTGCAGACGTGCTCATTGGTGCCGTTAATTCTGCCAACCTGTGACCAAACCTCTGATTCATTAGATTTTAAAGAGTGAATGGGGCGGCTGGTCTGGAAGCAGCTGCAACATTCAGACACGTACCCTCTGTCTGAGCAGCTGTGTGATCTTCTCTTTGTGCGGCTCCAGATCGTCTTCTACCTGAGAGAAACGAGCCACCGAGAACTGCTTCCTGTAGTACGGCCCGAACTCCTTCAGCTCAGCCTCGGCCTGGCCTGCAGGAAGACAAGAGAGAGTAAGACAAGAGGTTGGTTTCGTTGGGAAATTAAACTAACAAAAAACGAGGATGGTGGTCAGATTTCAGCCAAATAGTAAGAAAGATGCTGCTCATGCGTGGGCGTGTTGTTACAGGTAGAGGATGAAATACGAACCAGGAAGTCCAGTTTGAAGGCTTCTCAAACACAAAGACTCCACGTTTGTACTCACTGGACAATGTTACAAGTTACATGCACCAAGGTAGCACTATTACTATTTTGAAGTCAGTGATTCACACATGACCAGGGGGGAAACTGTGGAGCAGAATGAAAGTTGAATGAAACATTTGAGTCATTTGGGAACAATTAACATACAAAAGTGCTCAGAAAGCAAAACCACATGTCAGGTACAAGCTGGACGGACAGAAGGAAAGAAACAAACCCGTCAGTCAAATCTAAAATACAAAGCAGTCCGCCTTGCTCTCGAGTTGTCATTACAACAGGAGAGACTTGTGTCTGTTTAGTTTAGCTAATGAGAAGCATTGATGAAAAGAAACAAACAGTTCACGTTCTTCAGAATCTTATAATAAAATCTAACTTGGCTCCTTCTGTAAATATAGTTTCCCCTTCATATCGTCACAGTTTGATATTTTGTCAAATTCAAAAGAGAGGACATGACCGAAACCATTTGGGAACCACTGATTTAAAGCAACTATTGTACCTTAAAATAACTTAAAATCAGTGTGATGGCACACTGACTTGTAACAGGGAGAATGACACCTCTTTCATTCCCCCTCAGCGCCTGAACACCTGTTCTTGAGCGGGTACAATCTCCCGCGAGAAGTTCATAACGCTTTACGGCACTACGTCTCACACGGGTCCAGCTCGGGATTCTCCGTACGGACATCATGGCAGAGGCCAAGAGACCGAAGAGGACGCTGACGGAGGAAGCTGAGAAGAGACAAAGAGAGAGTGACCGAGCAAGAGGCCGGACGAGAGGCTTTTAGTCGTAGGTGAGAGCTTGGTGAAATAAAAGGCTGCAGGACAGACGGCGAGCCGGCCTTCTGCTGTTGGACTAGTGAGTCATATCAGCTGGCTCGCATTCAATTATCTGACATTTTATAGACTACAGTGTGTAATTAGTGGTTATTAAGTTCATTATTAACTGATACATTGCAGCCCTATATTTAAACCTTATAGACTAAACATTTACCACAATTACTACCTGTTTCCGCCTGCTTCCAGTCTTTATGCTAAGCTAGGCTAACCACGTCCAGACTCTATTTCATCAACAAGTAAGTGTACTTCCCAAAATGTTGAACTATTTCTTTAAGATTAATTTCAACTAAAACCAAACCACATGAGGTTGGAGCTGAATTTGTCATAAATGCTCAAAACTTTTTTTTGGACGTCTGTGCAACGTTGCGTTTGCCAAAAAGTTACACACACACACACACACACACACACACACACACACACACACACCAGATCTTTACACTCATTTTCCATCTCTTCCTCTGTGATGACTCATGCCAAAGTCTTCCTCCAGCCTGGATAACAAACACCAGATGATATCACACACTGTACCCAAGGTGATCTCTGCACAATACTGTAATCAGGTCACCGAGGCTGCTGGTCGATTTATGAGTAATTCCAAGTGTCCGATGAGACTCTGCATCTCTGTCCAAGTCTCCAAGGCCATGCTCACTTCATAGCATCAACCAGATCCCTTTCCCCCCTGCTCCCTCCTCAGTCCCTCCTGTGCTCTGTCAACCTACGGCTGCTGGCAGAACATCCACATGATTACTGAGAGAAAACCTCTCAGATTTCACTCCGTTCCTGCTAAACCAGATTCCTGACGCGGAGGGATTCAGTTTCTTAGGAAAAACAAAACAAAAGCTCAGCACACAGACAGAATAAAGCTCTGTCAAAGTCACTGGAGAAGTTTTCCCACTTTTCCCATTTTTCTGCCTTCTCTCTGCACGGCTGCAAACCACATCACCGGGTGAAAATGAAATCCATGAAATGGTGAATTTATCCAACTTTAAATGCTCAATATCCATAAACTATTATTGGTAATTCCCACTGACACATCCTCCACTTAATGGATAAACGTGCCTGAGCGTGCAGCTGCTGTTTATTCTCTTAATGTCGAGCTTTATGGCTCTGTCATTATCTCTCTGGGTAGCAGCAGGATGCTTTACAGCGGGGATGGTGGCAAAGGGCCACAACAACCGGCTGCACATCACTATGGAAACAACCTGCGGTGCTCCATCACGCTGTATGTCTGGTTTGGAGATGTGTTCAGAAAACAAGTGTGGAGAAATGAAAATACATGAGGGTTTCTGTAGCTCAGTGACACAGCAGAGAAACAGAAACAGAGTCTGGGAGCAGTTTTAAAACTAGAGTGCGGGACTTTTACACACAAATGAACGTCTGTTAAATTCAAGCTCACACAATGCTGATTCAGCCGATCCCCGCCAGGTGAACCTCTCTGTATGTCGCAGTATGCCGGAGTTTTTAAATCTGGTAGTAAAACCAGATCCATGCAGAGAACCGCGTCAACAGATGGCTCACGTTAGGGCAGGGCGATAAAACGATAACAATAATTATCTCGATATAAATATAACAAATGTTCCATATAAGATGGACAGCCAATCATGTCGCAGGAATAGAGGTATGCTTACAGACACGGTGGCTAACAGGTTAACAGGTAGTTGGAGCGGAATAAGCAAAATACCGGTAAGCCAGAGAAAACGCAGTGGCCATGAGCAGCTGGAAGCAGGACGAAGCGTCCTGGACGAATCGTCGACAAGAAAGGTCACTCAACTTCAGCAGTTTGGAGATATTTTGGCTGTTTACAATCCGACAAAACACAGAGCAAACTGTGCCAAAGACACATGCCAGCTAAGACGGGCAACACCACAAACATGATTTGAAACAATATCACCTGTTAGAACACGTTTGTCACGTTCTGACAATAAAGAATAGTTCAAAAGAACAATTAACTGTCTGGTTTCTTCAACTTTCACTCAGAAGCAAAAATCAGCCTTTAAACATGAAAGAAATAATCATTTGACATTTATCGACATCTTCTATAGCTTTTAAACCTTAATGGTCCCCAAAGCATTCATTCACAATTGGCAACTTGGGGTTCAGTGTCTCGCCCAAGGACACTTCGACATGTGGACAGGAGGAGGCGGGGATTGAACCGCCAACCCTGGGATTAACGGACGACCCGCTCCACCTCCTGAGCCACAGCTGCCCACAGATAGTTCTCTCTACACGGCTCTGGTTTGACAGAGTAGCTGCAGCAACTAGGAGTCTGGAGGAAAAACCTAAGAAGCTTCCAAGAAAAGTTTCTGATGCTCCAGATAAAAAAGAAACTCTGCGTTGTGAGTACGTCCACAGTGTTTGTGTAATTACTCTCACTGCCAGAAGGGGGAGACAAATGTTCTGCACTCCAGCTTTAATGTTATCAAAGTTAATCCCCTGATCTTTACCTTAAAATTCGTAGTAAAACTGTAGTTAAGATACAACATTATCTATTATAAACTATTAGGTCTCTGTAAATTAAACTAAACAAGTAGGGTTAGTGTATTAACAATACAGCAGAGGTTTAAATAGTTAGGTTATAATACGGTTTGTTATGCAGGATATACATATTTAGAAATTTTAAAATATATAAAAAACTAAAAAATAAATAGATTAAGGTGTTTGGTGTGTTTCGGGGTTTATGAAGGATTCACTGAGGGTATTTTAAAGGGTTGTTGTTCATGGTGTAAGTACGGGAGCTGCAGATTGAAGCTGCTGATGGGGGCCCTCAGGGGACCTCCTTGTTTTTCCCTCAGTCCTGAACAAAGCAGCGTGTAAAAAGGTTAGCTCCGTGTCTCATCTCCCCGCTGACCCCGACGAGGCTGTTCCCCCACTGATTGGCTAATCAGAGTGGATATCCTGCTTCCATTGAACGCTCTGTCCGTCCATCCAAAACTCTGCACCAGAATTACACACCTCAACAACAACCGGACAGATTCCCTTTAAATGTTCTGTGTATATTTGGGGGGAGGATCCAAAAGTGTTGCTGACCCCCTGACTTGTTCTCTAGTGAAAAAATATCAAAATGTAATGGGCATGTTGCTACAAAATGTAAACACTGCATTCATGCTCCCCAGAGGATGAACTCTGTTGTTTTTCCACTTAAATACCAACTTTACACAGAAGATCTCAGAAGATCTAATTGATCTCAGCTCTGAGGTCAGGCCGCAAGATAAATATGACAGAATTCATGAGATGGGGGGAAAAGTTTTGTTAAAAAAAAATTGGTGAGATGCTGGATAGTTTGATCTCTTTGACGGCCTTTAAAATATTCCAATGAACCAATCAAATGAAGGGAAAATCACTCTTTGGTCAAACTTCTCACTAATCCATAAACTTAGCTCACAGGTAGCTTCGTTTTAAAGGGTCACGAGCTACAAATGTTGGAAACCACTGGTCTAATTTAACGCTTGGCACAGTCACTACAGCCTCAGGTAGTCTCAGGTAGGCACGTCATTTATTGTTACTGCAACATAAGTTAGGCTACTCAGAAACAACATCCATGTCAGCGTTCTAGGTCAGTTAATGGAAAAATTATTTTACGCAATTTGACGTTCCTTGGTTTTTTTTACTTTTTTACTTGTATGTCCACAGTGAATGTGTGTATGGATAGAGGAGAGTGTTTCGTGGATTCTGGTCATTCTTTGGGTGACGCAAACAGGACTTTTATCAGCAGAAGACACCAGAGACACTTCCATCACTTGAAAGAGTAACTCAGTTTGCAGCAGTAAGTGTGTGACACCTGTGTGTTTCAGTTTGACTTATTTTTGAATTATATTTCAGCAAAGATACAAGTAAACGTCTCTGCAGACGGAGGGGGGATTCTGGGTAATCATAGGAGCTGAAGCGCGCTCCGTCCAAATCTCACAACGCGTTGTGCGGCCCTGCGTATCAAACAAGCTGATTGGTTGATCCAACTTCCTGTTGAGAGGTAGGTTCGAAATTGACACGATGTTGTACTCCAAATGTGTATAAAAGTAAAAGAGACAGACACAAGAATGTCTCTGAATGTCACCGATGCTCGCTCGCTGACCTGCAGATGGAGAATGTCTGGGCTAGGGTTGGGCGATATGACGGTATATACCGTGCAGGTGAGAACGGGAGAAAAGTGTCCACCGGCAGAGATTTAGGGGGAGCCATCCCTCTGTGTCTCTGCTATATCTTTGGGGAAGGCTGTGTAGAAAATCAGGGCTGGATTCTCACGTGATCTCCTGAATCCAGCTGCCTTGAAAGGTAACGTGATTTGGGCAGCAGGACTGCTTACCACGTTCTCACGTGACCTCTAAGCTGGTTTGCCAATTTCTTAATTTAATTTACAGAACAATTACTGTACACGTTGGGCACTCAGGGATAATTAAATTTGGCACGCACTGAAGCCTTTTCTTGTTAATGACCAGCCTTTCTTCTAGCACCACAAACTTTACATTTTCAGTCCTGCTGCTGGTTTGGATCTAAGACCTGTCAGCAGGCAGTAAACACACTGTACTGAGAAAAGCAAGAAAGACACCCAGAATGAGTCCTGGATGAAAACCATTCTGCATCCCCAAAGGCCGACGTCAATAGGACAACACCCCGTCCCCCACAGACCCCAGTGCAGTGCAGTGCTGTAAACTGCAGCCTGCTGTCCTACTTCTGCACACAGCATACAGTCAGGTTCAAGGTTAACCTTTTTCTAATAAAGCAGAAGCTGTGAGTCACTCAGGGAGGATCATAAAAGCTGCAGGTTTCCTCTTTCACAGACTAGAGAGGTTCTATTCTCCTATTTCTGCACTGCAGCTCCAAACCCTGAACATGTATTTTATTTATCAGCTGGTTCCTTCAGAGGCTTCTTCTTCAACTGAGAGAGACATACTGTACGTTTTCTGTTCTCTGCAATTTGAGAAGCTGCAGCACAGATTTCAGGGTGGAGGAGGAACTTCTTCTTCTTTAGTGATTCCTCCGCTGAGTTCATCATAGTTCACGCTGCTCGGAGTCGATTTGAATGACTGTGACATCGGCCTTCAGCTGCTTTTTATGCAAAATATCTCCAGCACTGTTTGTTTAATGTATTTCCTTTTCAGGTTAAATGGTTATGCAAACACAGGAAGGGATGAAATATTCAGACGCACCCTCGACGGCCTTTCAAAGGTTTAAATATAGACGATCTGCTGTTTATAGCTTCTTAAATGATGATATCTGTGGAACGTGTACGTCCCACTGAATCTAAAAACTGGTGTATCATGTCTGTGTATTCGGATTTGACCAAGTTGTGACTCTGAGAAGAAGTGAGATTTTTGACATGAATTGAAGCAATGGGGCAGTAAGGGTTTTAAAGTACCTCAACACCTCTTCCTAACATGGAGCATGAG
Source organism: Macquaria australasica (assembly GCA_005408345.1). NCBI lineage: Eukaryota > Metazoa > Chordata > Actinopteri > Centrarchiformes > Percichthyidae > Macquaria > Macquaria australasica. The sequence continues at coordinate 242,522 of SEMN01000334.1, read as the reverse complement.
AAATTGTCCAGATTTACTACGAGCGATGTTGCAGGGCGAGAAGGGGATGAGATTTATTTTTGGCACTGTTGTGATTTCTCCTTCGGAAAATGAGTAAGTGTCTAAGTTATTTATTCATTACTAAGGTCATTTTCTTAATTTCCTCAGCTAGAATGATTAATGTTTGTGGTTTGTTAGGCCCTACACTGTGATATGTTATATAGGCTTACAGTTATATAGGCTGTAATGAAGTGATATTTATCAACTGTCAGTTAACTGTCAGAATAGCGGAGTTATTTTATAATCTTCCATGATAATCTCTAATCTAAAACAGGCTGGAGGTGGAGCAGCCTGCACGCTGACCCACGGAGCAGGTTAGGACGTCTTCACTGGGAGAAACTGAGACAATCGGATGTTCGCTTGTTCGCGTTGCTGTATATTAGGAAGAGGTGCGATCGTCTCCATGAGGAGGCTGCTGGACCTGCTGACCGTGTTGCAGAGCCTGCTGCAGCTGCACACACACTCTTTCAAACACCAGTGACCATTGTCTAATGGTAACTAGTTTATTAGTCAGGAATCTCCAGCTGCAGCTTCAGAACACACCACTGACCATAAACACAGGCTAGAACATCAGATCTCCTTTGAAATATTGCCATGTTTGAGCCTTCAAGCCCCCACAGACCATATTGTTTTGGTCATTTGGTTGCAGTAATAATCAATTATTTATTAGTAGTTCTTTATGAAAAAGGAATAAAACAGTCAACTTTTGGGCCACACATTTGGCTATGGTGAAGTGGGGTAACGCATCTTTAAATCTTTATGCTTGTTTGGTTTTTAATGATGAAACTGGTTGTACCAATTCAATACAGTTATATTATTTTGACATGTTAGTGGAAGGTTTTCAAGGGGAGGGTTTGAATTTTTTTTTTAAATGCTGGGGACTGTGTCACTTGTTGTGAAACATACGGTCCCTCTCCACCCAAATAATTTCCGTACAGTCCCTAAGAGATCAGCCTGGGCTCTGATAACTTGATATTTTATAAACAAAACAATCATTTATTAATTTAATCGCTGATTATTCACAGTTACTGCTTTGTGATTGTTGCTGTTGTTTTTCAGGACAGTTCTTGTTAATCAGCATTACTGTAACTGAGCCAGTGTGAGCCATCTGCCTGCTTCTCGTCTGCTGTCCCCTCACGTGTAAAAAAAACATTCACACCAATTAAAACTGAATATTGTGCAAAGTGGTGAACACAGATTGTTATATAAAGCCAAACAGACACCGACAACACAGCAAACAGACCTCGCCTCTAAACACGCAGACACACCAGCAGTCCTGCAAACATTCATGTGTTCATGAGACATGTAAAAGGTGGAGCCACGTTAACCACAGACTCCGACTGTGTTAACGACATTGTGCTCGTAGTTGGAGTCACATATGGGAGTTTTCTTCTGAAGTGCATGTGATGCAAGAACTGGATGTTTTGTTCCAATGAAAGTTGGTCGCCCACTCTTTCCCTGAACCTGCCAGTTCATCTGTAGCTTCTCTAGACTTCGGGAAAGTTTTATTATTAATTAATCTGTGGGGTTTGAAAGGACTTCTCTCAGATACTTGGTGCTTTGGGGGAACCCTTCAGACCGGAGCAGGGGTTCTGGACCATGATCATATCTGACTCTAGTACCCAGAGCAAAGCCCCACATGTCATTTCCCAATAATTAAAGCACTGCATCCTTTCATCGTGTATACCTGCTTATCCTGTGCAGGAGCCTATCCCAGCATGCACCCTGACAGATATACATCAAGACACAAAGTAAATTATAAGTTACCTATTTACCTAAAGCTGGACTTTCAGATTCATATAGTCCCCACACATAATTCATATTTCCACCAACATAAACAGATTGTTTTAGTCTTGACAGTCAGAAAAGAGCACATATTGAACGACTGAAGACAACTCACTGAGCGACAGGTAGACTATGGTCAAGTGCAGTGCCACTAGGATCCCTTACTCCCAGGCGTTCTTGTTCAAGAACCAAAATGGGAATCCATCATGTCTAATTTATGCTGCAATCTGCGCAGAAAAAGAATCAAAACTGAATAAAATAGCAAAAGTTCAGATGAGACAAGAACAGGTCCCACTCACTGCACACCACGCTACTCTCTGCTGTTTTATTTTAATGACGTCTACAGTCCAGATGTTAAATGTAAATATCAAACATGTTTAAAATAATCTTAATGAGAAAAACTGTCACAAACTTGATCAAAAGGCAAATGACTTAGAATCCATTAACACCACACACTGAATGGTTTTATCTCCTGACTCCAACTTGGTCCAATCGGTCATAACGCCCGAAACATATTTATATTCTAATTGGCCAAACATCTGTTTGTCCTTGGGCTGTGGGAGGAAGTCGGAGCACCTGAAGGAAACCCATGCTGACCTGGAGAGAGCATGCAGACTCCACAAAGAAAGAACCCAGCAAAGGCCTTCAGGCTGTGAGGTGACAGTGCTGACACTGAGCCTCTCTGTCCACATATCAGCACTGTTCAGACACTGGGACAAACTGCCAGCATGTCCGACTCAAGGCTGGAACATGACTCTCCAGTTTGCACGAAGGCAAAAAAAAGGCCGTTTCTATTACACTTTGTGACTTTCACTAACTTTTATGCATTTTCCTTTTCCGTTTCTACCTGCCTCATGACAAGAATGAGCTTACTGTATTGTTGAGATATGGGACGTGTGCAGACCAGACCAATTTGAAAAAATGCAAATTAGTCTGGAACCTCTCAGTTCATTTTCTATTTCCAAGGGGCGTTATTAACGGGCGCAGACCAAAACGCCTCTGGACGCAGCTGGATAGACCTCCAACCAATCAGAGCAACGAAACGTGTGACGCAGCGCTGAGTGAATCCTGTCTGAAGTTCAGCAAACATCTTTCTTATCAACAGAAGCATTAAGTGCAGCTGTTTGTTCTTTTAGAGAAAATATACCGTCCAGTTCGTTAAATACTGATGTGATAGCAGATTCAGAACGTTCCACATCAGCGGCAGCCATCTTGGTTGTTTATGAAAATGCGCTCCTCTGTACAGTGATCGTATCAAAGGTGCCCCATGTTAGATAAACGGTTCTGATTGGTCGGCTGGAAATCTGTCTGCAACAATCTAACTAATAGTCCGCTGGTTAAACACCTGACACTCTGTACTGTTTTCTCATTTCTTCTTGAACTCTTAAAGAGCCCTGAGCCGCCGACAGGACTGAGGTCAGAGGAAGGTCAGTGGTGACAAACTGTCAAACAACTGTTGGCTAAAAACATATGAAACTAACACGCAATAAAATTAACCAACTGTGTTTTTATCTGCAAGGGAAGTTTAACATATGTTGTTGATGGTTTGTCAGGGATCAGCTGGGCGACAGCAGGATAAAATCTGACTGTGTGCAGTACGTTCCACCTGTTGCACATGAACAAGAACATGAGACCTGAAGAGGCACACCCACAGTACGGACTAATCCCTGTTGCAGGTGTAAATAAAGCAACAGCAGGTACTGCAGTGGCTTCTCACCTGCAAACCCACAGAATAATCCTGCGGTGTGTGAAAGATTTCCCTTTTTAGCCAAATTTGAACAGCTTCTGTCAGAATATACATCCAGGAGATGCTGTAGAATCTGCAGAAACACACTGACCAATAACTCTTTAAACACACGTTGGCATGTGAGTATTGTAATGAGACAGAATGGAAAACAGGCCAACCTACCCTTTAACTGACAGGTATGTTGGTATGTGAACTATGAGTGAGAGTTGTGATGCAGCAGCTCCACCACGAGCCCCCGTTTCACTGGAGAGACCTGCTCTTCCACCTTCAACATGTATAATGTATATAAACATTCTGCTTCTGCAGCATCACAGAGCTCCTGCAGGTGTCATCACCTCATGTTTGAGTCTCCTCAAGACCTTTAAATCATGTCAATTAATGTGAAAAATGAGGCCAACTTAATCAATGAAAGCAGTCCTCCACCAAGCCTGCACAATCCTCCACATTTGTAATAATAATATAACATGTTTAGATATTTGAATGTGGAGCTGCATCAAAAACACACACAGTGATAGACAATCATGGGATACATGTACCAGATTTGTGTTGTTAATGGAAATGTTCAGAAATACCCCATCTTGAAATCATTATGAAATCATTTTGCCAATTCTTTTATCTGCACCAACAACTGCTCCCTAACTCGACTCCTGCCAACAAACACACCGAACTAAAACCAAAACCTCCTTCAGCAGGTCAAGTACTAACTCAAACCAAAGGTTTCCTGCAGTGTTTTATCACAGAGGTGGACCCTTTTTATTAAAAATGAAGCATCACCCTTCAGGCCAAAAACAGCACACAGGAAATGCCGTTATACTGAATGAGTGCAGTGATTGTTTAGGCCGTCATCTACTAACTACATTAATCTCAAGACCAGATCTGGATGGCTCATAAAGGATGGAACACAGCACGTCTCAAATATGAAAAAAGTTATATGCAAATGCAAGATGAACTGACCTGTCCAGCAGGTAAATCTCAATGAGCTCAGAAGGTAAAACAGTACGACAGTGTCCCCGTGGTTGTCTGAGGGTGTGGGTGAACATGTCAGCACATGTCATTTGTGTTTTCACACACACTAACATGCAAACACACATGATGACTGAGTGCACAAGTATGCAGAGACACCAGACACTGCTCACATCTTTAACAGTTTAAAGTTTCCACACCTTCACTGCTGAAGCCCACACATCAGGTCACAACGCATTCATGAAGCACGTTTCAAAAAGGCTTTATAAAGAAGTTAAAAGTACAATAAGATCAATAAAATGCTCAGAAATTATGAATGTTATTTTGTACATATTTGGACATTATGTTGGCCAGCTGTCCACTAAACCATGAAGTCCAGAGAGGAGCCTCTTTGTGCTGTCAGGAGGAAACACCCGAGACGCTGAGCAAGTCACTGCAAGGCAGAAAAATGTCGGACAAAGACACAATGAGAGTGTGTGTGTGAGTGTGTCTCTCTGTGTGTGTGTGTGTGTGTGTGTGTGTGTGTGTGTGTGTGTGTGTGTGTGTGTGTGTGTGTGTGTGTGTGTGTGTGTGAAGAGGAGGAGGCTGTGTGTCACTGACAGAAATATGAGTGTGTGCGCCTTTGTGTATTTTGGTCTCTCGTTTTTTTTAAATTAGAAAACGACACACGCAGCGAGCTGCAGACCAGAGAGAGAACACAAGTGCATCAGAAACGAAACAAATTACACTCCTCTCCAGTTTAGCTCAATTTATTCCCCCCAAATAATTTCAGGTTTCATCACATTATGTTGGGTTGTTTCAGATTTCTTTATATGCAGCCCATTCATCAGTCATGTGACATATAAATGACCAGAAAGGCTACATTTACAAAGAAACACTGCATCTCCTCTTTTAACCATGTATTTTAAAATAGCTGAAAAGATGAATTCATTCATCAATTAGTCGATCAACAGAAGAATATGATTGGACGTTACGGTGACGGTGAAGCATGAATGAATGAAACAGCTGATGCCAGTCGTGCTCCATTCATGAAGGTTTAGAATCATTAAATACTCTTCAGTCCATCTGCTGAACAATAAAAAGGCACTTTAACGTGTTTCCCAGGTTGCTCCTCCATTTCCTGATCAAAACAAAGATGGCAGCTGGACACAACTACAACTAAATCAAATATAAACACTTTACTGTGTATAAAAATCTAGAATAAGGGAGAATGATATAGACAATGTAACTAATAATAAAACGTTTTAATTGCGGTTCACGTTCATTTCCAGCTGACATATTTGTTGGGAAAAAGGTTAAGAATATTTTTATGGTGCAGCAGAGAGAATATCTTTTTATCCAGATGTTAGAAGAGTCTTTCTGTAAATACAAACTGTCAGGGATTTATCTTCCAGACAAATGGATGCTGAGGTCTGTGACTATATCCGTCAGAGACACAAGGGAGGGGAATTATCAATAATGAATGAGAGCTGAACTTTACACAGATTAAATCAATAACCATCCGTCACAGAGCTGACAGGTTTTACTGCCCTGATGTAATTTCACTGACAGTAAAGATGCTCTGACTCTCACACACCCCCATCATTAAAATAGAGAAGCTGCTTCAGAAGAGCGTCACCATGTGAGAGCTTTACAATAAACTCATCCGTCTGTCAGCGACTTCTCCGAGCTGCAGAGCCTGTTATGCTCGCATACCATCATACCTGGATGATGTCAAGTAAGAACGCCAAGGTCTGAATTTCTGCTGATATTTTTGCCTCCATTCCTCGTGTTTACACACGGACCTGACCTTTCAGCTGCAACGCCGACAAACCTCCATCTGCACTGAGCTCAAACTTCACAGACAAGAACTGAATATGGCCAAAGGTATGTGGAAACTCCTCATGGCTTTGGTCTCGACTCCTTAGTTTAAATGAAGGGGACTCCTAATGTTAAAGCATAGCCAGGCTAGCTGTTTCCCCCTGCTTCCAGTCTTTATGCTAAGCTAGGCTAACCACATCCTGACTCCAGCTCCATATTTGAACACACAAACATGTGATTGACATCGATCTGATATCTCACGCTCAGAAAGAAACAAACAAAAATGTTGAACTATTCCTTTAACTGAGAAAATATAAGTCATATGTTTGTAATTGGGCCCTTTTACTAGAGACTTTACTGTGGTGTAATGAGGCTCCAGTTTTTATAGTTTCAGCCTATAGTGTTGTCCTTTCCTTTCATACTGATCCAGTGACAGAAACACATACTTTCTTGGCTACTTAATGCTGATTTCATGGTGAGAAGGTGTTTGAATGGCAGCAGGTTTTGCAGTATTTGCACACTCGGTCAGGGTAAACAACAGGTGGGTCTCCAGCAGAGAGCCTGAGCAGCAGCAGCAGCAGTTTCCTCTCTTTGTGTGGAGAGCAGTGGATTCAGATCTGAAGGGGGGAAAGTTTCACAGACTCGCAGCTCCTCTGAATATCTGAGGGGTTGTGTAATGGCAGCTGGAGGCAGAGTGACACAGCATGAAGAATGGCAGGCTGACAGCGAAAACAAAGACTGGGAATGCCAGAATCTCCACAGCTGTTACAGCCAGAAATCTAAGTCACAGTAACGTTTTGTAAATGGGAATAAATTGTCTTGCATTTAAACTACAAACACATACATAATGATATATATATATATATATATATACATACACACACACACATACATACTGTCCTAATAGATGATGTAATGCTGCACTGAGCCGAGTCCTGCGTTTCCAAATCTGTTAGATTATTTTAAGCCATCTGAGAGACTTGCAGACACACTGGTGTGTCGGGCCTTTAACTGCAGGACTGACAGTTTTACTCCACTAAAGTAAAGTTTCAATCACAGCGGCTCACACCTCTGACCTCTTAGAGGTGTCGTTGTTGTTTTCGGGCGAACAGTCGCTTCCTGCTGTCGTCCCACTTAAACCACTGCCAGCAGCTCCTCACAGGACGCTGATAGAAAGATAGATTCTCACGTGAACTGGTGAATCCAGCTGCCTCGCGAGGTAAATCAAGAACAGAGAGCTTCTAAAATTTGACAGCAGGAACTATCGGAGCATCACAGCCAGCCGTGCCAACTCTAGCTGAAGTTAAGTAGCGCTTCAGAGCTGTTTTTCTATGAGCGGGTCCTCCGTTTTGTTTGTTTGCACACGGGTGACGTGATACACAGTCAATGGTTTCACACTACACCACTGATCTACTGCTGCAATGCACCAACAAAAGGCGGAGAAGAAGAAGACTGACGGCTAGTACACATGGATGTAAACAATGCAGGATGGTGAGAAACACTGAATGTAAACGTAACTTTTGTTTGCTTACAAGAAAACTCCACAGGGCAGCTTTAACGTCCGTGTTGAGTACTGGAGTTCAGCTGTGGAGTCGTTTTGTCTGACGAGTGTTCGCATTATTTTGGGTAGTGAAGCTACTCGCCAACAGGGGGAGTCAGTGGCCGCTGCAGTGATGCAGCAGCAGTTTTGCTGGGAATCAACGGCATATTGTCCCGTTAGGTCTATTATACACGTAGTGTTAGCTGTGTTTTCATTCACTCTGATCCAGTTGGCCCATTAGAGAGCATTTCAACCTGTCTGCAGAATGTAAACACAAGCACAAGCATCATTATCTGACGGCTACACGTAACAAAGAGGTTTATTTGAACAGCACGTAAACTGAACATGCTGAACGTTAGCAGCACTGACTTCCAGTTCTGACCAATCAGGAACCAGCACCACTTTAAGACTGGTCTTCGGTACCCATCCCTATACACGAGTCATGTTTCCATTCAACTGTAAAGCAAATTCCAAGCAAACTTTCTGAAATGTCACAAGAAAGAAAAGTGAATTAGGTGCATTTTCATCAGCTGGTTTGGAGCAAATAAACTCAGCTCGTTGCAAAGCGTAATTTGGTCAGAAGGTGGCGGTAGAGGCCACGCTTTACACACAGCTGTAATCCGCCAGTAATCAGAGAAGAAGAAGTAGAGAAACTAAACGAGTGGCCTTGACCATCGAACCCATCTACAGGAGAAACATGGAGAGAGGTCCTCAGGAGTTTGTTTGAATTGTTCTTTCGTGTCAGCTGGTGTCGGCCATGTTTCACGCTGACCGGAGACGAAGACAAACTAATGCAGAACGGTTCAGCGGAAACAGCTCATCAGTCGTGTGTCAGAACTTATTCAGCGAAGGCGTTTCCATATCCCATTTAGTGCATCAACTCTGTTTTTCGACAAAGACAAAAAACACCTCAAGTTCTATTGAATTTTGCCGTTTCTAGCTTTTCTAACGCGACACTTCAAAAAGCGCATGAAGATACGTTTGTGGAAACAGGAGTGATCTGAGCCGTCATGATGAGATGAACAGCGGTCTGAAGGAAACACTTCAAACTGTTGAGTAATGCAGAAACTCCACAGAGCAGATGTTGCACCATGCTGAGCTGCTCTGTTTGTCCTCTTTGGTGAAACATGTGGAGGATAAACATGAGTCAGCGCTCGGCCAGATGTTAAAGACACTCACTTACTAAACATCATCAATGTAAAGAACATCAGTGGTTTGGTATTTTTCTTTTCTAGGGATCCACGTGTTCATAGTCTCACTAACTCTGTTAGATTTCAGTCTGGAAAAACATCCCCTGAGAATCCACGAAGCCCAACACACACATGTTGGAGCAATTAGTGAAATATGGCCGCCAGAACCTCATCATGGAGTATTCAAAGCAGGAGTTGCAGATTCAACTGGAATCACAAAATGTCTCTCTCTGCAGATTTATCCAGAAACAAAAGCAGAGACAAACCTGATTTTACTAAGGAGAGTTTTCTGACAACAGCCACCATGTTTCCAGTCTGATAACGACACGACAGAGAGCATTTGTTCGACTGTGAGAGAAAAACCAACCAAAGCAAACACAAACAGACAGAAACTGATGATGACGATTACTTTTATTACTGCTGATTATATCATGTCAGGAAATTGCTTGTTTTGTTCAACCAACACTTCAAAATAGATTTTACTCAAACATAAGACTAAGAAAAGCAGCAAATCCTCACAAATGGAGTGTTAGGCCTCTGTTTTGGCTCGAAAAATGACTTATCAAATAGTCCACTTATTATGCAGTCGATCCACTAATAGATTAATCAACTAATCATCGCGGCTCTAGAAGAAATTATTGGGAATTTTAATCATCAAATAAATTCCAATCAAACAAACATCATAAGAGTCTAAATAAAACAGAAGCCCTACTTCACACAGAAAACGCCAAATATGATGCTCAGGCCATCACGTACAAACTTCTAGTTTAAATTTAAAGTTAAAGTTATTTAAATTGAATTAATCTGATCACAAGATGAGGTGTGTCGGGAGCGGCTAAACATTTTCCTGAGGAACTGATGATGACAAAATACCGTCAGAGTTAGAAAGACACGAAAAGTTCCATTTCAGTGCGTCACACAGCCGAAAAACACAAACAGAGACACGAAGAGAACAAATGACTTCAGTCTGAAGAAGTGCCTCAGTGTCGGGGGACCGGCCTCCACCAAACGTGGACTGATGTGAACTCATGAATCATGAAGCAGGCTCACTTCATCCGAGCAGCCTGCCCAACAAAACCAGGCATCCAACCAACGCAGTAAACTGCCCCCAGTTATTCAGCAAACCCTCCCAGCCCGCCCTCCACCCTCCACACACACATTTTACTGCTGCAGACAGAGAGAGGAATGTTTTCACCATGAGAGATGGATGCACAGAGTCGCTGCTCTGAGTTCGCCCTCCACTAAACGACAGCCAGGAAAAACTGACGAGGCAAACATGAAAGCAGGGAGCAAAGTGTCCCAAACTAAGTCTGCAGGCTTTCACACACAGATCTATACGAGCTGCAGCAGATAAAAAGCACCCAACGGACCCCATTAAACAAGAGCCTGAAAGCTGGTGTCCTCCAACATATACAGTATAAAGCACATTTACAAGAGGCGGCAGGCAGAACGAGGACGCCGGTGACAACAGAATACACCGAAATAAACACACTTCCATGATTTTCCACTTCACAGGACACAGGCTTGGCACAGCGTGGCGCACGATCAATATTTTCACTTTTCCACTCCCGTTTTCAACATGCTCTGTCCTGTAACGACAGCCACAGCAGAGGCAACCAGTGTCAACATCAACAACAGACGATTTCTTTTTTTCTAACTACATCTAAAGGAGACCAGATTATTCCACGTTTTAAATCACCGTTGTCCTCTTTGTCTTTGTCCCCTCTGACTTTTCACCTGTATTATTGGTTTTTCTCTGAGCGCTGACCCCGTCTGTTGTTCATGTGACCCAAGAAGCGGCCTCGATGCTGCACCTGGTTGCAGTCCAGCTGCCCAATATCCAACCTTAAGCTAACTTCAGCTCCACGCAGACTGTCAGTGTGTCCAGCTGACGATTATCAAACTAATTTCAGGTGTCTGACCTGCACTGAGCTGCTGACTTGATCCTCTCATATCTCCACCTGACTGGGACTGACTGACCTGTCCCCATTTTTCCCAACTTCAGAGGTTTTCTTTTTCCGGATGTTGTGCATTTGTTGAGTAACTCAGATGGTGAGCGCTGTATGATCATAATACATGAGACGCACAAGACGCACAGGTGAACTAAGAAGCTGTTTAAGGATTTTCAGCCACCACAATGAGGTTTAACCAAATTCTGCTCACGGCCGCCAAAAAAGCTCCGATCAGCTGTGGCTTATATGATGGATGCAAAATCACTTGTACAACTTTAAATAAAGCTTTTGTTCGAGTGTGTAAAGCCTCTGCTGGTCACCAAACAGCCTCCTGATTCATCCTTAAAGACCAATATCACAAATAAAGTAGCAGCATTAAGGTCACAACATCATCTTCACTAAAAGCATCTTTCTGCTCAGGTATCTGTAAACCAGCTGTCCGATTTGGTCCCTTAATGTCGGCACATGCAGGCCGGCATCCCTGCATGAACACCTGTTAGCATATGCACCTGTCTATTGTTCACTGTGTGGCATTCACTCACACAATACAAACAGTAGGAGCATCTTTTGTCCACTCTACATATCCACACATGGACACACCCAGCAGCAGCAGCAGAGACTAAAGGGAAAACAGGGTCTCGGCTGGCACTCAACCCATCTCACTTTTCTCTCCCCCTGCAGGACTGGAAAGGCAGGAGGGACCTGATCAGTCCTGCAGATACCTGAGCTACTGAAAGCAGCATTAAACCCCCTCCTGAGTAAACCATCTGTCAGACAAACTTCCTGCAGGAAGGTTTATTTGAGTCCAGGAGAACATTTCTGTGGAAACCAGACAGATTGACGATTGACGTGATTCTCCAGAAGCGCACAGAAAAAGGCGCGCTTCTCTCATTGATCTGCTGATTTCCACTTTTCACTAACACTTCCACATTAAGCAACATGACAACACAAAGCGACAGAAGCGGAAGTTTCCTGGAGAAAAAAAATCAACAGGAGCGAGCCGGTGTGTCGGTGCGTCCTCGCCGCGTCGCTCCGAAAACATGGGACAGTTTTTATTTTTACCTTTAATGTAGTCGGATTTGGTCTCATCCAGCAGGCTGGACGCGGAGATCCCCATGGTGCTGCCGGCTGCTGGGAGAGGGTCCACAGGTAGGCTTCAGTCCTCAGGTACTAACCCCGTCACATCGATCTGCAGCTGCAGCAGCAGTGAAGGGAGGAGGAGGAGGGCGTGCTGCTCCTCCTCCTCCTCCTCCTCCTCCTCCTCTTCCTCCTCCTCCTCCTCTGAACACTGTGTCATTCAGTGACGTTCAGGCAGAAAATCCTGCTCACTTTTTTATCCTCGAGGCGCCTGATAATCACCCATGATGCTCAGGACTAATGATGTCATTCACCGTTCACTTCCTTTGTCAATGATTTAGATCAAATATTGTGATCAGTTCTGTTCTGCCATCACATTACTAATTAGTGCTCTCAGATACTGAATCGATCAAATTAATTACATTAACTGTACAAACTAATCTAACATGTTTTAAATAAACTGTGATTTTAGAACAGTCACATTTAAACACCAGCAAACTGCAGTTTTACAAATGAACAGGAGACTGAGACACAGTACATTTACTGTAGTACTGTACTTAAGGTACTTGTACTTTACTGGAGTCTTTTCATGCCACTTCCTACTTCACTACATTTATCTGACAGCTTCAGTTACTTTACAGATTCAGATTTTTGCTACAAGTTTATAAAATCTGATGTTTTGTTATAAATTAAACTCCCCATCAGTCCATTAATCAGTTAGTCAATTGACAGAAAATTAATTGGCAACTGTTTTGATAATCATTTAAGTCGTGTTTTAATTGTTAATAATGTTGAGGTTTGGACTGTTGGGCTCTGGCTTATTGTGATGGCAGAAGTTTTACAAGCCAATCAATCAATTGATTGATCCTGAAATTGAAATGGGCTTGGAGACAACTAATGGTAGAATGTAACTAAGTACATTTACCCAAGAACTGTCCTTAAGTACACATTTGAGGTACATGTACTTGAGTATTTCCATTTTATGCTACTTTATACTTCGACTCCGCTACATTTTGGAGGCAAATATTGTGCTTTTTATTGCACCACATTTATTTAACAGCTTTAGTTACTTTACAGGTTCAGATTATTGATACAAAATATAAATCAACCAATCAATTATGATGTATTATTACAGGTTAATCTACCCAGCAGTATGTAAAATAATTAATTAGCTGCACCTTTCTCAGCTGCAACACTGAAGTGATGAACACATTAATGCATCAATAATTATCATCCAGTCATATCATATATATATTATTCTGCATACTGAGTACTTTTACTTTTGGTTATGTAAGTATGTTTTGATGCTAATACTTTTGTAACAGAGTATTTTTACAGTGTGGTACTAGTACTTTTACTTAAGTAAAATATCTGAATACTTCCTCCACCACTGAGACAACAAATAATGTATAATAAAACAAGTGTAAAAGGTTGAGACTGAGGTTAAAGAATAGTTTAGATAAGTTGTAAATAGTGTCTTTGCTGACCTCCAGTGGTTTACCTTCTCACCTTGCTGCAGTGATGTGCAGGTGCACTCCAGGACACCGTGACATCACTGTGGGGTCAGAGGTGAAACAGGCTGGGAAGAGAAAACACAGCAGCAGGTGGTGGAGATGCACTGCTAAACTTTGATTTCACCTTCAGACACTTTATCAGTCTGTGTTGTTCATGATGCTGGTGGCACATGTGGTATTTTCTTTACAAGCATAAATCAGGACGCCTCAACTTAAAAATGGAGTGAAAACCCATCAGCACAGACTGGCAGCAGTCTGAGAAAATAACCCTGGTGGTTATCCGGCTCGGAGGCTACAGATTTCTGTGTTACAGACTGGAGGTGTGGAGTTTGACGCACAATAACAGCTAAAAGTCAGGATATCTCGGCCTCTGCTGTCGTTTCTAAAATGATTTTTCATTTTCTGAAGTTGTTTGTGTTTTGCAGCTCGGGGCCGCTGTGAGGCATCGACATCACCGCAGGCAACCGGGCGAGAACCAATAAAAATCAATCTCCAGCTACAACACACAGACACATTCACACACAGCTAAACAAAAACTCAAACACAGCTTCACAGCGGCTTTATTACACTTGTTTTTTCTACAGTCGTAGTTTTAGTTCAGTTTCTAGTTAGATTTTTGGTATTGCTGCTCCGTTATGAAGCGTGCAGACCTCTCAGATGCTCTGGGATCAGGTCTGCTTACTGTCCCGAGTCCACACTAAACCTGGAGAATTCGGTTTTTACGCTCCACAGATCTGAAACAAACTTGAAGTCTGCTCCAAATCAGATCACTGCTTTTTAATAAGTTAAACTTGTAACTATCTACTCATATCTTCATTTTTATTGTTTGATTTATTGTTTTTCATTTTTTTATCTTCTATTTTATGTTGTTTTACTTTTTAAAATCCTATTTGTCTTTTTATACATGTCCTTGTGTTTCTTTCATATCTTTTTTGATGCCTTTCTCTCGAATGAAAAGCACTTTGAATTGTTGTTGAAAGGTGCTGTACAAATAAACTAACCTGTCTGTTGTAACTGATGTGACTTGCTATAAAAATCCTGTTTGTCACTGGGATTAATGAAGTACTCCATCTCGACTGTTTGGCTTTCTGAGTCTCCTGCTTTTGCTTTGTCTGTCAAAGCACTTTGTAAACTCTGTTTTTAAAAAGGTACTATATAAATAATTATTATTATGATTATTACTTTCTTCCAGTGTATTCACTGTTTACTAGAGGACTGATGAGACTGTGTGTTCTGCACTTTATGCAACTAAAATAACATAATTTCTCACTGATCTTAACTGTGGAAGACAGACTGATAATGTACACCAAAGAATGTTTAAGAGACTACATCTGTGCACGTTTGTCTCTCTTCTGTGGCTCAATAAAGAATTACATCACAGACCTGAGGAATCAGCAAATTCAGGCTTTGCAGAAAGATTTTATGTTTTTATAAGACAGGCGAAACCAAAAAAAGACAATAAACCAGCTATAAAAGGAAAAAAAAGTTTTAACATTTGGATTTTCAAGAAATTTCAGAGAAATCTGAAATAAATAGAGAAACGGTGGATAAATTGGGCTCATCTGTGCTGCAGGTTCACATCAGTTTTGGTTTGATTCAAGACTTTCTACTTTGTTCTAGTCAAAGCACGTCCAGATAGAGATCAGAAGGTGGGTTTGTTTCAGATATCAGTGCAGTCAGAACTTTGCTGAGGTCAGCAGAAGCAGCAGAGGCGGAGGAGAAACCAGACGAGGAGCTGAGAGTAGATTCATTTTGTTGGGAGGTTTTCTCACGCCGTTTTCTCCGTGCTCACGCTCGTCTGAGCGGCGGTGGCGTTGGTGTAGGTGGGGACGCTGTACTTGGTGAGGACAGATTTAAACTGCTCCAGCGTGGCGTCGGTTCGAACCCCTGTCGGGTCGAAGTGAGTCCGACTCACCCTGAAGCCGGCCTCCGTCAGGTACTGAAGAAACTTGTTCAACCTGTGCAGAGGAATAATAAACATACATAAACTTTAATGTCTGTATTCAAAGTTAAAACACCTGAAGTTTGTTTTGTTGTTTCTCTATAATGTTTAAGGATCAGTCTGTTCATGTTTAAAAAGGCTCAGTAATTTCCTAAAACAACTGCTCGCTGTAGTTTTTATGACACAAACAGGAAGAAATAGTGCATTTGTTGGGGACTATTTTCAGCGGCGGATTAATCCACATTTGGTGCTCTACTGAGTATTTGGGGCAGCAGGACAGTGTGTGTGGGAGGAGTCAAAATACAGTGTACTACTTTCCAGGCAAAGTGGAATTTACCTAAAACGAGCTTATTAACTACAGAAGATGCTCACTGCTCAGTACAGTGCATTCTGGGAACTGGGACACTAGAAAACAGCCGACTTCCTGGACCGTTCACTACCAGAGGAAAAGAGGTCAGAGGTCACTTACTTGGGCATGTTCATGCCTCTGATGCTGTGGCGGTGGATGCTGTAGTAGAAGGGCGGATGTTCCAGAGACACATCAGACTTCAGCTTCTTCACTACATTCCCAGACTCCTCTCCTGTCTTCCTCTTCCCTGCAGAACAAACTGAACATCAGATCTGAACAGAGAACTGAGCTGAGAGCGATTCACGTCCAGCATGTTTAATAATCCTCGGACACTCATGCCTTTGGTCAAACTTTGTTCAAACCACAAAAGTTTAGTTTAAATTGTAGTTGAGATCCCAAAGAATATATAAGAATATATAATGAACAAGACAGATTTGCATTTGTTTTGATGGTGCAGCTACAGAATAACATCTTTTAGCTTCAGTGAAGTGAAAACAGAACATTACAGTGTATTAAAAACTGTCGGACAGAGTAAAAGAAACTTAAAATCCAAAGTTTAAGAGGTTAAAGTCGTCACTCAAATGTAGGTTTTCCCTGCAAAGCTTCTTCATTGTAAATTCTTTGTTAAGTGATACAACATAGTTGGGCTACACTGCCCTCTGCAGGACAGAGGTAGAGCTACATACTGAGTTTTAGCAGTCTGATAAATGTCCAACATGGACCCTGAACTCCTCCTAGTCTTCTGACCAGGGCCAAAATATGAGTGGAACTAAGTTAAATGAACAGGATTTATGCAGGGAAAAAAACAAAACAAGAGATTGCTGATGCTATCGTGCTGACGTGAATCATTTCAATCGAATTATTTCTTTTTTATTTGTTGCTCCCCCAATATTGTTAATGATTGATAACAATTCAATCCCTGTGGTGGGGGGGCATGAACTTTTTTTGGCTTCTGAAGGGGGGTGCAAGACATAGGGTGTCTATGCCCGAAAAAACAGCATTTGCTTTCATACCCTCTGATATATGATGATGCATCTTAAACCTGCTGGTGTGATATGTTTGGAAAAAAAAAATGTCTTAGGGTCTGTATATACTTGATTGTCAAAGATGACAAAAAAGGGGGGAGATGCAATGGAGATTTGCTCTATATCTGTCTGTAGCTGACCTTTCTCCCAGAGACAGTGGGAGATTGTTGTGAGACTCTCTCCTGTGTTGTCCTCGTCCTTGAAACTGCTTATCTGACTGGCGAATTGTTTCTTCCTTGGGAGGATACAGTGTGTGGGCAACTGAGGTGAACCTGCACGCAGCTGCAAACAGTAGATAGCCCAACCTTCGAATGTAAGATTTCTCTATAAAGACAATGTAACCATACTTCTTTTACCCTCTCTTGACTGTGGCACCCGTTGAGTGCACATCAGTGGGTCCTTTCTGCAGAAAGCTTAATAAATACTCCAAAGACTTTGGTGACTCTTTATTTTCAGATTTCCACCACAGGGGCATGGCAGAAAAAGTTGGAGAACCACTGATGTCGAACGTTTTGCAGAACAGAAGAGCAGAAATGGGAATAGAAGGCTAGTAAGTAAAGTTTATTTAGTGTAGCACCTTTCACAGAGCAAGTGCTTCAACAAGAGTAAAATGAATTTTAAAGTAGACCATAAAAACAGTAAAAAGAAGCGTAAAACATAAGCAACAGCAGACCATAAAAATACTAAATTACAAACACTACTGCAAACTGGGACAGGACCTTATTTTATATTGATTATAGAGGTTTCTAAAAACCTCTATAATCAAAGACTGACTGACTCACCAGACTGATCAGCAGGACCCGACTCCTCCCTGCTCTGTAAGGTCTTAATGACGACTCCACACTCCACTGCAGAGAGGAAACAGAACTGTAAACACGTGTTTCGTTATACAAACATCAGACACACGTTACAGGGGGGGGTTGGATTTTTACCCTGGTTGGTGAGAGCCGATGGCCCGTGGACTAGAGACTTGAGGGTGGTGCACTCGGACTCACAGATCAGAGTTTTGACGAGCGGCTGGATGTCGTCCATACTGTGCTGCACCGCCGCCGACAGCATCCTCCTCAGGAAGCCTGTGTTAAACAGAGGACCAGACCTGGACACACACACACATATATGTAACTGTACTATGCCTGTGAGGACCTTCACTGACATGATGCATTTCATAGCTTGCAACTCTAACCTGAACCCAAAACCCAAGTCTCAAAGTCCAACTTATATCTAAATAGTCTTTATTTTTGTGTTCAGATTTTTGTTTGTTTGCTACACCAAAGCTACCAGCAGAAGCCGCCAAAATGGGGATTTTACAAGTACAAGCAGTATTTAGTAACTGTACATACTGCTCAGTGAGGAGTGTAAGTGGCTGATCTGTTGATGCTGCTGTGTGCAGTGATACTTTACCATAACGGTCCCAGCTGCACTGCTGTCTTTCCAGGCAGACTTCCATGACAGTTGCATGGCAGCGTGTCTGGAAGAAGCACAAGTTAGGACATGATTTACTTTCCATAGTTAGCCTTCTGTGCTGCTTCTCTGCAGAAAAAAACAACAACTTCACATAGAACTGAAGGAAGAGAACAAATTGACCAGACAACAGCCAAAAGTTTAATTTTATATTTTGGCTAACTCACTGAATGACGTTAATTAGCTGCAGCTGCGACAGTCTTAATAGCCGGCGAGGAAGCCAGGACGGTTGTCAGCTCAAAACTTTTTATAGCTTGTAAAAACACTGTTAATAATGATAAGGGGGATCTCCATGCATCAGGCTCAGAGCTAAAGAACTGAGCCTGATGCAGTTCAAACAATTACACTCCTCAAACTGTGATGCAAGATGTCTGTTTTGAAAATTATTCTCCTTTTTGCTGCAATGAAAAATTGTAAATATAAATCACACATGCCTCCTCTGTGACCATCTTTAAAACACTCGCTACAGCACCCCTGCAGCATGCATGCTACAGTGTCCCTTGTGTAACGCCAAGGACAAGGATGAAAGCAAGTCCGGGACTTTAGGACTCGATCCTTGACAGTCTGATGTGTAGTATGAGACTCCCTTCTATAACTGAGAGCACTCTTGGTGTACTCACCGTCCACCATGTTTCCGAATTTGAGGAAGACTCTCTCCTCACACCACTGGCAGTGGACCAGTTTCCGTAACCTCTTCGCTGACTCGTCAGCCTGTGTGGGACCTCTGAGGACTCTCACCACCACCAGGACGAAATGCTCCAGCGCCACCGCCAGCAGCACCTCGATGCCTTTGTTGCAGCGAGCTGCCGCTCTACAACAGACGGCGAGAAATCAGGATTCAAATATGACAGTTTTCCTTCATCACATTAGGACCGAAACCCATCCAAATGAAAAGCTGTACCTGGCCACGGTGGCTACGACCATGCGTGCAGCCAGCTCTTTGTAGTACTCGGTGCGTACGATGTTACAGCCGTAGTGACGCAGGGTGACGTTGGGAGACTTGGAGTACAGAGAGCCTGTGTCCGTGGACGTCACAGAGATGATGCCCAGGTTCCGGACGTTTCTGAAGGCGGCGTCCAGGTAGTTCACTGCCGTCCCGTACGGATCCAAGTGACTGAAAGATTCAAGAGATAAAGTGACTGATTAAATCACTCCGTCTCTTTTTGTTTTGCAGAATTCAAAAAACCCTCATCCAAGCTAATCACCTTTTACAGACAACTAAAGACATTTTCTAGTGTTAAAAAAAGTAATGGGGTAAGAAAAGAAAAAAAAGACTATAGATAATGTATAAAGATAATGTTTCTTTAAACAAACACAGAAATCACTCCACTACAAAACACGCTGACCTTAAAACTAGTTTAAAAAAAACACTAATGAAATCCAGGCCTGGTGATTTTTTATTGTCATCAAATCTAATGTTCAGACTCAAACCAAAAACATGTCAGTCTCTCAATAATGTCCGACTTCCTGTCTGTGGCTCTCAGCTCCAAGCCCATTGGTTCCTCCTGAATCTTTAAAACACCTCACAAATATAGAGTTTCATGTTTAAAAAGGGCTAAAGGCTAAATTATCACTATTAATATGTATATAATATTTTCCACCTGAACATGTGTCAGAAAGTATCAATAAAGGAATCAATCTGACCAATGAGCTAAAATCGATTACAAACTTGATCAAGTCTTTCTGCTTACATGTAATCAAAGGGCCGCAGGTGCATGATGACGTTGGCGTCCATCTGGACGACCTCCACCGTAGCGACGGCCGCTCCCTTGACTTCACTGCTGGCCATGTCGGGCCCCCGGGGGCCTCGCGAGCCTCCGGCGTCCACCCGCATGTGGTTGAGCTCGCAGTTCTCTTTGATCATTTTGACGCACGTGTCGCTGATGTCCGTTATGGTCACTTTGACTGCGTTACGAAGGTGCTTCGCCCACTGGAGGCCCATAATCCCTGAGAGGCAGACAGGAAATGAACAGCAGACAGAAGATGGAGGTTCAAAAATTAAACTCTAAACTAGGGCTGTAAAAAACAATTATTTTCATTATCGATTAATCTTATTTTCTCAATTAATCTATATTCAGATTACTTGTTTTGGTCCAACCTACGTCTAAAAACAAAAGATTGTCTTTTATGATAGAAAACTGACTAAGAAAATCAGCAAATATTCACATTTGAGAAGCTAAAACCAGTCATTTTTGGGAGAATTTTGGCTTAAAAAACATCTGTCGATCGACTGAATTAATCCACCCGTTGTTTCAGCTCAACGTTCTGCAAACAGCGTAAAATAATTTGTTTCTGGAATCATCTGGAAATGATTGATGTCTTGAAACAAGACAGGATACAGTGGATCTTTGGGCTAAATTACATTTATTTTATTAAAAATAAACATTTATCACACCGCAGCAGGTGAGAGGAAGAGGTGTATGATTTGAGTGCTGTGACACAGGAAATACAAAAAGGTGGAGGAACATCAGATAAAATGTTTGACTCATTTAATTACAAAGGGCATGACAGACTCTTCTCTAGCGGAGAAACCTGGTTTTAGATGAAACTAGCAATTATTGCTTTGTTTTTTATGACTTTTTCATATAAATAAGCAGCCAGGAATTTGTTAAAATCAGTTCTTCAAAACATATTTGAATGATTTATAAAAAGACGCGTTATAAAAAGAGATGTTCTGTGGTATTCGGCATGTTTTACTGCTGTTTTATTATTTCATTCCAGTCTCACCTGTGGCTCCAAAAGCATCCAGACACTCGAGCGGGTTTCTCTCTTCAGCCAGAACAGCCAGCGAGCAGAACACCAGCTGCCTGAAACACATACAAACATATTCTGCTTAAATTAATGTTATCACGTAATCACTGTCTTTTTGTGTAAAGTAAAAGTCTGAACATATATTTCTGTAAGAGCTGGTCTCGTGCGTGTCGACCTGTTGGTCTTCATCTTGCGGTTGAAGTAGGTGTCACTCTTCTGCGGGGTGGTGTGGTTCGGGAGGAGCTGGACGTTGGTTCCAAGTTCTTTCATGATTTCGTACGCCTGACCAGACGGAGCTGCTGACACATTAAACACATTAAATCACACAGAAACATCAGCACCGTATCATCACTTTTTACGTTTGTATTTTGCTGCATGAAGATAAAAGAGTCTCTGGATTCACTGACTCGAATGTCTTCAGCAGAAGAAGAGACAGTGCAGATGTTAAAAAGGCCTTCACCCAGCTAATAGCTGTCTAGGAAGGTCCTAGGCGTTGCTTAGCCAATGCCATACTGCCAGAGCATATATATGAAGAGATTAATCTATCGCGTTTTCATTGATTTTTCTACAAAGTTTCAGAGGAAGATTGATGGTTTCTGTGATGTATATTTATATATGCTGTGGCAATATCTGTTTCTTTAGCTACTAAATGCTCCACTATGTTCAGCAGCTGGTCTCTAACTGGGTCTGTCTGCTGTTTGCTGCTGAGCAGGTAGTGGACAGCTACTTCTTACAGCTTTTTCTCTGGAAACGACGCTGTGAGAGCAGTAAAGTTGCGGACCGGAAAACCAAAACAGATTTGAGCTGAAACTCACTATAAAGCTCTGGAGAAGCCGAGGGGAGCTGCAGAGCTGACAGTCTATGAGGACAAGTAGTCCTGAGGTCTGCTGTTAATATGAAAATATTGATTATTTTAGTTGACTTGGTTGGAAAAAGCTTTTTGCAACAAGGCTGACATGGACTCGAGCTGGGGAAGGTTACATGGTCAGTGTCCACGGGGACGCCCGACCATTTTTAAGGTGAGACATGAACGCTGGTGATGTGGATATGAAAGCTCAACTAGTGGAGGTATTTGCTGTTCTTTTCAATCAGCTAGAACAACAACAACAGGAAAATACACATTTAGGTCATTATCATGATCTTACAGTGACCAAAACTCCATATTAAAAGGAGCAATCCACCGATCATGAGGAGTACCGCACAGCCTGTGTTGTTGTTGTTGTATAATGTCATCTGTGGCTCTGGAGCTTCAGCCTGGAGACTACAGACTGGAGGAGTGAGTGTTTTAGGCTAGTGTTAGCCTAAATGAATCCACTCCCCCCAGTCACATTAATACTCACATTCCTCGAGGCTCAGGCCGAGGAGGTGGAGTTGCAGCCATCTTCGACTCAAGCCTATTAATCAAACCTAAACCTAAACTAAATTATAACTCGTTCGAAAGCCTTGTTCTTAGCCTTTCACACCCAATCTGGAACAAATTACAGCCAATTCTATTTGTTATAGTGTACCGAGCTCCTGGACCGTATTCTGAATTTTTATCTGAATTCCCAGAGTTCTTATCAGGTTTAGTCCTTAAAACAGATAAAATAATTATTGTAGGTGATTTTAATATTCATGTGGATGTAGAAAATGATAGCCTTAGTGCTGCGTTTATCTCATTATTAGATTCGATTGGCTTCTGTCAGAGTGTACATAAACCCACTCACTGTTTTAACCACACCCTCGACCTTGTTCTTGTTTATGGCATTGAAATTGAACATCTAATAGTCTTTCCACAGAATTCTTTTTTATCAGACCATTTTTTATTAACTTTTGAATTCCTATTACTGGACTACACGCCATTAGGCAAACATTCCTACACTAGATGTCTATCTGATAGTGCTGTAGCTAAATTTAAGGAAGTGATTCCATCGGCATTAAATTCAGTTCCATGTCTCAATGTAACAGATGACTCCTATGCTAACTTTAGTCCCTCCTAAATTGATCATCTTGTTGATAGTGCTGCAGGCTCACTACGAATAACACTCGACTCTATCGCCCCTCTAAAAAAGAAGATAATAAAACAGAGGAGGTTAGCTCCATGGTATAACCCGCAAACCCGCAAATTAAAACAAACATCGCTAAAACTTGAAAGGAATTATGCTCACCAATCTGGAAGAATCACGTTTAGCCTGGCAAGTTAGTCTTAAAATTTATAGGAAGGCCCTCCGTAATGCCAGAGCAGCTTACTACTCATCATTATTAGAGGAAAATAAGAACAACCCCAGGTTTCTGTTCAGCACTGTAGCCAGGCTGACAGAGAGTCACAGCTCTGTTGAGCCATGTATTCCTATAGACCTCAGTAGTAATGACTTCATGAGCTTCTTTAAAGATAAAATTCTAACTATTAGAGAAAAAAAATTCAGCACCTCCTGCCCTCAGTTGGTACTGACTTATCTTCAAACACAGGAACCTTAGAAACAACTGTAAAACCTGTACATTTGGACTGCTTTTCTCCCATCAACCGTAATCAACTAACTTCCATGATTTCCTCATCTAAGCCATCAACGTGTCTCTTAGACCCCGTCCCAACTAGGCTGCTTAAAGAAATTTTACCCTTAGTTAGCACTTATGTACTAGATATGATCAATCTGTCCTTATTTAAAGGCTATGTGCCACAGTCCTTTAAAGAAGCTGTAATTAAGCCTCTTCTTAAAAAGCCCACTCTTGATCCAGGGATTTTGTCAAATTATAGACCTATATCTAACCCTCCTTTTCTCTCTAAGGTCCTTGAGAAAGCAGTCGCCAATCAGTTGTGTGACTTTCTACACAACAACAAGCTGTTTGAGGATTTTCAGTCAGGATTTAGAGTGCATCATAGCACAGAGACAGCACTGGTGAAAGTTACAAATGACCTTCTAATTGCATCCAGACAAAGGACTTGTCTCTGTACTTGTCTTACTAGATCTTAGTGCTGCATTCGATACCATTGACCATCACATTCTATTACAGAGACTAGAACATTTTATTGGCATTAAAGGTACTGCACTAAGCTGGTTTAAATCCTATTTATCAGATCGATATCAGTTTGTACACGTTAATGATGAATCCTCTATGCACGCCAAAGTTAGTCACGGAGTTCCACAAGGTTCTGTGCTTGGACCAATTCTATTTACCTTGTATATGCTTCCTTTAGGCAATATTATTAGGAAGCACTCCATAAATTTTCATTGTTATGCAGATGATACCCAATTGTATTTATCGATCAAGCCAGATGAAACCAATCAATTAGCTAAACTTCAAGCATGCCTTAAGGACATAAAAACCTGGATGACCTGCAATTTTCTGATGTTAAACTCAGACAAAACCGAAGTTATTGTACTTGGCCCCGAACACCTTCGAAACACATTATCTAAAGATATAGTTTCTCTAGATGGCATTGCCCTGGCCTCCAGCGAAACCGTAAGGAATCTTGGAGTTATCTTTGATCAGGATATGTCCTTAACTCCCACATAAAACAAACTTCAAGAACTGCCTTTTTTCATTTACGTAACATTGCAAAAATCAGGCACATCCTATCTCAAAAAGATGCAGAAAAACTAGTCCATGCATTTGTTACGTCTAGGCTGGACTATTGCAACTCTCTATTATCAGGCTGCCCCAATAAGTCCCTTAAGACTCTCCAGCTGATCCAGAATGCTGCGGCACGTTTACTGACAAGAACCAGAAAAAGAGAACATATTTCTCCAATATTGGCTTCTCTACACTGGCTCCCTGTAAAATCCAGAATAGAATTTAAAAGCCTTCTCCTCACCTTCAAAGCCCTAAATGGTCAGGCACCATCATATCTTAAAGAGCTCATAGTACCCTATTACCCCACTAGAGCACTGCGCTCCCAGAATGCAGGGTTCCTTGTGGTTCCTAGGAAGTCTCTAAAAGTAGAATGAGAGCCAGAGCCTTCGCTATCAAGCTCCTCTCTGTGGGAACCAGATCCCAGTTTGTGTGCAGGAGGCCCGGACAACCTCCTCACATTTAAGAGTGACTTAAGACTTTCCTCTTTGATAAAGCTTATAGTAGGGCTGACTCAGGTGACCCCTGAGCCCCTTAGTTATGCTGCTATGGGCCTAGACGCGAGGACTTCCTATGATGCACTGAGCTCCTTTCTCCTCCTCGTCCTCTCCATCTGTACGCCCTCATATCCCATCAATGCTTGTTATTAATTCAACTTCTTCCTGTAGTTGTGTGCTTTCTCTCCTCTCTCTCTCTCCCTCCCCTTCTGTTGCTTTCTGCAGGTGTTTCTGCCTCCGGAGCTGTAGAGTCTGGGTCTGTGGTTGCTGCCGCCTGCTGCCCCGTGCTCCTGCTCTGCACCCGCTGCTGCTGTTGCTGTTGTTGCTCTTGTTATTAGTATTGCTATTATAATGTTGCTCTTAGTGTTGTTTCTGTTGGTGTTAACATCAATGCCATTACCATATCTATTGCCTTACATCCCTATGTGGAACTGTATTGTGCTGCTGTATGTTCTCTTTCCTCCTGCTCTCTCTCTCCCGCTCCCCCCCCCCTTCAACCCAACCGGTCGAGGCAGATGACCGCCCACCTTGAGCCTGGTTCTGCTCGAGGTTTCTACCTGTTAAAAGGGAGTTTTTCCTTGCCACTGTCGCATAGTGCTTGCTCATGGTGGGAACTGTTGGGTCTCTGTAAATATAAAGAGTCGGTCTAGACTTGCTCTATTCGAAAAAGTGCCCTGAGATAACTTTGTTATGATATGGCGCTATATAAATAAAACTGAATTGAATTGAATTGAAAATTAATCCCACTCTGGCCCTGCTGGACATCAACCGGATGACACGGCTCTAAATTGTCATATGTTTTGGACAACGCATAATTCTTCCTGAGTGAAGTTTAGAAAGAATGACGAGTCTGGATAAAACAAGTGTCAGTACCGAGTAACAGTGCTTCACTGGTGTAGTAGAAGCACAGGTTACCAGGACCACCAATTTTCAATTGAGAATAACTCACTTCCTGTGCATTTTTGGGTTTGGCTCCAAGAGGCTTTTTTTTAAGTCTAGACATGACGCATATGCCAGCCGAATTTCATAAATTTACGTCAAATTTTAAAGGGGGGGCTTTGATGTTGAAAAGTGGGAGCGGGCGCTATTGAGCCGTTTTTGCCACACCCATGCCCTTGACCCATATCATACAAGACAATACATCCCTCCTGACGTGTGTGGCAAGTTTCATGAGATTTCAAGCATCTTTAGCCCCTCAAAAAACTGTTTCCTGTTTATGGCAAAGAACGCGTTGTCACGGCAACGCCGCTTAATGAAAATTCACAATTTTCACAGTGAAGCATCATGAAGGTGTTAAGGCTTTAGTGGCCAATTTTGAGGTTGTTCTGCTCAACGAAGTAGGAGCTGCATGTTAGACTGTAAAACGTGACATTTCCTGCTGTCACTAGGTGGCGCTATGACAGTGGGTGAAAATGAGCATATAGATGTCTTCATGACACATGGTAAGTTTGGGGCGTCTTGGACAATGTACAGTCCAGTTATAGACCACTTCCTGTTTGGCAGCGAAACACCTAACTTCCACGCCGCGTCATGGGCAGACCACCGGCGAGTACAGCAAATGCCGCTTTATGACCACAGAGTGCAGAGCTCATCCCCCCCACACACACGCCACCAACCTGGGTATCAGAACCACCACGTCAGAGCATGTACACGACCAGAGATGCCAGGGGGAGCTTGGGCTGAGCCTCCCCAAGCGGGAGAGCCCTTATTCTGGCCAAAACAGGTGGAAGAGAGCACATGGAGCACCCAGTGCTTTTCTTGGATAAACCGTGTCGGCACCGAGTAACAGTGCTTCATCGGTGTAATAGAAGAACAGATTACCAGGACCACCAATTTTCAATTGAGAATAACTCACTTCCTGTGCATTTTAGGGTTTTGCTCCAAGAGGCTTTTTTGTAAGTCTGGACATGATACACATGCATACCAAATTTGGTGCATGTACGTGAAACGTGTAGTTTGTTAAACGTCTATAGGTG
The DNA here is from genome assembly GCA_005408345.1 of Macquaria australasica. Taxonomy (NCBI): domain Eukaryota; kingdom Metazoa; phylum Chordata; class Actinopteri; order Centrarchiformes; family Percichthyidae; genus Macquaria; species Macquaria australasica. Next base: position 215,365 of record SEMN01000334.1, on the reverse strand, counting down.
GCGCTACTGAGCCATTTTGCCACACCCATGCGCAAGAACCATAAAATATGAAATTTTTTGCCATTTCTGACGCATGTGCAAAATTTCATGAGTTTTCGAGCATGTTTAGCCCCTCAAAAATGCAATTCATTTATAGGAAGAAGAAAAAAAAGAATAATCCTTAGAAATACAATAGGGTCCTACGCACTGTAGTGCTCGGGCCCTAATAATAATCCGACGAAATACAATAGGGTCCTCGCACGAGTTCGTGCTCGGGCCCTAATAATAATTCCTTCAGTTTCAATAGGGTCCTCGCACGAGTTCATGCTCGGGCCCTAATAATCCGATGAAATACAATAGGGTCCTACGCACTGTAGTGCTCGGGCCCTAATAATAATCCGACGAAAAACAATAGGGTCCTACGCACTGTAGTGCTCGGGCCCTAATAATAATAATAACTCTTACAATTTCAATAGGTCCTTGCACCGATTTTCGGTGCTTCGGGCCCTAATAATCATTAGAAATACAATAGGGTCCTACGCACTGGTCAGTACTCGGGCCCTAATAATAATCCGATGATAAACAACAGCCAAAAAACACACAACATACACAAGATTCCAACAAAGACTGAACTGAAAACCAAACCTTTCAGGCAGGCAGCATCCAAAGAAGATGTTTTGATGTCAGTTACTTTCTCCACATGTAACATTGGCTTGAAAAGACTCTGGCTATCAAACTGGCATGCCATCATCTGCTGGTGTTTTAAGGACAGCGTGAGGAGTACATTTTTAAAGTTTTGAACATCATGCATAGTCTTCTTGAAAAAGCTATGTTTTGACTCAAACCTCATTGTCCATAATTCCACCAATGGACCAAAGCAGCGTAGAAGGTAAGGATAATGTTCAGCAAAGTGGTGCTTTGGGCGCAAGCTAAAATCAGGAAAAGTGTCTGTGAGTAGCCTTCTGTGATCAGACAACTTGATCTCCAAGTAGTGCAATATTTCCTTTGAAAAAACAGGTGAGACAACAATTTCAACAATTTCTTTGAGGTCCATCAGTATTTCCCATGCAGGTTCTTGTTCTGGTATGCTCTTTCCAATGAGAAGAGGGAGAAATCGTAACAGAGTCCAATTTTCATGGCCATTGCCACCTATGCTGCCCTTTTCAACATTTGCTTTAGAAATTGCCTTTGGTTTATTCACTCTGTCTGAATATTTGTAGGGAAATGAATTGATTAGGCTATTCAGTCTGTCCAAAGTAATATAGCCTTTTGAAATAAACTTCTTCAGACACAAAGACAGTTCAACAGCAATAACACCTTCAAAAAAGTCATGCAATATGTCTGGAGGAAAACCAATGACAGGGTGAAAATATGACAGATGCTTACTTAGAACACATTCACTTTTAACACCATTTACATGTGGAACATTTTCATGACGAAGTTGTAGCAGAAATGTATTGTGCTGTTCTCTGGAGCGTAGCTGAAAATCAGAAATTGCAGTAGTTGCTATTTCACCTCAGAAATGTCACGCTCCATCTAGTCCCCTGTTATTTCCGGTTTTATTTTGAAAGGACTATTCACTGCTCACTAGGTTATGATTTACTTCCTGTCATTGTGCTTTTCCCGCCAGTATTGATTAAGCTCACCTGTGTTCCATTACCCACCTGTTCCTCATCAGTCTGCCTGTGTATTTAGCTCAGTCATTCCCCTGTCTAGTTGCCAGATTGTCTTCGTACCCACCGGTCAAGCTTTCCAGCGTACTTTCATGTATAGTCTTTTGTTGGTTTGGACTCCTGCTCGTTTCTCGGACTTTTGCCTCTGCCTGCCCCACGTGGGATTGGATTACCTACGCTATCGGTTTGGAACTTTGCTTGCCTTTGTGGACCTATTTTGCCTGCTCCCTAATTGTACCGTGATTGTGAACATTCTGCCATTGTTTGCCAGTAAAGGCTTTCAGTTGGGAACTTTACCTTTGTCTGGAGTGATCCTTGCACTTGGGTCTCAGTCTTGGGCTGTTACACAGGAATTCTTTACATTGAAACTCTCTTGAAAGCCGGCAAGTGCATGAGCTCCTAAATTGTCTGCACAGACACAAAATACTGAACCTTTTACGTAGTTAAGAGTTTGCACAAAGACCCCTGTTTGTTCCAGTGAGTTTAAATCCTTTATTAAAGGACTGAGAAACTTTTCATAACCAAACCGCTTAACATCACAAGTCTTTCCAAAAAGCTAGATGAATTGAGTGTAAAGTGGAACGAAACTTTGAGGGTAAATTAAGAATAACCCAATAAACAGCAGTAATCTTATGAATTTTCTTCGATGTACCTAATGGGTTACACAATTCCAAAAAAAAAAAAATATATATATATATATATATTATACACACACATGACTTTATGCAATAAGCAGCTCCTGTTCTCCAAAATGTTCATTTTGCTTAAAGTAAGAACCATCTTGAAAAGTCTTGTAAAACCCTGGAGTAGACTCTTCACTGAAAACAAGTTTTTCCAGAAACTCTGCTCAATTCAATAAAAGCTCAATAACCTGATTCACGGAAACATAAACAAAGGCTTTTCTTGAAGTCCGGTCGTATAATAACTCAGTTGGTTCAATGATGGAGAAATGCTCCCTGAAATATGTTTCTCCTATAATCTGTTGATAATGTACCTTTTTCTGATATAGTAACAAGTACTGGATTTTTTTCAAACACAATGTTACTTATCTCTTGAATAACTTCTTCCTCAACTTCAATATTATGTTTTGCAAAAACCTCTTAGAGAATTTCAGTTGTATGAAACTTGGAAAGGGACAAAATATCATTAAATTCTTCTATAATTGCCTGTATTGCATGTTTTGACACATGTAGCAGACATTGCATACGAAGAAAAATTGAAGCTCTGTGCTCAAGTATTTCGGAGTCTACATTCTGTACACTATCGGGTTCACCTTTTTCTGTGGAATCCAATCTAGGACTACTTGTCAATGAAAATCCAGCTTCAGGATCAACATTACATGGCTGGTCTGTGTCATTAGATTGAAAATCACTAACTACCCTGACTGGTGTCAGAAAATCTCTCAGCTTATGGTTTTTATGATTCCGTGATGTATGTCCAGTAAAACTATTAAGGCGGTTGGTTTCAAAGCTGCACTCCACTGTCTCTCTGCGTCTAAGGTGATGATGCAAATGAATTAATATTTTCTTTTTACAGCAAATGTCTTTGTATTCACACAACCAGCACTGAAATGATAAGTTCTATTTCGTATAGGCTTCGCCCTCTAAGGCTATCGCTAGTGGGTTTATCCCTCGCGCGCATGCGCAGCACTGAAAAACTTAAGTCCACGCCCACCTGCGTGATGGGCCTCATCCACGGTCTCACCCTGTGTATAAATTGGACTGAGACCGTACAATCGGCTCCCATTTTTTCTTCAGCAACTGAAAACAACAAGAGATGTCTAAGAGCGAAGAAAAGAGATCTTCGGAGCGAGGCGTCATCAGGGTCTGCACCGGCTGCAACGTGGGCTACATCATGAGCCACGACCTGCACCCCCGATGCGAAGCCTGTCTGGGACCGGAGCACGCCGGCTTGGCTCTCACACCGCAGGCGTCGTGCCCGTACTGCGCTGTCTTGTCTCAAGCCGAGAAGCAGCGGCGAGCGGATGCCTTCTTCGACGTCGACGATGAGCCGCCGGTGCCCGTGTACCCCCTGGACGAGGCGTTAGACCTGTTGGACCCCGCCGACGAACCGGAGTCGGACGACTCTGCTCCGTCCATCGATGGATTCATCAGCGGATCGCCCCTGACCCCCCTCCTCTCGGTGGGGGAGCTGGAGCTAGGCGACGATCCGCGGGGCGCGCCCCCTGGGGACCCAGGGGTCCCCCTCTCCATGAGGACCGCCCTGCCAGCCGTAGGCGGCCTCCTTCGTGAGCTGCCGGGGATCATCCAGAAGGCAGCAGCATACAAGGAGCTCACCGTCCTGCCGGCGCAGACGTCTGCTCCGCTTTCCTCCCTGCCCAGCCGGTCAGGCGGGACCCCGTGTGGCCATGTTTCCCGGCTATCAACAAATACCAGGATGGGGCAGCAGCGGACCCGCGGAACCTGAAGGCCCCGGTGTCCACCTACGTCCCCATCACCAAGGTGGAGGGGCGTACGGAGCACGGGTTCCCCCCCGTTCCCCCGCTGGAGCCCAACCTCACTGCATTTTTCGGAGCTAAGCTAGCGAACCCGCTAGCCGGACGGCGGCCGGTTCCGCTAGCACCGAAAGACCAGCTGACAGCCCGTCTTGCCGACCGCTCCCACCAATGTGCGTCCCAGGCTTCTGCGGCGGCAAACAACATCTCCCTGCTGGCCTACTCTCTCACGAAGCTGGCAGCTCAGCTCGACGCGGTGTCCCCAGAGCACGCAGATGAAATAGCCAAAGCTTCCAGCGCCATTCTGATGCTTTGCGCGTCTGTCGCCGCTGCTCGGCTAGAATCGCAGCCTGGCAGACGATGGTGCACAGGCACCTGTGGCTGCAACAGTCCGCCATCCCCGAAGCAGCGAAGAAGGAGCTGCTGGAGGCCCCCATCAGCCCGGACGGGTTGTTCGGGCCACACTTCCACTCCATGGTGAACGCCATGAAGTCGGCGTCGGAGGAGGCAGAGAACATTAGGAAGCACGTCGCCTGGGCTCAACCCGCGGCGCGCTCCCACCGCCCGCTCGGCCAATGGCGTGACCGCCGAGAACGGCGTGACCAGCGGCAACGGCAGAGACGCCCTCCGGCGGCTGCCGGAGCTGCGTCCCGGCCCCCTGCCCCACCACCACCACCACCACCGCTTCCTCCTCCCCAGCAGTGGGCGCCTCGGAGGGCCGCCAAAACCAGCCGTGTGCTCTCCTCATGGTCCAATCCTCCCATGGAGCCTCCGAGGAAGCAGGGCAGGAGACAGTGACGGGTTGGGGGGAATGTGTGTAATGCTTATGTGACTACTGCTTGTATGTTTGAATGTTTTGAGATAAAACAAAAACATCATCCCCTAGAGAGCAGTTTTCCTGATAACCAGTTTGCACCTGACTCATCTGACTCAGCAGCAGCTGTTACACACACATTCCCCACAACGTGTGAGCCGGCCGCCTCTACTCCGGTTAGTCAGCGGCACGGACTCACGTCACCCAAGCAGCACACTCCCTCTGTCACTCGTTCAGAGGTGTTCCCCACACATGGTGTTTCTGCTGTGACGCCCCCCTATGAGCCCACGAGCGCTGTTACGCCTCGTGTGGACAGCGCACACGCATCCGTGCCTGCATCTGGCATCTCCTCTCCTCACTCATCAGTGTGTGTGAGTGAGTTTGACACTCAGCAGCACGTTTACGGGTTTTCTCCTAAACGGCGGCTGGGTGAGGCGGGGCTCTCCGGCCGTTACGCATCTCCTCTCCCGTTATGGCCGGCTGCGAGTCCAGCTCAGCCCTTTCGGTCCGAGCCCCCCATGGGTTGCGCCGGGGACAGACGCTCCGGCTCATGCGACGGCGGCGAGGGCTCTCTCTCGGCTCGTCTCCATGACGAGCATGGCGCAAACAAATGTACGCCCGCTTTCAGAGCGTTGCTCGGAGTGGCGGCGCGTATGTTTGATGGACAGCTGGATGAGCAGGCTGATCGACAGAGGTTACACTCTGCAGTTCGCCGCTCCCCCCCCCGCGGTTCAACGGGATACTGGAAACAGTTTTATCATCCCAGGAACACTGCCTCACTCTCCAGTCAGAGCTGCGGGAACTACTGTTGAAAGATGTGATTTCCAGAGTTCCTCAGGGGGAAGAGAATCATGGGTTTTACTCCCGTTATTTTCTCGTTCCAAAAAAAACGGGGGGGATGAGGCCCATTCTCGATTTGTCTGTGTTCAACAAATCGATAATGTCCAGACCTTTTCACATGTTAACGATCAGGCGGGTGCTGGAATGTGTTCACCAGGGAGACTGGTTCACTTCCATAGACCTGAAGGACGCGTATTTTCACGTCCCCATCGTCCCGAAACACAGGAAATTCCTGCGTTTCTCATTTCAGGGGACGCAGTATCAGTACAACCGTCTGCCGTTCGGCTACTCCCTGGCTCCACGCACCTTTTCAAAATGCGTGGAGACGGCTCTGGAGCCGTTACGCAGGTCGGGGATGAGAGTGTTATTTTATCTGGACGATCTGCTTGTGCTGGCTCGCTCCAGGGCGGAAGCTGCGTCACAGACGGAAACGCTGGTGACGCATCTGTTGCGACTGGGCTTCACAATAAACTGGAAAAAGAGCTCGCCTCTTCCCTCCCAGCTGATTGTTTATCTGGGAGTGGAGTTGAATTCGGCCGGCATGAGAGCACGGCTCTCACAGCAGAGAATGGAGACGCTGTGCGCTCTTCTCCGCCGCGTCACGCCGCACAGTGTTGTGACCGCTCTCTCTGTCATGCAGCTACTGGGCATGATGTCTGCGGCTCACACAGTGGTTCCCCTGGGCCTCCTTCACATGAGACGGCTGCAGAGGTGGTTCATTCGTCTGCGCGTCGATCCTGTGCGTCAACGGAGGCGTGTGGTTTTCGTTCCTCCATCAGTGGGCTCCGATTTGGCTTACTGGAGGAATCCCCACGTCCTGTCAGCGGGAGTGCCGCTGGGCAGGGCTGCGTCTCACATCTCAGTGTTCACAGACGCGTCTCTCTCAGGATGGGGGGGGACGTGTCTGTCGCGGGTTGTGGGAGGACGGTGGCCGGCACTCATGTCTCTCCACATAAACGCGCTGGAATTGCTCACTGTGTGGAAAGTGGTTCGACACTTCGCCCCGCTGTTGCGGAAACAGCACGTGCTGATCCGCACGGACAACAGGGCCACAGCAGCCTACATAAATCGCCAGGGAGGAGTGCGTTCCGCTCAGCTTCTGAACATAGCCAGACGGCTGTTACGCTGGGCGCACACACACTTGCTCTCCATCAGAGCGTGCTACATTCCCGGCGAATTGAACAGGGGGGCGGATATTATGTCGAGAGGGGGCCCTCGCCAGGGGGATTGGAGCCTCCACCCCGAATTGATCGACCAGATCTGGCTCAGGTTCGGCGAGGCAGAGGTGGATTTGTTCGCCACGCGAGAGAACGCGCAATGCGCGCTCTGGTTCTCTCTGAGCGCACGAGACGATCCTCCACTGGGAGTGGACGCGTTTGCGCATCAGCCATGGCCCACTGTGCTTCTGTATGCTTTTCCACCGGTTCCGCTGATCCCGCGGTTTCTGGACCGGGTGCGGGAGGAGCGGCTGTCCGCGATTTTGATAGCTCCAGAGCGCATGGGCGCGTCATGGTTTCCGTGCCTGCGGCGGCTGTTGTCGGGCCGCCCATGGAGACTGCCGTGGCGGGGGGACGCTCTCTCTCAGGCGGAGGGGGCGATCAGGAATTATCCGATGATAGGCCAACGCTTGTGGGCTTGGCTCCTGAACGGGACCGCTTAGAGAGGATGGGCCTCTCTAGTGAGGTCGTGCGTACTATTCAGAACGCCAGGGCTGCGTCTACACAGCCAAATACCACAGCCAAATGGTCAGCTTTTCAGCGCTGGTGTGTGGAAAAGACTCTGGACCCCATGGCGTGTCCTCTGCCTCACGTGCTGTCGTTCCTTCAGCAGTTGGTGGATAGGAATTTGGCCTTCAGCACAGTTAAAACGTATGCGGCGGCCATATCATCTTGTCACGAGGGCTTCGGTGACAGATCGGTGTTTAGCCACCCTCTTTTGAAACGTTTTCTGAGGGGCGTGCGGAGACACAGGCCTGTGGCTCGCTCTCTCGCTCCTCAGTGGGATCTGGCGTTGGTTTTACGCGCGCTGGTTAAAGCGCCGTTTGAACCTCTGGATCAGGTTCCGCTTAAGTTTCTGTCTGTCAAGACTGCGTTGCTTTTGGCCTTGACGTCTGCGAAGAGGGTGAGTGATCTATCTGCTCTTTCTGTGGCTCCATCATGTCTCCGCATTCAAGGAGATTGCAGCTCTGCTATTTTACGGCCTAACCCGGCTTTTACGCCGAAGTGCATTAATAGCTCGTTCAGATCGAGAGTGATAACATTGGACGGGTTTTGCCTTCCTCCTCACGGGTCTGAGGAGGAGGCCACGTCTCATCTCCTCTGCCCGGTGCGTGCGCTGTCCTCCTACGTTGCGCGCACGGCTGCGTTGCGCCGTTCCCAGCGTTTGTTTGTGCACTACAGGGAGCAGTCTCAGGGACTTCCTCTGTCTGCACAGCGTCTGTCACACTGGCTGTGTGAAGCTGTATCTTTCCTCTGGAGTGGACCCTCCGGAGAACATCAGGGCGCATTCTACGAGAGGAATTTCATCTTCCACGGCTTTGCATGGAGGTATGACAGTGGAAGACATATGTACTGCAGCATCATGGTCTTCCCCCTGTTCTTTCATTCATTTTTATCTGCGGGATGTTTCCCGTTTTTCTATGACGCACTCTGTACTGAGTGTTCTGTCAGAGTGATTGGATTATGATTGTAGGCTTTATTGTGTTTTTAGCCTTACTTCCCTCACGGTGTATGTCAGGTTTGTTATGGTGCTTGTGTCGCTTGAGTGCCTGTGGTGAGGTTGGGTGCGCTGCGCCGTTTTTGCGGGATGCAGCGCCGTGGCTTGTATTTTTGTTCTCTCTTTTTTTATTGGATCAGGGTGTGTTATGCTTGTGGTACCGGACGGACCCAGTGAGGCATAGACTATATCCTGCTTCGCCCTTAACCCACTAGCGATAGCCTTAGAGGGCGAAGCCTATACGAAATAGAACGTTGGTTACGTATTGTAACCCCAGATTCTATGAGTATAGGCACAGCCCTCTAAGATCTGGGCCTCACTGGCTTCCTGGATGGCTGAAGAAAAAGCTAATTTGGGAGCCGATTGTACGGTCTCAGTCCAATTTATACACAGGGTGAGACCGTGGATGAGGCCCATCACGCAGGTGGGCGTGGACTTAAGTTTTTCAGTGCTGCGCATGCGCGCGAGGGATAAACCCACTAGCGATAGCCTTAGAGGGCTGCGCCTATACTCATAGAATCTGGGGTTACAATACGTAACCAACGTTCTCTTGCCTTTGGACAGTCCTGTGCAATCTTGAAAGATGTGATTTCAAAGCACTAATGGTTCTAAAAGTGCAACAGCAGTCCCTGTGGATGCAAGGCCAGGTTGAACCTCTGTGATGCAGTCGATAGTGTTTCAGCAGAACAGCTTCAACAGCGTGGGTGAACTTGCAGAACTTGCACTGCATTAATTTCAATCTGAAGAACAAAGATGACAATTTGCTGGGGATTAGTAAAGCAGTCAGCAGAAATTTTAAACATTTTATCAGTTTAATGACAATGTAAACAGTAGACTGGACACTAGGGTTGAGAAGACTGACAATATAATATTCTGTCCCATTTTGAATTTTGAATACATTTTGCTGCAGTAAAAATGAATTACAATTAAAGTATATTAATTAAGGACAGTACTCAACAAACCAACACCTACAACAGTCTAGGTTAAGAAAGTCAGCAGTCAGTATAAAACAGAGCAGTCAATTAAATGCATTTCAACGTTTTCAAACACAGTGATTCAGTACAACCAGGACTAGGAATGCAAATTATCAATTGACTTTAAGTTGACTTCTAATGTAACCCAGAATGGGTCATACATGGAAATATTTCAACTTTTTTAAATCAACAGACAAGCAGTAACTTCTAGGTATATTATGACCAACACAATATTTGATACAGGTGAATTGGTCTTTCCTGCCACTACACTATTGTGATGATATTAACTCTGATATGAATTACATCTTATTATTTTAATACTTAAATGGCAGTAGCATATAGTGATTTATTGAACTCAGCCTGATGTAAACGTTAATACAACTCAAAGTGTCACACAAGCAGCTCCATGTTGTCCCTGTGTGATGTTCAGGGGCAGGTCAGGACAGTCTGATGACAGAGAGCTTTGAGGCTGAAGTTTATATTAATGAAGGGTGCACTGTGAGACTGTGACCTGACCACATGTCAGCTGTTCAGCTGTAGTAGAGGAAAACTCAGCTGTTCTCGGTGGAGCTGACCTGAGCGACCCAGCTAAAATACATGAGGACACGCTGTACCGGCGCAGATCAGGTGTATTTATCAAAGCTTGGTCACCGTGCTGAGGCACCGGGTTGATTTGAGCTGCGTTCATATTAAGTTATTGTTGCTTCTTTTCATCATTGAACATATCGTCATAAATGTGCACAATATAGGCCGATATTACGACTGATTGATGCATTGTTGGGTCTCTGTAAATATAAAGAGTCGGTCTAGACTTGCTCTATTCGAAAAAGTGCCCTGAGATAACTTTGTTATGATATGGCGCTATATAAATAAAACTGAATTGAATTGAATTAGAGATTATTTAAACTGAGAGCAAAATAACTGTAGCCTACCTTCACACGCTCACATTGGTTATCCGAGTTCCTCCACCCGCGCAGATAATAATCATGTTATAAGATAAGATAAGATAAGATAAGCCTTTATCTTATAGTTTAACGTTAACTTATTAACTCACCACTGTCTCAACACACAGTCATTTACTGAGACCAGCAGACGGTAGAGAACTGAGTAGAGAGGCAGGCAGCAAACTAACTGCACAGCCGCAACCTGTGGCCGGCTCCGCTCTCTCTCTCTGTCCCGACTGTCAAACCAACCTGCTCACCTGCTGCGGTCCTGGAGCAGAGACGGAGCATGAGTGTTATTACCACTGTGTAATAACACCGCCAATACTTCTGAAAGATGACGTGAAATGTCAGCTAATGTTGCGACCACAATTTTGAGTTAGCATTAAAACCCTAATGGCTTCTCTTGTAGCTGTAACAAGTTAGCGAGCATGAATTAACACAATACTAACCAGTCAGAAGATAACATGTCTGTCCTGTTTGAACGGTATCTGCCCAGACACACTAGCGGCTAACTGATGCAGCGCCACTAGCATCAGTTAGCCGCTAGCTTTCGCTAATGACTGAAAAGCTGTTTGTGTTTAAATGTTGAAAATGTGTAGGTTGCCTTCTCCATTAATCTACAACATACTGCACAACACTCTTCAACAATTCCAGTATCATTTTAACTTGTGTGGACTCCAGCTCGAGGCAGCACAGCCACAATGAGACTTAAAGTGAAAAGTGCCAACTCGGAAAGTTGGCTTTCCCGCATTTCACAACAAAGAAATAAGAGTTAGCAGAACTGTTGTCCCTTGTATTGAATCCCAACTTAAAGATATAAGTATTAACAACTCACCAAATTGTTTTGGAGCAAACAACTGGCATGCTTTGTTGTGCTAACTAACATTATTGCCTTAAATGTCAATAATTTATATTTTCAAGTTTTACCTACTTAAATTTTAGGCCAAAAAATACAACTTGGATTTTTTGCAGTGTACACTATTGTACACAGCTGCTGAAGATGTTTTGGCCTGTGCATTCACCAACCCTGACCCAAACCCACCCTGGTAAATGCACAGGCCAAAATATGTTGGAATATAGCTCATAACAGTATGGTTACCTGAAAAAAATATGACCCATAATATTACATTACTCTCAAAATTTAAGATTACCAAACCAAATTTCATTACAACATAACAATGTAGCTACGTAAAAGACACAACCTGATGCTCAGTGTAGTTTTATCTTACTTACCATATTCTCAAACAAAAAACATCATTTTGACAACTGACATATTATCACTGTACCAGAATGGAGACGTTGCTGTCCAGCAGTGTGATATTCTCTCAGCAACAAAGAGGCTTTGCAGGTCAGTTTGTCTCAGGCACATTACAACACTCATATCAAGTTTTGAGGAGGGGATCCTCTGGTCCACCCTCCCTCCCTCACAGCCTCGGAGAGACTGAGGCAGCCTGGCAGGGTGCTGAAGCAAGGCTGCACAGAGGACACCCCTACTCTGGATAACTGTAGACAATTGTAGAATTGTAGCATTTGTAATTTAAGTCTCTGTAAGTAAGTGGTCTGTCATATTCTCTACATAGTTCTCAGTAAACATAATAATTGTGATATACTCTTTTTGATTTTAAGATTAAATAATTCAGTGTTTTACATCAAACTGTTATTAATGCAGAATTCTTCTGTACTTTTTTTTACAGAAAGCTCTAATAAATACGTTTCTTAAAAATATAAAAAAATATATTAATATAGAAAATATTAGTGTAGTCACAGGTCCTTTGCATTTTTCTTTCAAACTCAGCTGACTTCTTTATGAACTGTTGGAGGACACTACACAGTACACAGCATTGTGATAACTGTAATAGGTTTTCATTACACCAGAGTGGAGACAATGCTGTGGTTGAGAGATGAAAATGAGGTCCAGCAGTGTGTTCTTATCTGTGGTGGCAGCAGTAATGAGTTGTGCGTATCCCCTGGACTGAAACAGCTCAAGTATCGGCTTACTTGCGTTGGACGAGAGATTCTCGTTGAAGTCGCCACAGACAATGATGGGGTGACAATCCATGATCTCCAGTGAGTCCAAAAGGCTTCCCAGGTTTGACAGGAACGACGTTACACTGTAGTCTGGAGGTCTGTATACAGCTGCAATCAATGCACTCACTGGGGCTTCAACCTTCAGGGCCACAAACTCAAGGTCAGTAACATTATGTACGTACTGTTTTTCACGCACTTGAATGTGGCTTTTCACATAAACAGCAACTCCACCACCACCTCTGTTGGCCATCTGTGGAACATTTGTGTAGGACAGGTGTCTGTTGCGTTTGAACATATTGTAGCCCTCTAAATGGAGACTCTGTGCAACAAAGGAGCCTTGTAGGTGCGTTTCTGTGAGACACAAAACATCTGCAAGACACAGTTCATGGTGGCTCTTGATGTCATTCACATGAGATGGCAGTCCCTCTGTGTTATGGTGAACAATGGTCAGAGTATCATGTCTGTTCAGTGTGTGTTTGATAAGAAGAAGAGGCATCATGTCGTCCAAGTTGACTTGTCTCATGGTCTCTAGGGCTGCAGTGATTTCTGGGTTGGCGTATATTCTACTCTCATCCATATCCAGTAGATGCAGTCCACAGAGAGGTCACTCTGCTGACAGCTACATAAGCCATGCCAGGTTCAAAAATGTGTTTTAGTGAGACTACAGCTGATGTCCTTGTCATACCTTGAACCTTATGTATTGTACAAGCAAAGGCAAGTTTAATAGGAAACTGTCTGCGTACCACTCCTTTCTGTTTCAGATTCTCCTCTGCTCTCTCGATGTACACTAGATTTTCAGGTCCTCCTGGTGCTCTGTTACAGAAATTCCTTCCAGCTGTTTCATCATCCATCTTGAGCCCAAGCATAGTGACATGTACAAAACCATTTTGTTCAGAGGTTACTACCCTGACTAGTGTAGCGAACGATCCATTCACCAATCCTTGAGACACGTCTATGTTTCTGGTGAGCATGACACGAGCACCCTCAGCAACGTTCAGTGTATCTGGTAAATCATTTCTGCCTCCTTTAAATGGTTTGACTTGTCGAGTCATTCTGCCAGTGTGTGGGTCCTTTTTTAAAGTCATCTGCATCAATGTTGGTGGTATGAGAATGGAGCAGAGCTAATGTTGCAGAGTTGTGTGAATCAACTTGTTTATTAGTTGAAAAAATGTGCAGGACATCAGTTGGACAAAGTGCTGGTTCAGTGACAGTATCTGACAGCAAAGCTCTGTCTGCTTCAGACAACTCATCAGACTTTTCTTTCACACGGATCCGGTTCAACATCTCTGCAAAGGCAACATCATCCTTCTGACGCATAATCTCAGTCAGAGTGATCATCTGAAAGTGTTCCTGCCATAGGTCGATCTCACACGGGTCATACACACACAGGGTCTTGGACTGTCGCACTGGTGGTAGCTGATAGAAGTCTCCAACAGCAATTACTGACATTCCTCCAAAGGGTCTCTGACTGCCTTTGATCTGTTTCAGTCTGGCATCCACATAGGCAAAAAGGGGCTTTGACACCATGGACACTTCATCAATGATAATGATTTCAGCATTTAACAGTTCAGATCTGACTTCATCCAGTTTGTTGCCAAGTCCTTGAAATGGGGGTTTCAGGCTTCTCGGCAGCTTGAGCAGAGAGTGCAGTGTTGTTCCTGATATATTAATGGCTGCAGTTCCAGTGAAAGCAGTCAACAGGACAGTGGGGTTTGATATGTCAGCCTCCTCAGCACGTCTGGGCAGCTTGCACAGTATCTTAGATGCCTCCGAGTAGATGCATTTAATGAGATGTGGCTCTGGTTTCTGTTGCAGCATTAGCCTGATTACTGTACTCTGGGACGTTCTCTTGTTCATTTTCATGATCTGGCTCTCTTGCCTCCAGTTCTTCAATACACTCCAACCTCACTGCTTCAGATTCTGGCGCCAGATTACACCATTCATCAATAATGCCTCTGTTCTGTTCAAACTCCTCGACTGCATTCTCAATTTCTTCACTGTTTTTCTCGTATTTGTCTCCGTTTCGTTTGACAATGTGTTGGACATACTCAGGATGGTCAGAACCTGGTAGTTGAACCCAGCCACCATTGTAGAAGGACTCATACTGTTGCGATGAGCCATTTAGGCAGCAGGGAGAGGTAGGACCTAAATGCAGACAGATGTAGGCAGGGAGGCAGAAGAGGTCCCAAGATTTATTAATGCAGAAATAAACTCACAGAAAAAACCACAGGAACTGACACGCAGGGAATCACTAGAAGCATCACATCTCATGGAACTGAACGCAGGAAACACACATCAACCAAACAATGAACCGACACTGAACAAAGGAAAGGGACCCGTATATATAGACAAGGAGACAACGAGGGAAACAGAAACAGGTGAGCACAAGGGACAGGTGAACCTAATCAAAATGGCGGGAAAACAGAACAATGACAGGAAGTAAATCGACACACATGAACACAAGACCAGGAGTTTCAAAATAAAACAGGAAACACAAAAGACACACACAAGTCCAAAACAAGAGTCCTCCGTGGACCATGACACATACGTGGGTAAAGATTGTCTCTTCAGTTCCTGGTCTGATCGGTACGGAAGGTACAGTTTCAGTAACGTGCCATAAAACTGCTCAAGATATTTTTCCTGTGATGTGCGGTGAAATCTGATGATAGCAGGCTTATCAGTGTTTCTCCTTTGGATAAATCCCATGTTATTCAGCAGGGGCAAAACATGTTTACCTTTTGTCTGTTGGCTGTAGACAATTCTGCAAGTTGAGACAAAATCAGCCAAGCACATCTCCTCAAACTCTGGTGTTTCAGGTCTTGCTTTGTATTTGTCTGTCAAAGATGTCATCCACACATTTACACTTTCTGATGTTGTGTTCTCCAGGTATGACATGGGGCGACTCATTTTCACTGGGTTGTCATCTGTTGGTATGAATACACCGCGTGAGCACTTTTTCATGTTTATACCACATGCACTAGTCACACACTCCTGAGCACTGACCTCTCTCTTTTTGGAATAGGCCTGCATGATTTCCCTCATTTCATCACATTCATTGACATTTTCTCTGTTGGAGTTCTGAATGAGTGTTTTGAGATTGTCACTTACAGAGTTCTCACTTTTGCAAATATATGTGCAGATGTAGTGTATTAAACTGTAATAATTGAATATGAACTGCACGTTAGCATCCCAGGCATCGAGTAGATAAGGGTTGTATCCATTTACCCAGCAGTCTTTTGGATCACGCTTCAGTATCACTGCGTTTGATTTGTTCATCACATGCAGGCATCGCTCATACTCACTGAGTGTTAAATTACATCAAGCCAGGAGCTGGTCTAAACTCAGGGAGGCAATTTCAGGTTCATTCAGCAGCAGGTTCAGTGGTGTAGGCTTTCTTTTTGCTGTTTCCAGTTGCAATGACTCATCATCATCATCATCTGCAGGCCTTGTTATCATTGTCTTTCTGGAGGGTGGTTTAGGAAATCCAAAACGGCATCCAGAGCTGAAACTTTTTAAACTTGTCCTTGAGTGGTTTTTGCTGTGTATTTGCACTTCTGTGACTTTCTTGTACAGTTCAGGTTGTTGTGTCTCCCTGTTTTGTATTTTCACAAATACAATAAAGTTTTCACAGATGTGAAAATGGGTTCCAGACAGCGTTAAGGCTTTATCTAAAATGTCTAACACGCTTTCACAACAGTAAGAGGTGCAAAAAACTGTAAATTAAGTTTCCATTAACTTTCCCCTTAACTGCCGAATCGGAAGCTGCGAATCGGAAGCGAACTTCAGGGTTGTTTCGGAGAGATGAGTTTAAAAGACAAAAGAGATAATAACATCATTATAAAACGGCACTGACCAACTTACAGCGGTGTGTTAGCAAAGTTATTAGCCTACAAGAGTTGAATAAAACAGCATGAACGTTAGCTGGCTAACACAAAGTAATGATAAATAGTGTATACAATAAATTCCATACAGTTAAATTAAAGTTGGACGTTTGAGCTAGCCGGAGCTAACGTTACCTTAACATTGATCACTCAAATATTTGTGTCAAAAAAACACCTCGGTTAACTCAGTATGACTAATGACAGGCAGAAATATGAGTTTTTACAGTGTTTTCCACAAATATTTTATAGAAATGTATTAATATTTTACTCACGAACTTGTCGGCGTCTGCGCAGAGGGTGAACTGAGCGCTGTGAGTAGTCGGACTCGCTGTTACACCATCCATGTGTTAGACTGTGGAGACACGTCCGGCTTTCCTATTTGATGCCAATGGAGCCATCTGATTGGCTGTGTGTCTCTGGCAACGGACCAATCTATGTTCAGAGCTAGGAAGGCGGGATATAGCCGTGGACAGTTCAACGTCGAGTTATTATTTTAACCAAAACCATGATCTTGTCCTAAACCTAACCAAGTAGTTTTGGTGCCTAAAGCTAAACCAACACTACTTGGTTAGGTTTTGGACAAGAACATGATTCGGATAAAAATGAAAAGATAATATCCACAAGGGATGCGAACAGTGAGCTCCCGGGTGAAAGCCCACCATGAACCTCGCTCACCCATCTATATCTATACATTGGTTGCTGTTTGTCTCCTTTTATAATATGTCATATCATAACATGACTTCCAACCCTCTGGTAGTCCCTCTTATTTGCATCATGGTTCCCCGGGCATGCACCCAGCGGCTGTCGTAGTGCCTCCATAATACATAACACTACTTGGTTAGGTTTCGGACAAGAACATGGTTCGGATAAAAATGAAAAGATAATAAGATAAGATAAGATAAGCCTTTATTGTCCCACAGCGGGGAAATTTTTAGCGTTGCAGCAGCCAGCAAAAGTGTCATATATAGGAATACAATAAAAATAAATAGAAAAATAGAAAAATAGTCCTATACACAGTATAGAAATAAATAAATAATAGAGTGACTGAGTGCAGTTGTAAGTATGAACAAATAGATAAGATAAAAATATTGCACATATATAATATACATGTATATGAAAAATATTTCACAGCAACATATGAAGTAGATAACATCATGAATACAATATATGTAGGAAGATAATGCACAGCAGTAGATGAAGTATAGTAGTGAATAGTCTGCACACTGACAGTCAAGTGTAGATTACCGGGAGTTGTACTGATTATAGAGTCTGACAGCAGCAGGCAGAAAGGATCTACGGTACCTCTCCTTCAGACACCGCGGGTGATGCAGCCGGTCGCTGAAGGAGCTGCCCAGTTCTGAAAGAGTGACATGTAGGGGGTGGGAAGTGTTCTCCAGTAGTGATGATAGCTTGGCCACCATTCTCCTGCCTCCCACCACCTCCACTGGGTCCAGAGTGCATCCAAGGACAGAGCTGGCCTTCTTAATCAGTCTGTCCAGTCTCTTCCTATCCCTGGAAGAGATGCCACTGGCCCAACAGGTCACCCCATACAAGACAGCTGATGCCACCACAGAGTCATAGAAAGAGTCATCCACACAGGATGCGAACAGTGATCTCCCGGGTGAAAGCCCGCCATGAACCTCACCCATCTATATCTACGCGTTAACCACCATTTGTCTCCCTTTATAATATGTCATATCATAACATGACTTCCCAACCCCCTGGTAGTCCCTCTTATTTGCATCATGGTCCCCCAGGCATGCACCCAGCGGCTGTCGTAGTGCTTCCATTGCCTCTGAAAGTAGCATCAAATCTCTCTCTGTAGGAGAGATTATAAATGATAAATGAAAGATTGAAAGATTTGATGATGCCTTCAGAGGCTATGGATGCTGATATAATTGTAGGAGAAAACGTTTATTCAGTCTATTAAGCTGTGGAATTTAGTGGATAATGATAATACACCATTAGCTCAATATTGGCCTGAAAGCTTTGCTGGCCTTAAAATAACTTGCCTTCTCTCTGCCTCTTTATTATGTAGTCTTGAGTAAAACCTTCCCATGAAAGTGCCAAACATTACAGACGTCTATTTTGTGCCAAAAGTGTGTAAATATCTGAAAACATGCTGAAGAAACGATTAATAAAGAACTTTATTTTGAACAGTAAATGCAAAAAAAAAACCTAACTAACTACTAACAACAAACAATTTATAACACAACAAACGGAACAGTTTGATTAATTAAAATATATGTGTGTGTGTGTTGAACAGTAAATGCAAAAAAACCCTAACTACTAACAACAAACGATTTGCAACACAACAAACAACGGAACAGTTAAATTAATTAATCATAGTCAGAGGGGAGAGAAAGGGGCGGGGGGGGGGGGGGCAGAGTGAGAGGAACAGAGTAATTCAGATTTCCACCTCTCCCACAAAGGCCTCAGCCTGCACATTCTTTTGCCAGTCAGAACAGTTGTCAGGTAAAATGGCAACTTGATTAGCTGCTTCTCCAAAGGAAGCCAAAGGTCTTCCTTGATTTCGTACACTATGTCTCCTTCAACAAGGAGTTTCATAAATCTTGGCCTGCCCTGGAATTCAGTGGCCCCCATTGCGCCGAGAACAACCGTTGTCTTTGTCTCCTTTAGGGAGGAAAAGGGGGGAAAAAAAACTGAAACTGATTAGCCAAAAAATAGTTTTCTTGTCAACAAAGAAATGAAGTAGAAATATGAAACGAATGTATTGAATGTAGTGCAATACATTGGTTGAACTGAAGTGGCGAATTTGTAAATTGGTTAAATATTGATAATTATTTTAGTTGTATGTTTTTATTTGAATATATTTTGGTAATTTCGTAGAGAATGTTTTGGATATTTGAGGTGTATATTCTTATTAGATATTTTTGTGTTTATTTTCAATTCAATTCAGTTTTATTTATATAGCGCCATATCATAACAAAGTTATCTCAGGACACTTTTTCGAATAGAGCAAGTCTAGACCGACTCTTTATATTTACAGAGACCCAACAGTTCCCACCATGAGCAAGCACTATGCGACAGTGGCAAGGAAAAACTCCCTTTTAACAGGTAGAAACCTTGAGCAGAACCAGGCTCAAGGTGGGCGGTCATCTGCCTCGACCGGTTGTTTTGCATATTACAATCAACAATAAGAAGAAAAAATAAAATAAAATAACTTACCTCGATGGCTGTAAAATGTGTTGATTGGAGGCGGTAGCCATAGCAGGATGCGTTCCCTTTCAAATGGGTCATTCGTGTTTGCGAGCCAAGCACAAAAGTTAGGACGGCTGCCTCCCTCCACAGGCTGATGGAAACCTGTGTTTTGCCCTTTAAAAGTCAGAATCAGAATCAGAATACTTTATTGATCCCCTCAGGGGAAATTATGCCAACAAGACAAATTTGTATGCTCTCATACCCCGTAATATTCCTATTCCTATACAGCATTAGGTGTACCCACAGCATTTTGAATGTGTGTCTAAGAAATAAAAATCAAATTAACATTGTACGTCTCGCTTTTTGAGTAGAAATATGTGTTAGTATTGTATTTCGATTTGGTGTTAGATCTGCGATTCAATGACGGGGCTCACCCTTATGAAACAGATTGGTTAAGAAACAATCTCCTTTCGCAGATCATTCCACTCTATGACACACGAAACAGGCCCAAATTTCAAGTGGAAACATTCATTTTAGTGTTTAATTTATTCTCTTTCTTTTAATGCTATTTTGCAGAGGATTTCTCAGTACTTAAGTAAAAGTTTGAGGTACATTTCGTTTAATGGATTATTTAAATTTTCTGCTACTTTATACTTCTACTTTTTCACAGGGAAATATTGGACTTTTCACAGCGGCTCAGTTATCTACTGATTACTTCTCAGATTACGATTTAACAAAGAAAACATATGATGCTCTTATAAAATATGACGCAGGGTTTTACTATTAAATTAACCAATAGTGAATAAATTACCTAGAATTGGCAAAACATTGAATAATAATAACAACATTAAGTAATAATATCCCAAAATACAATGTATTGTTAACACACTCTGAAATAAATGTCTTTGGATAACTAAAACTTGTACTTGTAATACTTAAAGAGACATGTTTAAATAAAATAAAGTGGAAACTGTAAATGTAAAAATACGAAGCACTTTTAGTTAGGCCTATCGGTAAGATGCAGCCATAGCCTAATAAAGTCTCTCTCTCTCTCTCTCTCTCTCTCTCTCTCTCTCTCTCTCTTGTAGCTGTCCATGGTTCTGAAATGTTAAAAATACACTGATCTGCAGTAGCGGACTTTAATCGGATTAATTTCATTATACCTACCTCCTTTATACATACAGTCCTCAAGGGCACGTCGTCCTTCCCCGCCTTAACTCTTTTAATGGTGGAGAACTAAACAATAAAGATAATGTATTGGTGTTAAGAACACATTTTATAGACTTCTCACAAGACCACAATATGAAAATAATCTTTTTAACTGACCTCGACCACCTCTCCCTCGACAGTGATAAGCCCCTCTCTCGTCATCGCATCACCGAGGGCAGTGATTTTTGATGGAGGCGAAAGGAGCTTCTCTCCCTCTTCTTTCAGTGCGGCGGAGACCTCCACAGGCGCAGACTTAAAGAAGAGAGTCTCCTTTGTTATATTCAGGCCATAGGGCGGAGAGTGTCCTCTCAGGCTATATCCCCTTATAATGTATGCCTTCCCTACGTCCACTTTTGAGGCGAAAGCCTCATAAAGCGTGATTTTTGCCACGGAATTTCCATCGCTTATTATGGCAACTTTGTTTGTCTTTGAAGACGCTGGCCTTGCGTCCCCATCCTCAAACACCCAGGATAAAACCCGGGATTGGTCTTTCATGGCCACCACACTCACGTGGATTGCTGGGGGCCGGGAGTATGGTGTCTCAGGTTTGCTGTATATCACTTTATGTAGAGCCATTCTGAAATAAATAAACACACACACATACATAAGTTTAGTTACCGGACTAACTGGCATTTGAGGATGGAAAGGCAGAGGACTGAAGGCCCACACAATTCAACACAGATTCAAAGTCTACACCACTACGCCTAGTGTGAATGCTGCTGAATGCTGCTGAATCACAGTTTTTTGTAGAAGAACATATGTTGTGAATGCTTCCAGCATTCACACCAATAAAAATAAAGAATTTTTTTGTAGAAGAACATATGTTGTGAATGCTTCCAGCATTCACACCAATAATAAAGAACAGGATAACAATAGTGTGAATGCTGCTGAATCAGCATTCACACTAATAAAAGGCACAGCTATGGGCAAGGAATTGGCCCCAGCATATGCCAATATTTTCATGGCAGAATGGGAAACTTTAATTCTGGCCTCCTGCATAAAGAAACCTCTGTATTATTACTGGATGATAGCTGGTGTGTATGGATATACTCAAAACAGGAGTTTCACTAATTTTTAATCTCTGAACAACCACAATGCATCCATCAAACTCAAGTCTACCACCAGACTTCTGTGGATTTTTTGGATGCTACCACATATAAAGGTGCAAACGTCCAGGACACTAACAAGCTGGATATTACAGTATATTTTAAGGAAACAGACACTCATGTTCTACTCTACAAAACCAGTCATAATCTTAAACCTAAACACACGTGCTGGACTGGTAAAGTCTCAATTACTAAAATTTCACAGAATATGTAGGCAGACATAGGATTTTAAACAGGCCACTAAGATGCTGTTTTCAGCTTTGGCCACTAGAGGGTACTCTAGGCCCTTCCTTAGGAAGTCCTTTAAAACATTCCAACAAACTAGGCCATAACTATTCAATTTAATTTAATTCAATTCAGTTTTATTTATATAGCGCCAAATCATAACAGAAGTTATCTCAGGGCACTTTTTCATATAGAGCAGGTCTAGACCGTACTCTTTATATTTACAGAGATCCAACAATCCCCACCATGAGCATGCACTAGGTGAGAGTGGTAAGGGAAAAACTCCCTTTTAACAGGGAGAAACCATAGACTGTAGTCTATGGAAGAAACCTTGAGCAGAACGAGGCACTGGGTGGGCAGTCATCTGCCTCAACCAACTAGTGTCAACCATATTACCATTTGTTACTATGTATTCCCCAAATTAGTCAGAGTGATCAAAATCAATTTTCAAAAAGGACGATAGGGTCATTGTAGCTTTCTGAAAAAAACAAAACAAAACAGAACTGGTTCAAGGCCAAGTATAATAATAATAATGGTTTTAAGACAAATGGGGCTCTTACCCCAAAAGGTGTGTTTACCTAATAACATGTAAACAATGTGGTTTACAGTATGTGAGTGGTACTGGCAATGATATGTTAGTAAGATTCACCCAACACAGACATTATTTTGAGGAAGAGGGAGATACACCCTCCGCTAGTAAAACATTTCTTACTTCATGGATGCAACCTGTCTAAGCCACTGTACTACAACGTAATCCAACGATGAAATATGGCTCAAAGCAAAAGAACTGAGAGAATCTGGATTTCTAAATTTGATACTACACATCCCTGAGAAGTAGGCCTGTCTCAGTGGAGAACAGTGATGGCCACTGCATTTAATTCCCAGCGACAGAATCAAATTTTTTGATTTCCTAATCCCTAACCCTCGTCTGACATATGCTTACAAATAGATTTGTGTCAGAGCAATGAGGGATTAAATTGGTCACTGGCAGTGTTCAGAGCCCTAAACACAATCACTGTAGTTATGTGTGTAAAACAGAAGAAAATAGAAGCATAAAAAAATGCTTTGAGTCATGTTTATGCGCATATAGCATGAGTGAATTCAGATGCACAGCAGACGGATGACTGAAAAATGCAGTTGAAACACCTCCTGTACAGACACGCTGTACAACTAGAATGGGGTGAGTTCACACAAGTTGTTTAGTGTGGAGATTTCAAAGTTGAAGTCAATTTAGTGGCCAAATTGACCTGTCCAAAAGAGATCCAAATAGCAATTAAATCACTACCAATAACTATATTGCAGTTTGCATGGTTGGAAATGAGGTTGAAGATTTTCCAATTAAAACTGACCACCATCAAGTGTTATCTTCCACCTGGATCAGTAACCATTGACATAAATTCAAATGACATGGATTTCCGAAAAAAGATATCTATGTCCCTAGCTTTAGAGGAAACACTCAAGTTTCCCTCAGACACCGAGTGTTGTAAATGTCCTGGAGTTGTAATAATTCTGTGCCAATGATTTCAGTTGCTGTCTTTACAGTTCTTGTTAGTTTTTTACAGTCCTGTGCAGTCAGGCTGCCGAACCACACTGTGATGCAGCCTGCCAGCACACGCTCGATGGTACATCGGTAGAAGTTCACAAGAGTTTCTGTTCCCATACTGAAGTTCTATATGTAGCTCTATATAATACTGTATAGTAGGGTTAAGCAACTAAAACAACTGGTTAGGGTTAGGGAATATTGTGGTTACTATTAATAAAAAGGCATTAGGCAGACATTAATTGCAGGTCTCTGACAGGACACAAATTCCAGTCTGCATCAAAATCAGATGCTCTACACATCCATCCAGTACC
Source organism: Macquaria australasica (assembly GCA_005408345.1). NCBI lineage: Eukaryota > Metazoa > Chordata > Actinopteri > Centrarchiformes > Percichthyidae > Macquaria > Macquaria australasica. Next base: position 191,506 of record SEMN01000334.1, on the reverse strand, counting down.
CTGACTTATGCACCCACACACAAAGGACACACTACTACTACTAACTTGTGAGGTGCAGAATCATCCTTTAATGACTTGACTGAAAAACAAAAGCATTTTATGTGAATTCAGAATGTTTTCCTACCCTCAGCCTGGCTGGGAGCAGTGTGTCCAGTTCAGGCCACAGCTGGCCCATCAGGAAGGGGGTGGGGTTGGGTAAAGCGGCTGGCCAGAAGCCCTCTGTTTTAGTGAATATCAATCATGCCTCCCTGGCTGAGCCGCCACCCCTCTGTCACCCCGGGGCTGTGATTGGTTCATAGAAGACCAACCTGGAGCAGCCGGTGAAAGCCGCTTTATCAGGGTCAGTTCACTGACAACAATGAGGCTGAATAACTAATGAGTTCTGTCCAAGCTGAGGTGTCTTCCTCACACTATTTTCAAAGTAGCTTTGGACATGACCAGCGGCCATCCATGGGCCAAACCCTTGGTACCAGGGAAGCCAAAGAATAACAATGCTTTAATAAAACAATACAAATTTTAGCTTTATCACCAAATAAGATACATAGAAGTAGGATACAGAATAAGACGCCTTTCCATTTGGATTACTTTTTTTAATCTATTTGATTTTTGAGGGTTCTAAGGGTGAGAAGCTTTGACGTCAAGGAGGTTGAAGTGAAGAAAACCACAATGAAATCAAGAATTTTTCTCACCTGCCTGGCAGCTTTCTACTGTTTGAGTAAGTACAGTTTAGCTTTTAAATGCAATACTGTAGCTTGGTTCAGCTGTTGGATAGCACAGGGTGAGAACTTGGGGAACTTCGTCCAGAAAGCAGACGATGCTGCTGCAACTCCTATCGTGCCATTGCTGCTTTGACTTTGACTTTCAGTAAACTGGAAGGAAAATTTTTGGCACGTAAGTTATTAATGATCCAGCTTATAAACTGAAATCCATAATCATCATCATAACAGTTTCCTTGTTGAAGATCCAGTTGTTCCCCATAGAACAGTTAAACTCATTACAGATGACTGGAAACTCTTGTCAATATCAACATGGATGTGAATTGATTTTCACTGATCCCCTACACAAATATGCACAATATGAATACTCAAAGTGACTGTAAACATCTGGATATAAACTGGAGTATCAAGTTCCACAGAAACTGTGGATCTGACTTACAGTACAATTTGACAACAATTCTTATCATAACATCCACTTGGTCTTTGCTATACTTTCAGCCACCTCTTGTGGCCTCCCTGGAAGGAAGGCAAACTTAAGAAACACAATGAATAATATGAATATATGGTCAAACTGCTATTTCCAAGATCAAGAATGGACCTTCAACACAAATGTACAATGTTGTGGTATATAAATGCAAATATACCCCATAGTCCATTTAAAGCTGTTAAACTGAACATGTTAAATAACACTTTTTAGAACATTATGCAATTAACTGGCCATTGTGTCACTTTCTTCCCACCAAAACAGTGAAAGCAGAAGGCTATTGAATGTACATTTATCTGGGGGGTGGAGGGCGGGGGGTCTCCTCCAAATAAATCCTAAAATAGTAATATACATGGGTGATAAGATATAATTATTAATCTTGAGTAAAGTAAAGTTTATTCTTCAACAAACAGTATTATTTACAAATAAATAAATAATAGCTCAATGTCCACTCACTACCCTTTTCTGGAGATTTTCACTAAGCAAAGTGAAGATTGTTGAAATCTTCAGAAAAAAAAGTGGACTTTTCATTTTTAAATGTTTAACTTGATCTAATGGTTTATTTTTTGGTAGATTTTTAGGGGGGACCCACAGAACAGAAAGATATATACAGAAAGTTTTCTGTACCCAGAATTAATTTCCATACCCAGTACTAATTTATTCATATATTCATATTTCTAAATATTAAAAAAGAGCATTTCAAAGAAAATTGAAACCCTGAGGGTCAAGTTGTTTTAAATTTCCAGTTGTTTTTCAGACACAGTCATCACCTTGAAAAAAACCTTCAAAATAACCCATGAAGTTGTAGATGGGAACAAATAACTGTATTCAAGGAAAAACAGCAGCTTTGCATGAGAAGGGGAGCAGTGCAGACGGTGTAGGAGTCTCTGTCTTTAGCTCAGACCACAGTAAGGGGTTAGAGTCAGTGACCTCTGACCTTTAGGAGGGGGTAGTTCTCTGGGTTGTCCTGCTCAGCAGAGCAGTCTGTGGAGGGGGGCACCACAGACACAATAGGCCCCCCAAGTCCTCAGCCTTCAGTGACCTGACCCTCACACCCTCATCTCCATAACACTGCCCCCAGTCTGCACTCAGATTGAGACCTTATTAAAGATGTGTGTGTAAAAGGTAATCCCCCTACAGCTGCCCATGACTGTGTCCTCGACAACCCTCCCCTGTTAGGGCTTCTCACTCAGTCTCTCTCACGCACACTGTCCATGATGGACTAGGCCAGCAGAAACACCCCTTGGTTTAATCCACAGCAGGGACACAAAGGGCCTGTGGTGGCCAGGGTTTCCTGCAGTGTGATAGAAAAAGAGGCTAACATCTCAATCTATGGAGAGTTTAGGCTAATGCTATGATTATGAGGCTGATGGGACTTTCTGTAGAGCGCCCTCATCCAGCATTTAATTGACTATATGAGGTGTTAACAACCAAACACTGTTTTGTGAACTTTAGTTTTACAAGAGACTAAGTTCTGTCCTTATTGTTTTTTGACATCCTTAAAGCTTTATGTTTCCACCCAGGTAGAACCTTAGAATTTTAAGGTTACAGCCATATGTCCAATGTGGTTGACAGTAGAAAGATGACTGAGCAGCTTTTGGTAACTTACAGTTCGACAAGACACGATGAATATGTGCTAAATATAAATCCAAAGCTGGTCATCAGCTTCACTAGTAGTTATAATATGATCATGACCAGTAAATTTCCATCTGGTTAAAGTGCTTGTTAGAAAGCATGATCTAGCTTTGTAACCATCTAGATGAGCATGATGCAAGTCTATGACCACCATCACCATCAAATCTTTGACCATCACACAGCACCTTAGACCATCAAAGACCAGCATCCATCATTAGCTGGTTTGGGCTGGATTTTTCAGAAGGGAACACTGTGGTTGTACAAAACAACAGCGGAGGAACATGGTGCTGCTGGTGAACAGCACAAAACTCAGATGGCTTATCTTGAATATATCGATTGGAAGGAAAAGTTTAAAATTTTTGGTGAAAATTGTCTCTTTGATGTTGGACTGAAAATAGATGGCTGAGGAGCAGGCCTGTTTTCAACACAGTCACTCAGTTGTCATGTTGAAGGATAGGTTAACTATTTTTCAAGTCTTAAAACTATAGTCAGGTGCTAGTATGAACACTGAAACAGGTTTTGCTTGCTGTAAGATTCCTTTCTTTTATACTAGACTTTATAACGATATAAACTTTCCCAGATAAGTTGTAATTATGAATTTTAACTAGCAAATTCAGTGGTCCCATATAATTTATAACAATGGCATAGGAGCCTATAACTAATAGTTATCTTCTTCTACTACTATTATTGTCCCATTAAATTACAATCTGATTTATTCAGTTGTACTTCCACTGATCTGGCAGTAGCTGCTCTCTTGCACAGTGATCAGTCTCTGACCTGCCAGATTTGCAGCATTACCTGCTGAATTCTCCACTCTGAGTGTCATATTAGCTTGTGTTTTGTGAGGTTTGAATGTCCTGCCAGGCTTTTTGTTTTTAATGAGATTTCTCTGATAAGTGAACCCACTCTTAGCTGACACCTCACTGATTAAAACTGCAGGACAGAAAAAGACGTCTCCTCTCCATCACATTAGAGATTATTGCTTATTGATCTACCTTGTGGGGACCCTGTTTTTGGTCAGGCTTTTTAAATCTCCACTGACCATTAGAAAGCAACCCCCAAATGCAGATGGGACATTGTGGGCCACAGGACCCTTGTGGCTAATATCAGTTCATGCATGGGCATTCAATTCAATTCAATTCAGTATTATTTATATAGCGCCATATCATAACAAAGTTATCTCAGGGCACTTTTTCGAATAGAGCAAGTCTAGACCGACTCTTTATATTTACAGAGACCCAACAGTTCCCACCATGAGCAAGCACTATGCGACAGTGGCAAGGAAAAACTCCCTTTTAACAGGTAGAAACCTTGAGCAGAACCAGGCTCTAGGTGGGTGGTCATCTGCCTCGACCGGTTGGGTTGAAGGGGGGGTGGGAGAGAGAGAGCAGGAGGAAAGAGAACATACAGCAGCACAATACAGTTCCACATAGGGATGTAAAGCAATAGCTGTGGTAATGGCATTGATGTTAACACCAACAGAAACAACACTAAGAGCAATATTATAATAGCAATACTAATAACAAGAGCAACAACAGCAACAGCAGCAGCGGGTGCAGAGCAGAAGCACGGGGGCAGCAGGTGGCCGCAACCACAGATCCAGACTCAACAGCTCCGGAGGCAGAAATACCTGCAGAAAGCAACAGAAGGGGAGAGAGAGAGAGAGAGGAGAGAAAGCACACAACTACGGGGAGAAGTTGAATTGCATGTTATCAATAGGTCAAGAAACTGAGATATGTTGCTCTAAAATGACCAAACCTGTTCCCATACTAAATATGACCGTAATGTATTGGTATTGGTATCAAAAATGAAACTCTCACTCTTCATATCATATGATAGAAATTTAGGTTTCACATTCAGGATATTTACGAAATGAAGTTAAGTTCTGTAAGAGCATGTTGTATAGGGCTGGGTACCATACCTCAATGTATCTTTGGCACTGGTTCGAAGTGGAATGTGTCCGAAGCACAGGGTTTATTTATTATTTAAGTATTGAAAGGTGGCAGATTCATAATCTTGTTTGATCAGCTAGTTCCTGATTTCAATCAAAATGTGTCCAATTCTATCAGATTTTGACTTCTTTTGTTAAAAGAAAAAAAGGGTTAGTAAAAAAACTGGTTTATATTTCTCAAAGTAAGGCACAGAAATAGTATTGATTTGGTACTCAGGTATTGTATCGCCACCAGTATCAAAAACCTTCAAACCCCTAATGTTGGAAGACCAATTTTGACCACACTGAGCTTCATTTATTTGGTGAATAAAGAAACAACTTTTTATCAGGGATGCAAACATGTGTATGGTGAAAAAAGAGAGAGCTACCCAAAGCTGGAAAAGAAAGTGACAGCCTAATATCATATAACCATGTGACCAGGGCTTTCCACAAGGATATGGAGTAGCCAGCCAGTGGCAAAAAATAGCCAGCTAGGGGGGTCCAGGGGCATGTCCCCCTGGAGAAAATTTTTGGCTGTAAAAGCCTAAATTTGGTGGCCTCTGGCACATTATGATGTCACTATTCCCTCATATACACTAATACTTGATCATATATATTACTGCAGGAAGTTCCATTACATCATATTTTATTTTTAAAACATGATTTGGGGCATCTGACATTTGATTGCATAATTGGTCAATGACAAAAGCGTTCTAGGTCATTTTAAACTGTAAAATTGCAGTGTGAGCCTGAGGCATAGCTTACATTTTCCTCATGACACAGGCAACATTGCTTGTTTTAGTGTGTTTTCAATGCATCTTAGAGATGGCTCTGCTGTAAGAAGCGCAGTGTAAATAAAGATAATTCATTCATTCGTTCATTCATTAGACCGTATTCAGACAGAATTCATTTGAACCAGGGTATTGCGTTCAGGCTGCGGCAGTGGGGGCTGCAGGGGGTGCGGCAAAAAATTAAAACAGAATCAACTTTTGGAGAAACGCAACCCGACGTCATGCTGCGGCAGCCAATCACGCCAACGATCAGACCGACAGATGCCCAGGTGAAGAAGAACTTTGTTTACCATGTAGCATTGTAGCATTAGCTGTTTACCTTAATATTCAGCTGTTTACCGAGCCACTGTGAATATGGAAGAGAGACTGATCGATCGGCTCCGTGATTACTGTACATCAGCTGTTCAACCCTGCCATAAGGGAGTACAAAGACGTTAATCGCTGTACAGTGTATCGGTCTGGAATTATGATACACTCCTATGACCATGACAGAATACCCCCCCACACACACACACACACACGCAAAAACAAAAACAAAACCTCTACGGATCACGATTCACCAAAGTCACCCAAACTGACACGAAAAAAGCGACAATCGCCGAAAAGCAGGTTCTTTTCATCCCTGTTTATAGTTAGGCTGTCTTAAAACTATGCCTGTTGTCGGCTTGCCATATGACACCTAGTAAATGACCATCAGTTGGCTTAAACAAAAGACCTGGGCAGACCCCCTACAGCAACCACAGTAGCATGTTTGTGTAACAGTTGAGAGAACTCGCTGTCTCTGAGCAAGGAGAGTTTTACTCCCATTAGGAGGACAAAGAAGGAAGCCCCGGGGCTCCAGCCATTCTCATCTTCCAGCCCAGACCTTCAACTGCACATTAATTGTTTTAACTGGAGCAGTTTCACCCTAACCCTATTCTGAAACAGATATAATAGAGAAAAAGGTCAGGGGAAAGGGAAAAATAAGAAAGGGGAATATTAGAACATATAATATTGCACATGTTGCAACTTTTAATGTGGTATGTTTGCAGAAATGTGCAGTGAATCCATGAAATGTGAAGTACCAACCCTAACCCTTAAAGCCTCAGCTTTGTTCTCAACCCTAACCTTAACCGCACAGGGTGCTAGTGTGGGGGTTTCTGGACAACCCCCTTCCTTCAAAAAAAATCTCATTATAGTCCTATCCCTTTATTGAAACGGTCCAATATCTAATGCTATGCACTTAATCACACGTCATGCAGGTTCAGCTTGTTGGAACTTGCATAGAGTACATTTATCTCCTCCAGTCTGGAGCTGCTTTAAAGGTTGTTGTCTAACATCCTTTAGTCTTGACACACTATTATCATTCTTCATCCATCTTGATGTGGAGAGTCTCACTGGATTTGAGACTTCAATCTGGAAACAAGACAAGGGATTGATACCATGTCAATGGTAATGTGTCAAGGCACAAATCTCAGATGTTAGCTCAAAACTATTGAGTTACAGTTTATCTGGTACACCTGTACAATCTAATGCAATCCAATACAACAGCCCTTCAATGAACCCTACCGTTATGGAGATAATCCTACTGAATTTTTGTTGACACTGGTGTCAGTTCAACTTAATGGTAATTACTGGAGCTGTACTTTGAGGTGGTGTTGTATTGGACTGCATTATACTGAAAGATGTTCCTATTTTGTACACCCAAGCCTAAAAATGACCAAACAGTTGAATGAACAGCTCTCGGATACAATGTCAAGAAAAACTTACACAGTAAGGTGAACAAACATTGTGTTACACTCTGTTCCATTCTGCTCCTTGATACTAGATTACATACCTTACACTGACTTATGTTACCTGACATTATCTTAAGTTATGTTACCTTAAGTTACATTACCTTAAGTTACGTTACCTTAAGTTATGTTATCTTAAGTTATCATACCTTAAGTTACGTTACCTTAAGTTATGTTATCTTAAGTTATCATACCTTAAGTTACGTTACCTCATCCTACATTACCTTGCTATGTTTCTTTACGCTTCCTTAAGTTGTCTTAAGTTACCTTGTATCACCTTATGTTACCATATGTTGCCTTCCATTGCCTTACGTTAGCTTATGTTAGCTTACGTTGAATTGTGTTTTACTCTGGTATTTAGTTATAGTTGAGACTTAGCATTTAAACCTCTGAGATAATATCTTAACAAAAGAAAATATACTGTATACTGTATAAGCAACCAGTCTTTAGAAGTCATCTTGCTGTGTGTTATCAATCTTGTACCTGCTATGTAAACATTGCTATGTTGATTATCAAGTAGAAGCCAAGCAGAGAAATTCAATGTTAATCAACATTAGTATTTTATGAACCAATACCCTCCAATAGTCTTGTCATGACATATCGTTTATGTACACCTGACTTACCACATCTGCTCGCCTGCATCAGAGATTCACACTGGCCTTTTAGGCCTCACAGATTGCAACACCATTTGTTCAATAACCGTGGCCACAGACTGTAATGCAAGTCTCCCCTTGGGAGCCCTGAATTTCATTAGCATGCCTGAGGGATGGGAGGCTCAAGGGGGTTGTGGGGCTCTATCAGCCTGTCCAGAAAAAGCTGACCAGTAGACTCACAATCCTCTCTTCTGGCTGCATCTGCTAGGTGGGAGATCTCCCATTAGAAGGAAGGCAGATGCTCATGTCTTGATGTGACACATCAGTGAAGCCGATGACAGAGATCATTGGGTGTCGGTACAGCTCTGCTGTATGTTCAGGCTTTGGGTAAGCTCCCTGGCTGTATTTTATATGTGACAATCTATAATCTGATGGGCTGTTATAAAACCTCAAAGCCATTTTATCAACTACTTTGTCAACACAGAGTCATCAAGCTACTCATATACAGAGGAATTACAGCTGAACAGTGTAATGCCAAAATGGCCACCTTTGTGGCATTTGTAAATGCAGCTGCTGTGGAGGATATTTTATCCATGCAAAGTGTTTTTTTTTTCTTTTTTTCTGTAGTGCTCACAGCATTTAAAAATTACATTTAAAAATTTCAACAGTAACTAGGACTTTTTTCAATGCTATGAGCACCACAAACCATCAGTTTTATTGGGGTAGAGGTAGAAGTCTCAGAGATATATACTATATTTCAAACCCTGGTTAGTGAGAAATATGTTTGTTTGGTTTTTGCTTTTAATGAAAATTAAAATCAATGTGAATATAAATGTGTACTGACAATGATGTTCCACACGTCAGCAAACAGCTGGCCTTCAGAGTGGAAATTAACTTCACTGGGAAAAGAAATACACAAAACAACTGAAACCAATCCAAAGTCAAGTTCAGTTGCAAGCTGCTGTGTCTGGGATGTGATGCTTGATGATGGCTGGACAACAATGAATGGTGTTGTACAGCTCATGGCTGAGCTGAAGGAAAGAGCATATTTGTTGAACAGATGCAAGACTCCATAATGACAATGATAAGGCATTGTGCAGGTTCAAGTGCAACTGCGATTGTTACTGCTTCACAGCTGGGAAGGAAACTGGCTATTGCAAGGGTACAAGGCTCTTTGCATTATAGGACATTAACACCAAAAAAGACAAAAAGAAAAAGGGGGAGACTGGGAGTGTCACCAAGGTCACAGAGGAGAGGAACAAGGGTGAGGAAGAGAGCTCTGGTGGCATGGGAAAGTCACCTCAGAGATGGATCTGAAAGGACGGGAAGAGATGGGAGGGGTGGAGGGGATGCATAAGAAGGGGCAGATGGTGCCCTTGGGTGCATGGTGGCTTACGTGATTTTAGGTTACTGTGGGTTGGGTGCAAATAAGCATAATCACATCACTATTGTCATAATTGGACCCTGGCTCAGTGGAGGCTCTCCTAACTTGACCCCAGCAGCCCCCGCCTGTGTTCTCCTCCCCAGCTTGGGTATTGTTGTTGCCCTCTCTGGCTGGATGGCTCACTGGCATTCAGCCTCTATTGTGGCTCGTCTTCAGTAAAAGCGTTATAGGCCGCAAAACCAAATGCACCATCAATCAAATGAAATGGTTTTTGGTGTTGAGTGAGGTTTTTTGGGAAATTCGGGTAGGGTTACTTGAGGCTTGGTGTCCAACAGAGAAGCCTACCCCTGTGCTATTGTCTCTGGAATCATTGGATGTTTATGGGATTGAGATGAAAAATAGATTGAATTTTCTATGATCCACCATAAATGTCTTTATACTAGAAACTCCTGCAGTTCAAGGTTGCTTTCCCACATACAACTCATTCAATGTTAATGCAAGAATTTGGTTCTAAATGACAGTTCCACAGGATTTGTTGAAACTGACTGGATTCTTGAAGTGTGTTTGGACTGAACGAGAAGTGGATTTTCACCTTGGTTTATTCACATAATTTTGAATGCTGGACTGTTTGTGCAGTTCAGGTTTATTTGCAACAAACCAATGTACTGAGTGTAGACCCCAATGTGGTACTGCCATAGGTCTCAGGTCTTGTGTGTCAGTATTTCTAATACCAGACTGTCCTGCACAAAAAAAAGTATTTATGTACATTGACTGAGGCTGGGTTTCTGCCTGTATGTGTGTGTGTATGTTTACATGTAGGGTTCGTAAAAAGTCTCTAAAGTCTGGAAAATGCTTAATTTTAACCGTTATGTTTTCAAGATTAGGAATATCCTTGAATTTGAATGTACTTCTTGAAAAATGTTTGATTTTCAACATAATCTGGTGTTTCATCTACACAATCATTCATGTAAACCAAAAATCTTTTCATATTTGAAATGAAACAATCCCATTTTCATATTTGTTGTCTCCTGGCATTTTAGATGCCTGGAGATTTTTGGTTGAGGTGCCTTGAAAGTGCTTGAAAAGTGCTTGAATTTGATTCCTAAAAAACTGTACGAACCCTGTACATGTTAAGTCTCATAGTTGTGGGTTTGATGTCGTATTTTAACCTATAAAGTGTGCAGAGAATCTGTGGGTGATTTAAATAAACTGAAGTTGAAATATGGCTGTGTTTGTGTTTGTGTGACAGATCAGCCTGATCTCAAAGCGTACCCAAAACACCCGTTCTTTCCATTATTTTCCTATCACTGAAATGTATTTAAATTGGTAGAGATATAGACACTTTATCTCATACGCATACTTTATTGTGCCTCTCATCACTTCCCTAATGTTCAAGATGGTTTAACGGGATTACATAAACCTGATTACATTTCTGAGTTGTAATATTCCTCTGGACTGCACAAGAAATTATGATCAAGCAAGCAGATGAGTGGTCAAACAGCCTTTCTCTCTGATAACCTGTGTTTCTCTTTCTTCTGTCTGCAGGTGGTTGTCTGGCCTCAGAGCTGTCTTTCCTGCTGGAGCCCAGTGATGTGATTGCAGTGAGGGAACGCCCGCTCATGCTGGACTGTTGGGTGCAGGGTGAGGAACCGATCATGGTTACGTGGCGTAAAAACGGGGTCCCTTTACCCACCAGCCCGCGGGTTCAGGTGCTGGCGAATGGCACTCTGTTCATCCAGAGCTTCCAGAAACGCAGAGTGGGGAGTGATGCGGATATGGGCGAGTACGACTGTGCTGCCCAAAATCGCTATGGCATGCTGGTCAGCCGCAAGGCCAAAGTGCATTTGGCATGTAAGTGTTTGACAGTGCATCACAGCACATGACTGTTACTATCTATATACTTTTTATGCCATACAATGACATGTGCTTTGGAACAGATTATTACTCAGAGACAGGAAGAAATAACAGTGCAAATGAGTTGAGTAGGAAACTGGAGACGCAAATAGGAAGTTCATTGCATTCACCACCACTATAATTGTACATCATCAGTTCCTACAGCTACATTGTTAAGATATGGAAATACAGAAATCATAATTACGAGATCCTTATCTCATAATTATGGAAACTATGTCACAATTTTGAGATCATCAATCAGAGATACTGATATCTTAAATATGACATACTTTTGTGTAATTAGGAGATGCTAAGTCTAAATTACAAGAACAAAATTGCCATTTTCTTTCTTTGCTCAATGCAATTTCCTTCTGTAGAGGTCTGATCAAAATATATATTACAGTTTTAAGTAATTACCTGTTGTCCATTAATTAATGCTCATTGTAATTATGGGTCATTGTCAATATTTTAGAAATACTGAGGTCATAGGTCCCCCAACACAAACCCCGCCAGACACCAAAAATGATGTTCTTATTATTTGGATTCTCCATATTTAATTTGCAGTTAACTATTACATTATATTTTCTGTAAATCTTAATTCCCTATAACGAGACCGTCTGCCTTCTCCATAGCGCTATAAATTCTGGTAGAGAAATCCTGAATTTATTACTTATAAAAATTAACAAAACATCCACCTTGTGTTAGGCTGCAAAATAATCTAAAAGACAGAAAATTAGTCATGCTTTGGATTCTGACCCGCAATGTAAAGTGTAATTCTTCCCTATTTAGAGTGTAATCTTTTTTGTAGTAATGGTGTACCAGTACAGTATGTACCGATGCAGTATGTACTGATACATACATATAGGTACAAGGGAACAAGATAGATACAAGAAGTTAGGGAATAATCTGGAAACTTAAAAAGAATAGATAGTGTAGGTATTTCCCAGCTAGCTATTTAAGAAGAGAACCTGTGGAGAAAAGGCAACAAAAAACACACATCCTTCTCTGGTTAATATACATACACACATATTGTAGTGTCTTTTTGAACATTTCTTCAGAGGGGTCACAGTGCAGAGGCAGCCAGAGTACGGTTCCCTTGGAGCGTCTTGCTCAGTAGGACTTTGCCATACATCAGGTCAAACATGCCACTCTCCAGGTGACCACAGCAATGAAACTGGTGAATAAGATGTTATCATATCCAGTAGGAATAATGGACAAAACTATACATTTCAAGTTGTAATAAAACGTGATTTACCTTAAAGCTTTATGTGTGTGATGGGCATTTCATAAAGGCTGGCTTGTCTGCCCAAACAGATAATCACATAATAATGACCTTCATTAAAGTGATTTTGAAGGCTACACACTTTCCAGTCCTGCTCTCTTACTCACTTGAAGATAACAAACATTTCATCAGGCATTTTAATATCTATATCCCTGCATTATCCACAGGCCATAAGCCTGCACAGGGATCAGAGAATGTCCCACAGAGAGTCACCACATGTTACCTTTTCTCTGCCAAAACATCCCATAGTCTTTGTTATTAATGATGCATCACATGGTGAACACCTCTGTATCATACTTGGCAACCCAAGCCCCCCTCAGACTCTTTGATCCATTGTTGTCAGAGGGAACGGGCGCCCAGATACAAACCCCTCACCAAAACATACCAGCTTTTCATTACAGAAAACTTACACTTACACATTACTGTACATGGCTACATGTGCTGAACACACACACCTGCACTACTTGAGTGTACACCCCAAATCCCCCTTCATTCAAACCAATAAAACAGGGGTTTAAGGGTAATCCAGGAGAATTATGGCTATCTCAAGGTGGTCTTACTTCAATGTAATGAGTTGCCATGATGATGCTCTCTCATTTGCAGACCCCTCCTCTATGGTATACACCCTTATTGATTATGGCCACCAGGTTAATAGGAATCCTGTATATGTGTGTGTGTGTGTGTGTGTGTGTGTGTGTGTGTGTGTGTGTGTGTGTGTATACATGAATGTGAATGTGAGTGGAAATTCTGGAAGTATGGTGAGCAAAACTAGGCATGTAAAGAAAATGTCATGACAAAGGGACAAAGGCTATACATATTCATACACATCATTTTGAAATGGATCATAACTAGCTAAAATAATTCTAATCCAACACAAAACTCTGCGTGATGTAAGTCTGCACAGTTACTAATATACAGAAGGTTTGAATAAAAATCTCTCTCCAGGTATGTCCTCTTCAGCAAAGTTGGAAATACCAGGAAAGGGAAGTGGAGAAATAGGAAATGTGATTTAGTGGCACCAAGTTTGAAAACCTGGCATGAGATAGAATCCACTAATGATCTCCACCAAACTCTTGTACCTTTACAGTTTTTATTCCAAGAAATTATAATTAACTGGATAGTGATATATTAAAGAGATACTGTATATTTAAGATTCTAAAAAATGCTCAAAATCGAAGGAGCAGAGCCGGGACTTTTAGTCCCTAGTATTTTGGTTAAGCTCCAAAAACACTGGATCCTATATTTTCCATAATGTAACCAACAGCATATTTTTGTTAGACCTTCCCTGTCTGGTAAAGTCCCATTTCTCCACAACCACAGTTTGTAAGGCAGACTTTCTATTCTAAATCTTTATAACTGAGATAATGCTGATGACATCATTTTGACGTCAGCAGGGTTATTTTCTCAGACTTGACAAGACTCTTCCAGAGCCACAGAAGACATAATACAACTGCTTTCTCAGGCTGAGTGGTGGTAACCATGACTAGTAAACTGGCTTATCTTTGTGTGGTTTGCTCCTCAGCTCTTCCTAAGTTCCACACCCACCCAGTGTCCATGTCTGTGGATGAGGGAGGTGTTGCTCGCTTCCAGTGTCAGATCAATGGAGTACCTGAGGCCAACATTGCTTGGGAGAGAGACAGAGTAGCACTCAACACCACTGACAACAGGTAACACCATACACACATACACTATAGTATAAGACTATGTGCTGGACAATATATTCAGTAGTATGTACATAGGGCTCCTTCAACTACTACTTCACAAACTCAACTGTCAACACGTATCATTCACCTACAATATGTGACAGCTACAAACTGGTATTTTCCTCTAATTAGTATACAATTCTGCTCCACCTATTTCTTTTTTCAATTTTTGGAAGTCAAGCATCAAAGCATCCATAGAAACTTTTTAAACCACTGCTGCAGCATAATCCAGATTTCCACTGTCCCGCTGTATTCCAAACACTCACATTTTTCTAAGTATGGCTGGACACACTGTTTTGTTTATGGCTCACACAGCTAGCTGTACTTTTATTGTTTACTACTTTTATCCACTGCAAAAACGTGTCACAGTTGGAATCCATTGTAACTGACATGATTTTAAACTGAACTTTGAACGGCCACCTTTCTACCCTAAATGTTATAAGCATTCAATTAGAAAAAAGAGAGATTGGATGTAATACATTGCATTTATTTTTGTAAATGTGCAACTTATCCTAAGGACCTGTCTGACTCTGCACATCTAATGGTCATATACAGTATATCCATAACTGGTCAGAAGAATAAGTGAACCAAGGGTCTCTTGAAAACCCCAAAATGAGCATTAAAAGATAAAAAAAAAAGGGAGTAGGCTCATTTTAGAAATTACAGAAGTATTCAAGTAAGATTATTGTAAGTTTTGTTCTGCTTTTATATTTGCACTATAAAAAAACTGCACCAGTGGACTTGTACATCACAGTGTACATTTGATAACTCGCAACCTACTGAAACTTACATGAATGCCTTGTGTGCTAATTTAGGGTGTTACCTTTCAGTACAACACCTTTCAATGGCTTCATTTATGGTTAAAATGGACAGGACATATAGTATAGCGTGTGTGTGTGTATAGTATATATTATGTATGAACACTTGTTTAGCATATTTATAACAGTTTTCAGTGCCTCACCTGCACCCTGACCTTCCCTTCCTGTCCAGATACACTCTCCTGCCAATGGGTATTCTCCAGGTGACGGGTGTGAGGCAGGCAGATGCTGGGGTTTTCCGCTGTGTCGCCACCAACATTGCCAACACTCGCTACAGTCATGAGGCCATGCTCAACATCACTGGTAGGTGGAAACACATGTAGCATGTAATATACAAGTAGAAAGATCTCTGTGGAGTGAACAACGGTTAGGAGTTCTATTCCCTCTGGCTCTAGCTACATTATTCATGTGTGCATGTATTAAACTGTAAGGATATATGGAATGTGTCCATGTACCTGTAGAGGTAATTGTCTTCACTGCAGTATACCTCAGATTTCTTTGCCATTACAACTTGAGTTGTTTCCGTACAACAGTGCTCCTAATAACTTTGCTGAACTGAAAAAGAAATTTTGTTTTTATTCCAAAATTAAGGCTTTTACAACTGAAAACTTTTGGAAAGTGTTAGCTCAACAGGTATCTTTACCACTTTCCCGTTTAAGTGTGAATGCCCCCCTTTTTAAAAGAAGTGCTAGGACTTTGGCTCAGCTTTTGTTCTCTTTTTTATTGTGTTGGGTTCATTTATAATATATATATATAGTATACAAAGTTCTTGGGAAAATCCCTTAAATTTGGGTCACAGTTATAGAGTGGTGCAGGAATGAGTCCTAAAACCCAGAAATTAGTTAGCATGTTTGCACTTCCTCGTCTTAAAGTCACTGGGTTTCTTGAATGGGTTTTTGGTTAGATGTCTCAAATAAGTTTTGTAGTTAACACAAGCTTAAGAGATTATCACATTTTGTTCTATGACAAAAAAATACATCAGTAAATACCCCACTCGTGAATTTTGACACTTTTACATGTCTTTAAAAAGGCGGTTGCTAACACGTGGCTAAATGACACTACAGAGGTTGTTGGGAAGATTAAACGTCATCACGCTGAACACAGAAACTCATCTAGTCACTCGTCCACCTTTACGGCTTCGTTGTGTTTATACTCACACTTTATTTGTTTATTTGTAAGTATCATGTGTAAGTATCATAAACTTTTGTTTGCCACAGAGCTTATTTTCTGCAATAATTCAAAATCCAATGGAAAAATCCCATTGGCTTTGTGTCGAGGTAACCAGGGCGATGCTAACTTCCGGATTGGCCCACAAAAATACGTCATCCCTGCAGCACTACAGCCCCCACGGGCATAAAGGAGGCACTTGAGTCCCTTCAAATCTTGAATTTTCCATAACTAAATCACTGGAACTGAGTAAGTTCTAATTAATATATATAATACAGTTATATTTAAGTAGGAACAAGTATTCAGCAACATCTCTGGTCAGTGCAGTTTATTCTAAAGTTAAATAGAGGGCACATTATGACCACACATGGCTGTCATAGACTATAGACTTCACTAATTTGAAAACTGTGATATCCATCCATTGCAATCCACTCCTTTGGCAACATAAAACAGTATGACAAGTTGAATAAAAAAACAGCAACAACTAAAAAATATATATAATAATATAACATATAAAAAAATAATATTCAATTCAATTCAATTCAGTTTTATTTATATAGCGCCATATCATAACAAAGTTATCTCAGGGCACTTTTTCGAATAGAGCAAGTCTAGACCAACTCTTTATATTTACAGAGACCCAACAGTTCCCACCATGAGCAAGCACTATGCGACAGTGGCAAGGAAAAACTCCCTTTTAACAGGTAGAAACCTCGAGCAGAACCAGGCTCAAGGTGGGCGGTCATCTGCCTCGACCGGTTGGGTTGAAGGGGAAGGGGAAGGGGGGAGAGAGAGAGCAGGAGGAAAGAGAACATACAGCAGCTCAATACAGCATAGATATGGTAATGGCATTGATGTTAACACCAACAGAAACAACACTAAGAGCAACATATAATAGCAATACTAATAACAACAGCAACAACAGCAATAGCAGCAGCGGGTGCAGAGCAGGAGCACGGGGGCAGCAGGCGGCAGCAACCACAGACCCAGACTCTACAGCTCCGGAGGCAGAAATACCTGCAGAAAGCAACAGAAGGGGAGAGGAGAGAGAGAGAGAGAGAGAGAAAGCACACAACTACGGGAAGAAGTTGAATTAATAACAAGCATTGATGGGATATGAGGGCGTACAGATGGAGAGGAAGAGGAGGAGAAAGGAGCTCAGTGCATCATAGGAAGTCCCCCGGCAGTCTAGGCCTATAGCAGCATAACTAAGGGGGGGCTCAGGGGTCACCTGAGTCAGCCCTACTATAAGCTTTATCAAAGAGGAAAGTCTTAAGCCTACTCTTAAATGTGAGGAGGTTGTCCGCCTCCCGTACACAAACTGGGATCTGGTTCCACAGGAGAGGAGCTTGATAGCTGAAGGCTCTGGCTCCCATTCTACTTTTAGAGACTCTAGGAACCACAAGGAACCCTGCATTCTGGGAGCGCAGTGCTCTAGTGGGGTAATAGGGTACTATGAGCTCTTTAAGATATGATGGTGCCCTGACCATTTTAGGGCTTTGAAGGTGAGGAGAAGGATTTTAAATTCTATTCTGGATTTTACAGGGAGCCAGTGTAGAGAAGCTAAATTGGAGAAATATGTTCTCTTTTTCTGGTTCTTGTCAGTAAACGTGCCGCAGCATTCTGAATCAGCTGGAGAGTCTTAAGGGATTTATTGGGGCAGCCTGATAATAGAGAGTTGCAATAGTCCAGCCTAGACGTAACAAATGCATGGACTAGTTTTTCTGCATCTTTTTGAGATAGGATGTGCCTGATTTTTGCAATGTTACGTAAATGAAAAAAGGCAGTTCTTGAAGTTTGTTTTATTTGGGAGTTAAAGGACATATCCTGATCAAAGATAACTCCAAGATTCCTTACGGTTTCGCTGGAGGCCAGGGCAATGCCATCTAGAGAAACTATATCTTTAGATAATGTGTTTCGAAGGTGTTCGGGGCCAAGTACAATAACTTCGGTTTTGTCTGAGTTTAACATCAGAAAATTGCAGGTCATCCAGGTTTTTATGTCCTTAAGGCATGCTTGAAGTTTAGCTAATTGATTGGTTTCATCTGGCTTGATCGATAAATACAATTGGGTATCATCTGCATAACAATGAAAATTTATGGAGTGCTTCCTAATAATATTGCCTAAAGGAAGCATATACAAGGTAAATAGAATTGGTCCAAGCACAGAACCTTGTGGAACTCTGTGACTAACTTTGGCGTGCATAGAGGATTCATCATTAACGTGTACAAACTGATATCGATCTGATAAATAGGATTTAAACCAGCTTAGTGCAGTACCTTTAATGCCAATTAAATGTTCTAGTCTCTGTAATAGAATGTGATGGTCAATGGTATCGAATGCAGCACTAAGATCTAGTAAGACAAGTACAGAGACAAGTCCTTTGTCTGATGCAATTAGAAGGTCATTTGTAGCTTTCACCAGTGCTGTCTCTGTGCTATGATGCACTCTAAATCCTGACTGAAAATCCTCAAACAGCTTGTTGTTGTGTAGAAAGTCACACAACTGATTGGCGACTGCTTTCTCAAGGACCTTAGAGAGAAAAGGAGGGTTAGATATAGGTCTATAATTTGACAAAATCCCTGGATCAAGAGTGGGCTTTTTAAGAAGAGGCTTAATTACAGCTACTTTAAAGGACTGTGGCACATAGCCTTTAAATAAGGACAGATTGATCATATCTAGTACATAAGTGCTAACTAAGGGTAAAATTTCTTTAAGCAGCCTAGTTGGGACGGGGTCTAAGAGACACGTTGATGGCTTAGATGAGGAAATCATGGAAGTTAGTTGATTACGGTTGATGGGAGAAAAGCAGTCTAAATGTATAGGTTTTACAGTTGTTTCTAAAGTTCCTGTGTTTGAAGATAAGTCAGTACCAACTGAGGGCAGGAGGTGCTGAATTTTGTCTCTAATAGTTAGAATTTTATCTTTAAAGAAGCTCATGAAGTCATTACTACTGAGGTCTATAGGAATACATGGCTCAACAGAGCTGTGACATATATGCAGCATATATGTGCTAATATGAACAAACTGAAGCAATATACACATATTAACATATTCTTAATTATGGTATTGTGGTCTTTAGCTTATTATACAAGGTACATGACTAGTGCCTTAACTATTTACATGCAGGCAAACTTATTAGCAATCAACAAATAAGACACATCTTAATAGTAATTTCTACATGAATAAACAACACCAAAACCAGAAACTCATTAAGCCCTCTTCTTCTAAGGTGATGAGTTCTAATTAGTTAACAGAAAGCATAAGGAGCCTGTAACAGAACATGATGCAGAAACTGCTGATTCAGTCCTTGAAGGGGCATGCACATACTTTTGCGAAGGCATTTTCAACAATAACTTTATTAAATGTTGTATGACACAGTGTTGTGTTTAAAGTGCTATATACATACTTGACAACGTGAAAGTAAGTGAAAAGAATGAAAACAGTCAGTCAGTCAATATACACAAATATATTGTCTTTGCGTGTGTGTGTTTTGTCATCTCATCCATATTCAGTTTTTGTCTTCCTTCGTCCTTCCAGGAGGAGCTCCCAGAACCTACAAGGAGCCAGTCATCCTGTCAGGACCCCAGAATCTGACCATCACTGTCCATCAGACGGCCATCTTGGAGTGCATCGCCACAGGAAACCCAAGGCCCATTGTTTCCTGGAGCAGGCTAGGTACCACTGGAAAATTGTAATAGAATGATAGTAGGAGAATTAATTAATAACATGCAGCATGTTTTAACTTTCTTTGTGTGTCTGTTTGTCTGTGTGTCCATCAGACGGACGCTCCATTGGAGTGGAGGGTATCCAAGTTCTGGGTACGGGGAACTTGATGATCTCAGATGTTTCCCTGCAGCACTCGGGTGTGTATGTGTGTGCTGCCAATCGGCCTGGCACCAGAATGAGACGTACTGCACTCGGACGACTCGTGGTACAAGGTGAGGCAATACAGAGACTACTGCTAAAATGTTCTTGAGCAAAGCACTTAACTCTCTACTGGCCCAGTAGAGCTCCTCACTGGCCATCAGTACTGGCCACTGATTTTGTATTAACTAGCTCTACAGACAAGGCTTTTTTTTTGTAAACAAGGAACAGTCCAACAGTTTTGGAAAAACACTTCTTAGCTATCTTATCAGGTGGGAAGATTGTTATAAGTTATAATCTCTCTGTGTCCAGTAAAGACAGGGCCAAAACCAGCATTTAAACAATACTGAGGTTATGAGTCCAAATTCCCCAGTGCGACCCCCTTTTCAGAAATGTATGACTAGCAGGCAAAACAATCTGTAAAAGCTTCCTGTTATTAACATATAACTCATATTTTATACATATAACATTTAGTTATATTTTCTGTGAATTTCATCTACCTTCAGTATGGTCTGAATGCTGTTTCAAAACCCTCCTCACACAATCAGGAATATAATTCTGGTGTAGAAATGCTAAATCAGTTTGCTTAAATTGAATTTAAGTTATTGCCTAAAACCTATGAATTAACAATACTGAGACTAATGAACATCAGAATCAGCCTTAAAAAATCCACCACATGTGTAACTGAAGAATGTGAACCTTGTTAAGACCCCACATTTCCAGACTATGTTCTCAATGGCAGCTGTGGCCCTGATACAGAGATAGGTATAAGAGGTGTTAAGCCTAGTTTAGCTCTGCTCGATTAGCTCGGTCAAAAGTGAAAACATATACTCAAGTTTGAAGATGTCTTATTTACAAGTTGGCTAATCGTTAATAAAGCAAATTATTACTAATTAATAAGATTCACCTATTTTTTGTTCAAATTTACATCAGTTCCTTTTACCTGTCAGCACCACTATAAGGACAGTACTTGAGAAATGCTGTGCGCAGTCACTAAGTTGTTAGAAGGTAAACATGTCCTGGTCCCATGTCTGTACTGAACACACAGAGATGAAACTGATATCCATCTGAAACATCTGAGTCTGGGGAAGATAATCAAGCATAATTCCCAAATGTTGGACTGATTCTTTAATATAAAAACACATCAGTGCAGGGCATGGTGCAGTCAGGGAAGGAAGGGCTGATTGAAGTTTAGTAGTTTAGTTTGCATTATATATAAACATATCCAAACAGTCATATAATCATACTGTACACACTGTTTCGTATATTGACCATCTAATACAGATGCATCCTCTCCAGCAAACATGCAGTCATTGTTGCAGCCTTTGTACTTGAGCTTACTAGACCTCCATGATAGATCTTGTGTGTGTGTGTGTGTGTGTGTGTGTGTGTGTGTGTGTGTGTGTGTGTGTGTGTGCACTTGACCATATTAACTGGCGGTGGTGGTGAGGGGAGGGGAAGGAAAGGGTCAATAGCAAAGCTCCACCCTTTTCTATCACCTTTGCCCCTGGCTGCTATTTGGGGCTGGATGCTGGGAGCATGGGTTTTGCTGTATAGTGTTTGCTGGTGACACTATTAAGCACTCACACCAGTGTTCAGCTGGGTAGGGGGTGGAGGGCTCTCTGACATGGACTCATCCATCACCCTGCAGATGTTCATAAACTCAACCCACTCATATTTCTCACTGTCATTAGCTATGTTTTAATTGGCTGTCCTGAGGCCAGATCAATTAGCTGCTCACCTCCCAGGGTATTAGAGGGCTCACAAGGGTACAAGACAGAAACATGGAGTGTTAAAGTGTTCTGTTTTGAATTACCAGTTAAGTCATGGGAGTGAAATTTGATTAAAGGATTAAACACTATAAAACACTATAAAAACATATTGTAAATCCTCAGACACATCCAGTGTCTACAGCATACTGCATACAGAAAGAGATGTTGACTAGTTTTTTGTTTAGAAGACCAGTACTGTATGCTACTTTATACTTCTACTTCACTGAATTTCAGAGGGAAATACTGTACTTTTACTGTTATAGCTTGAAATACTCTATACTATATAATATGTTATATGAAGTTGTTAAACTTAGCTCCAACCTGACCAGCTACAATGCCAAAATGCCATTTACATGTTAATCCATCAATGCTAATAATCCTCTGATGTAATATAATAAACTATGAAGGGGTCATTCTGCATAATGCTTTTGATATTTTAAGTACATTTTTCTGATAATATGTCCGTATATAAGTAACATTTGTAATGGTAATTTCTTTTAAAAGTGTATTTTTACATTGAGGTAATTCTATTTTACTTAAGAAATGTATCTGAGTACTTCTTTTAACACTGTACAACAACAATACAATGACCTGTGCTCATAAGAACATTAAAGTGGTACTCCATTAGTTTAGTATTGAACTTCCCTAAAGTTTGGGGACTTGTGAGGGACAGATAAGAAATGGTCAGACTGGTCACAATCTGTCCAGCAGAGGCCAATATTTCCAGACTTTTAGTCTGTAGAATGGGTCAAACACCAAAAACACTGGATCCTACATTTCCCATAATGGGAAATTATCATCTTTTAGCATCTTTTCATTAGACTCTCCCTGTGTGTCATTATCTTTCAAACTTTATGCCTACAGTTTACTGCAGGCTACTCCCCATGACGAGTAAACAGAACTGAGTAAAATTGTGGCCTGCCCCTTTAACATTTCTAGACTTATGTTACTGTTTGTTTTCAGTGAGCTCTTTAGACTGTAAGCTGAAGAGGTACAACAAGCTACAACACACAACACTGAACTCAACTCAGAACAACTCTCCTGTCGTCTTTAAGACTTCATTTGTATTGTGGTGATCCGTCAACAAGTACACCTGACCTCAAGATTGTGATAAAATCATGGACAGAGATAAAATATGTCTTTTTTTAAACTATTAAAATTGCTTAGTAATGAAAATGTTTAGATAAAATGTCAACTAGGTAATCATTTGTTTTAAAAGGGCAAAAACATGCAAATCCCAAAATTTCTTCCCAGATCCCTGTTGATGTTCACTCAGCTATTACTTGTGTTGAGTTTCAGAACACTGACAGTGAGCTGAGAGGAAAGTTTGGAATTTGTTGGTGCTGTAGGGTGCTATAATAAAACCAGGGAGTGCACCTTTAATTTGATGTATTTTAAATCAAGGATTAAGAAAATTATAGTATATACTCTATCCTCTACATTTATAACTGCAAACAATGCATATAATTTGAAATATAAAACCAAAAGAAGGAGCTGAAGCACATTTCATTAAATGTTTTGTAATCTCAATGACATAAATCTATATTCCTATAATTCAGCTTTGCCTTCATCCATCCATCCCTCTGTTCCTGATGTGTCCAACTCTTTGACTGGATCAATCAATATTTTCCCCTGCTCTCACAGTGATTGGCAGTGCTTCTGTTGTAGAGGGGAGGAGAAGGGGCTGATCTCTAATATATTCATTAATTTATTGATCAATTTGCTCTCTTTTTGGGGTTGAGAGAGAACATAGAGCTTTAGGCTTTGGTCATCTGGTAACATGACCACCCACAATGTAGTTTACAGAGTTTCAAAAGTATAATTCTACAGTGATGCATCCAAAATTAGAATATTACCTCAAAACTGTAGTAGGAGAGAGAATCTTTACTTATTACTTTAATGACACTGGGTCATTGTAGTAAATATTAATTCTGTTCAAATAAACAAGTGTATGATGATAAATTATCTATTATATCTGATGTGACATCATATCTCAAGTGGTGTGATATTATGTCTCATAGGATATATGGGCTAAAACATTGTGTATTACAACATTATTGAAATGTATGATATACAATGTGTGCACAAATTACAGTATTTCAACGGTGAGGTTTCTCAAAGACTGAGAAAAAAGAACTTGCTGCTGTGATCATCTGAGTACACATTCACAGCAGAAAACTGGGTGAAATTCAGCACTCAAAGTTCCCACACTGTGTTTGACACTAAACTTAAACATGCATGGATATAAAAGCAACAAACAGTAACCTTTCCATTGATGTAATTTGTGCACACATGCTTTAGACATTCTCATATTTTACACATTCACATTCACAAATGTGTATCTTTAACATATTAAGTTTATAAATGGGAATATACAACCACAGGCTTTGAATTTATTTCTGAACATCACTTCACAGGAGATATTTTTAAATTCAAAAATATGTTGAAGTGTTTAGAAACAAGTTTATAGTTTATTTTTGCAAATATAGTGCCCAAATGAAAATGTTTGCTCTGTCTCCATTCGCCTTTTGTAACAGTCAAGCCCTTGATTACAGTTATAAAGCTACTACAGCTTGAGGTTCTAATTTGCAGAGACGTTTTGATGACTCACAGTAAAGGCAAATATTTTCATTATTCAGCTGAATTCAAGTTCAGTGAGGATCTGTGAGGCTGTTTGTGTTTGTAGAGTGAAGGTTAGCAGAGGTCTGAACTTTCACACAGTCCTGTGTGTCAGCCCATCTGTGTGGACAACATACAGAGAGACAAAAAGTGGAGGACAACTAGACAGTCAAGGCAGGGTGCAAGGTGCAGGAGGGGGGTGCAAGGGGAAGGGAAGGGGAAGGGAAGGGGGGTTGAGGATTGACCTGTAACCTCAGACCCTTGACCTCTGAAGAATGGAGAATGGTGCGTTAAATACGCCCATCCCTCCCCCCTTCCTTCTCATTTTTGTCCACGTTTTGTAGATGAGATGAGCTGCAGTTCGTTTATCATGCAGATCCCACTGAGGGCTTCAGTTCACTTCTCACATTTTATATGAACATCAGCACCAAAATCTTTCCCTCACTGAGGAAGTGAAGTATCACATGCTGAACCCAGATGTGTTGGCAAAAACATACAAATATGTATATGCCATAAATGCATATTATCTATTATATTAATTTTATTTTTAATTGTTGTTTTTCTATTTATGTATCAAAACTTATCATGTAAGAACAATCGATTTAACATAATAGATGGCTACTGTGAATGTACTAATCATAATAATATCAGGTTTTATGACTTTAATAGGAAGTCAGACATATTTTCAGAATGTGATAACTGAACTGATCATTTCATATTCAGTGCTGGTAAGTAACTAAGTACATTTACTTAAGTGCTGTAAAAGTTATTTACTTGTGTATTTCTATTTTATGTTAGTTTATACTTTTAGTCCACTTAATTTCACAGCGATATCTAAAGAAAATAGCTGTACAGTTACTGGTTTGGATTAAGATTTTACACACATACAAAACATACGATCAGCCGGTAAAATATTATACATTCTTGTAGATTAAACCACCAACAGTATAAAATAAGCTCCAACAATGCTACTAGGACATTAATGCATCAGTAATATTAATCAAATTATGTTTTGTATGTAATAATATGGGGTGGTTAGCACTGTCGCCTCACAGCAAGAGGGTTCTGGGTTCGCACCCGCCGGCCGGCTGGGGCCCTTCTGTGTGGAGTTTGCATGTTCTCCCCGTGTCCGCGTGGGTTCTCTCCGGGCACTCCGGCTTCCTCCCACCATCCAAAGATGCAAGTTAGGTTAATTGCTGATGCTAAATTGTCCGTAGGTGTGACTGTGAGTGTGAATGTTTGTCTGTCTCTATGTGTCAGCCCTGTGATTGACCTGGCGCCCAGTCCTGGGTGTACCCCGCCTCTCGCCCAATGTCAGCTGGGATTGGCTCCAGCCCCCCCGCGACCCTCTAAGAGGATAAGCGGTATAGAAAATGGATGGATGGATGGATGTAATAATATAACACTCTGAAAGCATCCATTCTGCATAAAGAGTACTTTTACTTGGGGCAGTTTAAGTAGATTTTATCGATATATCGATATAAACATCTGAAATGCAGGACTGGTACTTGTACAGTAATAGAGGCTGCATTAGGCACAACTAAGTGGCCAAAATATAATGTTCGGTTTTATGGAGAAAATGACACAGTATTGCTCACACATATGTGAATCTAGTTATGTTCAGTGCCTGTCCAAGCAATGGAAAGATGTATGGAACCCCCCAAACAGGCTGCAAACAAAAGGGATGAAACGTAATAAGACAAGCTATGAGGCACGGTGAAACTCAAGGTCAACAGAATCACTGATCAATACAGAGTATGGATCCAACTGATGAACAGTCAGCTGAGGATGCTTGACACTTTCTAACATGATGCTGGGACAGCTGAACAGATGAAGGGGTGGACAGCTGCCCCTCCTGAGAGACAATGACCACACACACACACGCACACACACAGAAAGAAAGAAAGAGAGAGAGAGAGCAAAAACTGTTATATAATCTGACAATGAAGGAAACAATGCATTAAACTTGATCTTTTATCAAATAACATACTGGTATGTTTTAAGTCCAGTTACTGCTGACCATTTACACATGCTGCAGTGCTTTACACATGCTGCAGCGCTTTACATATATGAATGTGTTTTTCACATTCCTCTGTATGTTTCCACTAATTTCAATGTGTAATGAAAATCAGCTTCGAGAGACTTTAAACTTTCTTGAGATAGATAATCTATTTCACTCAAACGAGTCTGCATTTAAAACTGCATTACAATTCAATGATAACATATTATATGGTCACCAAAATACTATTCTTTTTATTTTTGATTGGCTGGCAGGTGTTAATTGAATCATATATGGGGACACCTCAAACATAGTTCTAAATCACTGCATCAAGGTACATTAAACTGCAGGTGACCCTAGCATCACTCTCTCTGCTTTATTACCAGTTAGCTCTCATTGGTGAAACTAACCTCACCATGGTTTAAACTGGTAAAACCAGACAAGAGGTTTATTCCAACTGGAACTGGAACAATGCCTCTTGTCATTGTCATGTCATTTTTGTAGAGTAACTACTCTTATATCTTGGATAACTTTGCTCTTATATCTTGTGCTGTTTTCCACTTCTCTGGAATATGATTTTAAAAAATCTAAAAATTCAAAGCAATAAGAGCAATTCTAACTGTTATAGCCTGTTTACACAGGCTAAATCTGTTTCTTGAAACCCCAAAACTGTCATCACCACTCCTTTCTACATTGTCTACATTTGCTTCTGTGATGGTATAACACAACAACCACACATGCCTACATGCTGCCATTATCACTTCCTTCTGTTGTTCTCTTCATGGGTTAGTTTTGGCTCAGATGATCTAATCAAAGTGGTCTGACCAACAGAACAAAGAAAATCCGTGGCTGCAGTGATGAATGTGTCCTTATTGAAATGATCATCTAGTTGACACAACCATCTTAGCTCATAGGTGGATGGTTGGGGGTGTGGGGTCACAGCGGGTGTTGAGGTCAATAGATCAATGGATGCTGAGTGTGGGCTGAAGTGGGGAGGGGCTTTAGGGCTTAAGCAGCATTGCCTATATCCCGGCATATATATGCATGTCTATTGTGCCTCTAAAAAAACTGGGTGTCAGGAGGAGCAGTCAACCCTGCATCTGTCCAGGGACAGCTGAGGACTGGCTGGGGTCAGCAGGCTACGTGTGTGTGTGTGTGTGTGTGTGTGTGTGTGTGTGTGTGTGTGTGTGTGCGTGTGTGTGTATGTGTGTGTGTGTGTGTGTGTTTGTGTGTGTGTGTGTGTGTGTGAGTGTGTGTGTGTGTGTGTGTGTTGTAAAGGGACCTGACTATCCTCTGGGGTTTGGAGAGACACCCTTGATATATGAAGTTCAAGCACAGATACAGATTTATTTATTGATGAAACATTCTATTTATTTCTTAATGGTTTGAGAAGATTTTCAAATTAATGGTTCTATATACTTTTCAGTTGTACTATTTTCCATGCGTTTTTCCTGGTATTAATTCTTGTCAAGTCAAAAAGCCTCTGAAACAGCATCCAGACCTTCTTGATGTAGCACTGGTTTTTAATCCCCTATAAGCCCATGATGGGAATATAAATATAGTATATATTTTTAAATACTTTTGTGCTTGGTCACAAGAGTGCAGTGTCTTACAGCCTTCTGTCCCCTTGTGTACTTTTATGGTCCTGTGAAATTACTTTTGTATTGCCTTACTCTTTTTGTTAGTTTTGACCATCACTGTTAATAATAACGTTGCTGATATCCGGGACTGCAGTGAAATGCTAAAAGTTACAAAAATAAGACCCAATTTGTAATAAACCAGAATTATTAAATTCTCCTTTGAACAGACTTTCTGAAAGATATCAGTCCAGTCCATCCTGGAGGATGTGATGGATTTTTATTCCTGACCAGATACAGAAATGTTGACAACTTCACATGTACAGTTGGATGGATTGCTAGGGTAAAGAATATAGCCCATTGTTATGAGTAACAATGCAAAAAGTATAACATAAGACATTTTCCACCAGGCCTCTTAAATTATAAATAAATTGTAAATGTATTGTACATTTCTCCTTGGCATTAGCGTTTCAGGACTCAGTGTCTGTTTGCTGTTAACAGGACTGCTGTAAAAACAGGCGATGATGGACAGCAAGGTTTATGGGGTACATGAGTCTGTTGTGTGCTTTAGTTTTATATTGTGATTATTTTTATTGTCTGCACCTTGCCTCACCACCCTCTCTGTTCCTCCTCAGCTCCTCCTGAGTTCCTACAGTGGCCGCAGTCTGTGTCCAAACCAGCAGGGGGCAGTGTTGTGTTCACCTGTGTGGCCCAGGGTGTCCCTGAGCCTCACCTCATCTGGCTGAAGAATGGCAAGGTCCTGAAGCCAGGACAAAACGTCAAGCTGACCAATAACAACAGGTGGATGATGGCAGTAATGTGTTGTGATGCAAGTGTATTACTTTTTCATTTCATTTACTAGAAACTGAGGAATGACTATGTCAATCTTTCCGTATGGACAGTGATACAGTTTATTGATCTTTAAAGTACATAATAATAAACATTTAGACAAATACAAAGAAAACAAGTCTGAATCAACATGCTTAATTCAGTATGATCCTGATGGGATAGTAACTGATAAGTTGCTTATTGAGCTTGCAAAAGTAGATACATGTGATTTTATGTTAAGAAAATAAATAGTACATGAAAAACTGCTCAATTACAGTAACTGCAGGAAGTTTAACATGTTACCCAGAGTACCTAGATTTGCAGGTCTCCAATCAAACTGAACTTTTGGGGAATACAGTCCTAGGGCTAGTTCAAGCATCAAAAGAACATTACAAATATATGAGGAATGCATATTGACTAAAAGTTAAATATCATGGCCAGCAATAGCACTTTCTCTGCGCACAAGTACAGTTCTGGTGTTGCATTGAATTACGGTATGTCATGACAGTGTTACTGAAAGAAGGAAAAATGTAGATGTCAGTTGTATTAAAAAAATAAAAAAGAGAAAAGCAGGCACAGACCATAGTGATGGTTTGAGAAGCAGGCAGCAGATATGAGAAAAAGAGAGAAAAGATGCATTTGACAAACAAACAGCGAAGGAATGGAAAGACACGTGTATCACAGACATCTGGCATGGGAGAGGCTTGTCTCAGAGGTCTAGGATCTAAATATCCACTTGGGAAGATTTCCCCATAAGTTTGGTTTTCTATGAAAAGCCCAATCTGTGCAAGTCACTTCTAATATACAACAGAGCTTTTTTTAGCCCTGCATTTAACAATTATACCACATAGAGGCAGCACTGCACAGAGAGCACAGAGTTACTAAGCCTGTTAAACCCTGAATGTCTATTGATGATCGGTGTGTTGTGTGATTGAACAATGACATAAAATCAAACAAATTACATCCATCCATTGGAATATTAATAGTGTCTATATTGTGTATTCATGAATTATACCATGTTTATATTCATACATATTTAAATTACCTTCTATCCCAAATATCCTGTATAGCTGTATTCCAGTTTCAAATATTTCTAGCATTCACTGTAGCCACATATTGGTGGTGGATGCTGAGTTCTTATATTATTATTAATATTGTTCAGTTGAAAGGTCATTAGTTTCTCACTAATTAGTTAATTCCAAGAGGACAGTTTAGCTGAATTATTATATATGATATTAAATACACATCTTTTATGTATCTCTGGCCTTTAAGGGTGGTAGTAGTATAATAGTAGAGTAGTAACAATGGCATTGAAAGAGGTAGCAGCAGTATTATTGGTCGAAGCAGTAGTGCAGAAGCAGTAGGGCTGGGTTAACCTGTTAGAGAGCCCCAGGATAAAATTGAGCTGTGGGCCCCTATTGACACCCCAGTTTCTCCCACATTGTATACATATCCTCTGTGTGTGTGTGTGTGTGTGTGTGTGTGTGTGTGCCTTGAGTGCATGCAGCAGACAACACAAGGAAGCTTCATTATATTTTACCTAGAAACCAACCAGTTCTACTATACTAGAATACTACCCTGACCCAGCTTTGCTGTGTGATTAAACACATCTGTAGTTTAGAATTTGCAACATGCAGGCACAATATGCACTGACAAAATAGAGGTATTAAAACTAGATTTTGACACAGGGCCCCTCAGTTAGACAGGGCTTCAAATTTGTGGAAAAAAATGCAGGAACTACCTTCAGCAGGTCCTCGTCAATTTAATTTGTATTGTGCTTTGGTGCATATTCCCAAACAAATTTGCACTTTTTGAGATGAATAAAATTATGAATTGAATTAAAGTTAATCAAATTTCCACAAAGCAGACCCTTGTGGCCCTCATAATCTGGAACCCCAGGACAGTTTTGCAATTATCCCAGTTGGTGATTCAGCCTCGAACAGCAATAGTACAACAGTAGTAGTCATATGGATAAGAGTTGTAGTGTAAGAGGTAGCAGCAATAACAATAGCAGGAGTAATACTAATATTAGTAATGTTAATGTATTAGTATTAGTATTTGTACAGTATTAATAATTTTGTATGATTATTATTATAAGTAAGTATAGTAGTAGTAGCAGTAGTAGTAGTAGTAATAGAAATTGTATATGATATGACTAGCAGTGAACTGATGCAGCTGTGTGTTGTCTGTGCAGCACTCTAGCTCTGACCCGTATCAGCTCAGAGGATGAGGCCATCTACCAGTGCATTGCCGAAAACAGTGCCGGCACCAACCAGGCCAGCGCCCGCCTGGCCGTGGCCCAGGCTAAAGACCTGCCCGGCGCCCCCCGGGGTCTCACAGCCAGCGTACTTTCCACCAACACCCTGCAGATAACATGGAGCCAGCCAGCTGTCAATGTCACTGACAGCATCATTGGATATGTCCTGCACATCCGCAAGATAGGAGGTGAGTGTCAGCACACACACACAGCAAGTCAACTGTAAAAAGATACCATGTGTACTTGTGTGTTGTTTAGTTATAATAATAACTAAATATATTTACCTGTGTGTGTGTGTGTGTGTGTGTGTGATTCAGAGCCCGACAGTCTGGAGCTGCAGGAAGCCATTAGTAAAGGCACCTTCCAGCATGATGTGACCAACCTGGAACCAGCCACCACCTACTCACTCTACCTGAAGGCCTACTCTCCTCTGGGAGCCAGCCAGCAGTCCCGCACTGTGGTGGCTACAACACTAGGGGGCGGTAAGAACAAGAAACACTGACAAAACCATGGGGAGTTCACGTCTGTTCTGTCTCCTGATTCATTTTTATTGTTAATATTTTATACCACAGTCAATGATATTGGTCATTGTCCAAAAGACGAGAGAAGAGAAAAGATCAGTGAAAATAGTTTTTTTTTAAACTAAATTTTGAAAAAAGGCAGTCAGATTAACTTGACTGCCCAACAAATTGATCTCTAGAGTGACTCCACTGTAAGAAATGGGGGTCAGAATTCATTGTCCCCGTTCTGGGCAAAAATTAATTCTAATATGAGGCTTCAGTAGTCTGATTTACACAAATCAAGTGGGACTCTTACACACTTTAAGCAAGGGATCACTTCATGGACAGTATGGACTAGAGGAATAATTACAACCAGTAACTATTGTAACATATGTATGGCATGTAATTGTCTGATAGATTCAAAACAACTGGAACATATCCTTTAAAAATGTAGATCTCATCAAAGCCATGTACACCTTTATGTCCTCACTAGTGTTTTTGAAAGGTTTTATTGTGCATCACGTTACCTATTCCTTCCCTATTATATTTCCAAAATTAAAATTAGTCACCCTACAACTTTTCTGCACCCTTTAGCAAATTCTCTTTGTATTTCACATTTTTATAAAGAGGATTGGATCCTTAGAGGTGCAAATTTTTTGAACAAAACCAAGTGCCATACACTATTGGAAACCTCCAAGACTGAAGTGATCAGCTTCCATATATAAATGGTAAATTTGGTGCAAGGTTTATAAGTCTTTATATATTTCTACAACTATGAATCATTCCTATGTTATGCAATAACATCACTCAATTGTTAAAACTGAATCGCTTTGGTATGAAATTAAAAATGCCATCCTCCAATAGGTTATTTTATTCGTTTTATTGTTTCACTAGTTTTATTATTGTTAATTTTTCTTTAGTTTTTGTTGCCTGTTCTGTGCTTTTCATGTTAAGTAGTTTTTTTCTGTGCTGAATCCACTTCCTGTCATCTGCTGCAATTGCCACATTTTTCAACCAAACCTGCTCTCTTCTCATCATCTCCTTGGAGAACAGTTAGTACGGTTTTTTGTTAATCTATCAGCTTGTCTCTCTTCACCCTCCTTTTTTTGTCTCCGCTCTCCGTCCAGTGCCGACCCCTCCCACGTTCTTCACCAAGGTGGTGAACTCCAGCGCTGTGCAGGTCCTCTGGGAACTCCCCAGTAAGCCTGGCAAGGCTGAGGGCTTCAAGCTGTCCTACCGCAGGATCCCTCACACTGTCTTCCAGGGACCAATCCAGCTGCCCTGTTACATCAATGCCCACACCATCTCTAAGCTGGGTGAGTGTTTGTGTGTGTGTGTGTGTGTGTGTGTGTGTGTGTGTGTGTGTGTGTGTGTGTGTGTGTATGCTTCAGGAGCAGAGGGTAAGATTTGGCCCTCAGCTGTGTCTCTCAGACAAGGCTTTCTCTCAGGCTGCGGACAAATATTGCCTCCTTTGCTGTAACTAACACACTCTTATTATCCAAACCATTACCCTTATGCTGACCTTAATCAGATATAAAAATTAAATCTCGTCATGTTTTACCATAACTCTGGCTGTTTGTTGTGTCTACCTGTCACAGTTACACCAGCATGTATAAGTAAATTAACTGAATACTTCTGTTCCCTTTCCCATTAATGAGTATGAACTGTACAACAGATCAGCATTAACAAAGAGTTGCTGATGGAAAAAAAAGACTAAACCATATATATTTCCACACCATACCACCAAGATGTCACTCTCTCCTGGTTTTTGTGTCTGAACAGCAGCATCCGTCTCTCCCCCATGTTTGTTTACATAGTGACACCTCCATGCTCAATACTTGTAACCATAACAACACATTTATATTGGTCACCTACTAAACAATATGATAGAATTGGAATACAAGCCATCTGCAGCACCGCGCCATCTCCTATAGTTTGATTCTATTTCAATGGAAAAATGTAACACCTCTCTGAAAGACTAAATGTACAAGTTGAGCAAAATATTGTACTTAATGCCACTGACTGTCAAATGTCAAGTGTTGCATTGTTGACTATGTGGTATGCCGTAACCATCCCCTCTTTCTTCTACTTCTATATAGAGCTTTTTCCAATTTTATTTAATAGGTCTATTCATTAGACCATTCGTATGACTTCATTTATGTACATGTACTATGGTGAAAGTGTCAATGGTGAACATGCCAAGTGGACAAATCAACTGCAGCTTATTTTAGAGATCCCACAATTTCCTATAATTTCATAGAAAGCTGTAAGCTGAAATTGTAACTGTAAATCAGTCAGTACACAGCGGGTCAGCTGAACTTGCAACAATGTGAAATTTGTTTAAAGGCAAACATACAACTCAACAAATATGGAGAATAGTGTCCAATAACAAATGAATAATAAAGTGCTTTGGTTTAAGTGGGAGCAGTTCTTTCCTCTGGAAATCAAGAACTGTTTAGAATCTCAACACAATTTACTAGACCCACTGTCTCAATACTTTGTCTCTAATTTTCTATATAATTACAGAGTTCTTTCAAACTTCCCAGAAAACTGTTAGTTATCCAAAGTATTTACCACTTTTGCTTATGACACCCCAACATGTTTATTTCATTTCTTCATTTCAAAATAAACTATAAAATCAAGAAAATTGAAAAGGAAATAGTCGTAGCTGACCATGAGAAAATATTTCTCCTTGTTAATCTGCAGTGTAAATAAAGGCTGAATACTAGAAGGTTAGATTGATTAATAAGCCTACAGATGTAGCTGAATGAGTCTATGTCTGTCTATTACCAGTCAACCTTTGCTCCTTAAAGCATCTTTAACAGCTGCTGTCCACACTGTCACCACATGGAGAATTCACTGAACACACATTAATCTTCACAGCAGAAGTGCTGTCAATGGTAATCATGTTTGATGCAGCAGTGTGTCGCATGACAATTATCATCATGTCTTTGTCACAACAGACAGCATAAAGTTACCATTTTAAGAAAAGGTTGCTAAAGACCATTTCTGTAAAATGGGTTGGTGCCTCTTATTGATTGATTCAGTTACATTCACATCATGAAATAAAATCACCAGCAGTCTAAAATGGATTTTCCGATCTAAGAGGATATTATAAGAGGAGTTATCAGTGTTCCAGAAAGCCAAGAGGACACATGACTGAGAGAAGAAGTAGATGTAATGCAGGAACATGACCAAGATATTATGTGGGATAAAATGAAGACACAGTTAGATGTTATTAGATTGTAACATTGCTTAATAAGTTGCTAAATTATAATAGATGATTTGAATTCCAGTTAATCAAATTTCCCTCTGATCATGAGGGTGTACACTTGCAATCCCTGCATCACTAATACAACAGCCAATGTGTAGGTTTTGTAGGAAAGGATAACGGAGTATGATTGTGCTTAAAGAAGAACAAACATCCTCAGCAGAGACATTCACTTAAGACACAAATCATCCTTCTTTAAAACCATTGTTTCAAATTCCCGACTGACTGTATGTGGCCCTCTGTTTCAGAACCGGGTGCAGTGTATGAAGTCAAACTGGTGGCCTACAATGGAAACGGGGAGAGTGACTGCTCCAAGAGACTGGTGTCACTGGCAGAGGAAGGAATGAGTGACCAAAGTACTGGTGGTGAGTATGATCACAGACTGTGTCATGGAAGAGCAGGTGTCAGCATTCAGCAGGTTACACCTGTGAACACTGTAGAAGAGTGTAAAATAGAATGAAGGTCAAATGATAATTATAATGTATTTACTAATTCACAACCTAGACACATGTTTTACCTATTATGAACAATACTCAAAAACTCCAGACATAACTAAGGTAAATTGTCATAATACATGGTAAAGACCACCAACTCAAGCTTTTCACAAGAGTTTTGTTGGAAGAACATAGGTAACCCTTTACAGTAATTTACATTAGTTAATGCAGTAATAAGCATTAAGCAACTGTTAATATAATAATAAGCATCAAGTAACTGTTAACAAATGTCTCTTGTTAACATTTATTAAGGGTTTACATGTTAATTAAGGTACTAACTAATATTAGTAAATGGTTGATAAAGATATTAATTAACATGTATGTCATGAAGTTCACAGCTAAGCCATTGAATTATGAGGAAATGTTTTTTGAAGGGTAATGATTGTCCACTTACTTGTCCATCGTCCAACTTATGACTTTTTGGTAAAGGTTGAGATCAGTGGACACACTCCATGGTTTTCATGTAGAGGTTTGCTTGTTCCTTTATCTTCATGTAGATGTTCCTTAGCTTATAGCCTACCTATAAAATATTGTGCATGTCATATGCATTACTTAACCACAATAGGCCATTTATTAATGCTCTATGTGACCATTATTGTAAAGTTGAAAACATGTATCCCTTAAATAACACGTCATTACTGTTTGTTAATGCTTATTATTACATTAACTCATGTTAACTGATGTACCCTTCTTGTAAAGTGTTACCAGAACATAATATGACATTTTCTGGCTCCAAAGAAGACATTTAGACAAAGAGGCTCTGAGGGACATTGCTGGAGGTAGTGTGCCAAATGTTAGTTTGGCCGAAGCACAGCTTTCTTCCATCATGAGGGTGTCCCTCATTAAGGCTGTGTTTGTTTCCAGGAGGGAACAGTCTGTGTAAGTGCAGGGATGGAGAGGCTTCTCTGGGCAGCATTGTCATTGGCATCCATATTGGCACCGCCTGCATAATCTTCTGTGTTCTCTTCCTCATGTTTGGATACCGTCGCAGGTAAGTGCCAATTCACTGTATATCCTTTTAGACTGACTTCTAAAAATCCTGTACCTTCATGAATTGTTCTTTATGTTAATGTAAAGTTATGCAGAATCTGTACTCATTGCTGGAACCTGTTTACAGTCTGTTTTGCAGTAAAGGGACTCAGAACAACTGGTCTGTACCAAGGGACAACACAGGACACAATGGCATCCCTAAAGATGGAGCAATTTGCCCCCCAGTGGAATCAGTGCCTCAGGTAGTCCCTCACAAACAGCTTTTTTTTAAAACTTTATTCAACCGCTTAATTTATGTAGTACAGTTTCAGTACATTTGCAAGTATTTGTCTTGGTGTAGGGACTTAGAACAAAGTATTCTATTTAATTAAACAAGTACACTATAAATGGGCAAGTGGACCTTGCATTTAATTACAAGTTAAACGGTGAAAAACTAGTACTCTAGTATAAATTCACTGCAGGTACACTGCAGTGTGCACGTATTCAGAGTGCTAGAGTAGGCACACCTTTAAATGTGACATTTCAATTGAACATTGTGCTTGTGGCTAATAACCTTACATCTGCACAATTCATATTTTTCCATCATTAGTGTGGTTATTGATGTTTCTAACTGATTACTGTAGCAGAGACCAAAAGAGAAAGTGGGAGGAAGAGGAATGAATGATTTCCATCACTGGAAAAGGTTTATCTCAGTGACTGACATCCAGACCATCCAAGCCAGAAAGTCAAAAAGATCTGCTGAGTCAGACTAACTACCAAACTTGATTGACATCAGCACATACATAGTTGCATGCGTTTAGGTTTTGATTTAACATATTGACCTTTTAATCAGATAACAAACATACAAACAAAATTGTACTGTTCTGTTTGTACATTTGGGCAAAACAAGTCCATCTAGAATTGCAGTCAGCATATGTCACATGTAAGACGTTTACCTTAAAGAACAGCAGTTGTCAATATTTGGGACTACTTCCATCCATCATTATTTGGAAAGAAAGAAAATGAAATATATCAATACTAAAATACTGGATGAAGTTTGATGCTGTTATTAATCTATCTATCATATGACAAAATTATATGACCTTTTTTGTGACCATTTGTGGCAGAAATTTAGGGGTCTGAAACAAAGCAAAGAAATGATGGCTAAAACCACAAAAGACTGAAAAAGAATAAACTAGAATTTATCTTTAAAATGAAAATCTCTCTCTTGGTACACTTCTTGTGCATGTCATAAATAATATACTTGAATGATATCTGATTCCTTGTCTTTCTTCTCTCTTGTCTCCTTCCTGTCCTGCTGTTGTGACTTTTCTTGTGAACAGGTAGTCTGTCCAGCGCAGTGCCAGGTTATCATTGAGCAGCACTTGTCAGGTTTGCCTGGCACGGGCACTGGCTAACACTGGTTACCCCCCCCCCCCCCATTAACCTAAAAGTAGCCTCCACAAAACTGTGCCAGAATGCTTATAGAGCTAGGAGACATCCTGGTATTTTTCCACCCCACCCCTAATCTCCACACCTACCTCAAACCAAAGCTTGATGCCTTTATTGCCTGTACATGCACATGTGCATGTAGAAAAAGCATTCAAACAGCATTGCCACTCCAGACTAGGTACTGTCACATTCTTTTTGTGTGTGCACCTCAAACACTCACTCTCTCACTCTGTCACTTTTCCAGTGGGAGTCTGTTCCATAACCAAAATATTCTATTACTCAGATCTCCTCTGGTAATCTGACATGTGAAAATGTGCACTATAATCTTGTGTGCACTCCAAATGAAGCCAAATATTCTCACCTGACTGGCAATTAGTCTGTTGTGACAGAACTCTTCACTTTGCCTTCAGTTCCTCTGCAATAAGAAAGGGAAGAAACATAGCGGCCTTTATAAACGCCTTATAGAGGTGAGAGCCTGATTAGAAATGATTGTCTATCACCATACGAGCCATTTAGAAGAACCATGTGAACAGGCATTCTTTACTCAACTCTTCCTCACCCAAAAGCTGCACACCTCCAAATAAAGCTACCTCAGTCTGGCAAGAATGCCTGAGCCATAGTTGAGGCCAATGTTGGCCTTATGATGCTGCTTTGCTAGCCTACCTCAACCAAAAAATACTGAAACCCTTTCCCTTCAGCAACTACTTCATTGACCAGTGCCAGTACCAGTGTACCGTGCCAGCTGCCAACAAGGCCAGTCCAGAGAGTGTTCACCAGGATGACTACCATGGAGAGCATAACTGTGGCAGAGCCTGAATTCCACCGCCACAAGTCTAAGCCTTAATGTATCAGTGATCGACAAGAGCTTTAACAACATCCTGTTCCAGCCAGGTCACCTTTTGTTTCCGTCATCTCCAGTTTTGGTGGAAATCTTCAACTTTTCTGATCTGACATCAGAAGATATCAAGAGGACCATGTAGAGTTTCTTCCGTCCTTGATTATTGTTGCTCCTTTATGTGGTTATCCATGGCTTTCAAATACCCACAAGTGTCCATCCCCAAAGACACATTTGTGCAGAAGATGTAGCTCATAGAAAACATGGACCTCATTTGATTTTTTCTATGAAGTCCATTAAAGAAAACAAGTTCAAACTAACAGGATGCTTGTTTGATCTGCACAGACCTGATGGCATACTGAATATAAGCCAAAAAATGACTGAGGCAATGCTGCCAAGTTAACTCTCCAGATGCCAAATATGGTCACCCTGGGACCTCAATGACACTGAGTTTGCGGCTACATAAGTTTAAAGGTGATACTTGCCTGAATGCACGGACAAGGCTCATGTTTCACCGTGTCAGCCTATCCAAAAAGTTCTTCTATGAAAACCAAGCTGAATGATACCCAAAGATGTAAACATTTTGATGGTTTTCTTTATTTTCCTTTAAAAATTATTTTAAGAGAGACTACAATTACTTACAATTTTTGATTGTTCCTGTTTGAAAGGGGTCACCTGTGTGTAAAGTGCTTTAACTGAACCCAAGCCAAAAAAAGTTTGCTCAAGATTTCATTACCATTTTTTAAGTAATATCTTTCCTTTATTTTGGAAGTCATTGCAGGTGCATCCCTTCAACATGGAACACTTTATTTTGTTGATTCTAACATTTAACTTTTAAAGAGTGATCAAATGAAGATGTCAGATATTTTGAAAGACGTTTTATGTTGATACCATAAGGAATACTTGCTTCCTTTTTAAAGTAGTTGAATTTGTGCCAAATATTTAGCTATCTTAAAGAAATATGTAACCAAATACCTCTACATTTTTAACATTCATAGTCTTTACCTTTACACTTCCTCATAACCAAAGCACAGAAATATGCTTGCGAGTGAGATAATATAGGTGTATTAATGGCTAACAATAGGTGAACCTTGAGGGCAGCCGCTTTGAGAAGGAACCACAAATTTAGATACAAAAAGTTGCTTTTGACCCAAGTTGTTTATACATAGATCCCCAAAGAAGATAAATAAATTTAAAGTCTAGCTGAAATTGAATTCCATGTTTTAGTGCACCAAAAGGAAAAATTTGTATTTTATTTATTTTTTTAGATTTCACAACAGTTGTTTGCCATTTGGTTCTTTGCATGTAACTTTGCATGTATGAAATTTCATTTTAGGCTGTATTTTTAATGTCACCGTTTTATCACTAACAACCAGAAAACAGGCACAATACTAGACTTTGATCACCAAGCCACATTACCTTATTAGCTAATGTCTCCTTCTTATCTATAAAAAAGACACATATTATATGCTGAACAAACAACCAAACATACGTCCACAAGGGAGAAGTGCACTGCTAACATCAGTTTGCAGGCTAGATAGTTGTAGCTTTAGCACATTAAACAGCTTGAAAACTTACCTGAAAATGTCAACAACAGTTAGTTTACAAGCTAAATGATGTGATCCTCCTTATTCACCACTGCTAACAAAACACGGGCTGTCCATGGCTTATAAACTGCAGTTTGCAATCTAAGATTGTTGATTGTGAGTGCTAGCTTGGCTGTCAAACACTGCCCACTCAGAGGCTAAATGAACATTTCTTATGTTCCTCCAAATACCTTACCTAATACCTAAATACTTTTTTCTTCCTTTCAGTGATACAAAATAATAACTTCTTTTTTTTTTAAATCACATAACATTATATTTGACAAAGGTTTAGACAAAAAGGGTTGATTATGATTTTAGAAAAGGTGTCCCAACTGAAAACATGAAAACATGCTTTGAACCAGGCTTTCAACCATGGCTTTGTCTCTTATTACATGACTTAAGAAAGTCATATATTATTGACCAAAATTGTGTGTTGCCTCAAGCTTTTATGGTCCTCAAGGTTTAACCCTTTATGAGTGTTAAAGGTTTACTCAAAGCAGAGCAATATAAAAGCTAAGGGTTTTCCCCGTCATCTCCTTTCTTACACAACTAAAAGCTGTTAAACCACCTCGATACCAAAATGTGTATTTGATATGGAAGACCTAAAAAGTCAATGTGTTTTTGTAGTGTGAAGTGCATAGTGGTTAAACTAGTTTTTAAATGGAAAGCATTTATTGCTTCTGTTTGGAACAATTTATTTCTCTGCCTCTTTTCATTTGAGTATTTTGTTCTTCCTGCTGTGCACAGGAAAAGTTGCCAAAACAAATGTTTGCTTTTTTTGAAAGTTTATTATTGTTATTATTATTATTAGATTTGATAACATTAATTATGATCATTTCAAATGTTTTCTTTCTTTGACATGTGTAAGGATGATATGAAAGTGATTGTTAGGAATACTTTGTGAGGGTCTTTGAGCAAGTGATGTGAGTTTTCCAGAGACAGTAAATTTTAAGCTGGAAAGTTTTGAAGCCAAATTTGCCCCGAAGAGCCAGCAACTAGAAGAAAAGGAACTAGAAAAAAAGAAAAAAATGTAGAAATGTAGAAGCTGGCTGCTTGTACCAACGAGAAACAATTCTTTAATTATTATATGTACTTCTCTGTTCTCTGAGCTTCCCACTGGTGTATTGTAGCCAACTGAAAACCTAAAGCTTTAACCTGTTGTGACTGAGGTTCTGTCCTCAGTCTTTGGCCAAAATGAAAAGGTTTGGATATAAAGGACTGACTGTAGATAAGCTGCATCTGGAAAGGGAGACCAAGCTGTGACTTGGAAGGTATCAGAGTACATTTTATTTCACACATTAATGTAATACATTCTCACAAAAAAAAATGTTTTAATGGTGTCAGTTCATGCAAATGACAAAAGAAAAATCTCAGGTTTAATTTACCAAGGTTTACCAGTGGACTTGAATGGAATATCTGTAGCTTAAAATGAGACTATGTACCTTTTAAAAGAAGAAATAACAATTTTTTCCTATTGCAAATTAACTCATAAGGAATGAAATGCACCTTTGCTTAATCCATTACACATTTGCTGCTACAGTCTTACTTAGCCTGGTATGACCAGTGGTTTATGGTGGCTAATGTTATAACTATTAGATCCTGTAGATATTGCTGTGTTACTGACATTACTTAGTTTGCTGACTAATCTCTACGTGTGCTTCTGTTACACTTTGTTTGAGCATTTAACCCGTAATTACCACTTGTGGCCACAGTGGCCACTGTGTTCAGCAAAAGTTACATAGGCTCACTTTAAAGCATTCAAAAAGATATGTGAAAATCAGCAGTTGTGCTGTCTATTTTGGTTGTACTACCTGAATGGCTAGAGACCACAAGGGCTTCTATTGTAAGTCCTTAAGTTGTGAATGTAATTACAATTAAAATAAACAAAGTGAATAATGTTAGTATTGGAAGACATGGTC
This sequence comes from Macquaria australasica, assembly GCA_005408345.1. NCBI lineage: Eukaryota > Metazoa > Chordata > Actinopteri > Centrarchiformes > Percichthyidae > Macquaria > Macquaria australasica. The sequence continues at coordinate 149,393 of SEMN01000334.1, read as the reverse complement.
ATTAAAGTGTGATAGTTTAAATTAAGGAATATTTAAAAGAAGAGCTAAAAGTATCTGCAGCATTTTCAACTCTGAAATTCCTACCAAACAGCTTGGTCTCCAGAGACATACATACCTCTGCTTTTTCTCCTTCCTTTGATCACATTCCAACATGCCTAAAACCAAATAAAGACATTTTGCTAAATGAATGTGTCTCTATCTATTTTATTTTTCTTAGCATTCAATAGATTATTTCAGTTAGCCCTGTGATAACTTTGTTATGATATGGCGCTATATAAATAAAACTGAATTGAATTGAATTGATAGACTGGCAACCTGTCTAGAGAACCCCATGTCTCACCCAGGGTGTGCTGTGATCCCTCAAATTGACAGATAGATCACATACATACTTCCTTTAACCCTATCAATCCAAGCGGGACACTGGCGTCCACTGTTTAAGTGAAGCCTCCTCATGACACGATTGCTGTATCTTCCTATCAGTCGACATATCCACAGAGTGAGGCGAGGCATTGTTGGTTTGGAGACCACGGCAGCACGCCACCACGTCAGTGAGGTCGGCCCGGAAAGACGGCGTGTAGAAGCCATAGATGACCGGGTCACAGCATGTGTTCAGGTTGCCAAAGACAAACAGTATGTGGTGCACATACTCAGGTGTGTGCTGGATAATGGCTGGTTGGAACCAGTACCAGATCCCCAGGAGATAGTAGGGTGTCCAACAGATGACAAAGGAGCTGACAATGACAATGGTCATCTTAAGGGTCTTCATCCACGCTTTGGGTATTATGTCGGTTCCACTGCGTCTCAGGCAGTGCTCACCATCTGCAGAAACACAACATGGGCAAAATCTCAAATATAAGAAAGCATACATTCCATAAATGTAAGCAAATAGGTAATCACAACCTTAACAGCTTCGTGTTGAGATGGGGATTCTCTGTTCTAGGGATAATCTGTTCTGCCACCCTACTTGCCCCACTAACTTGGGTCATCGCGCAGAAACTAAAATCTGCTAAGCCTCTGGTCAAGACTGTGAGGAGATGGACCAAAGAGGCAAAGCTGGAATTACAGGCCTGCTCTGACTGCACTGGTTCGAGTGTTTTTGAGGCTGCAGCCAAACACTGGTTTACAGCCAAACTCAGGCAGGTTCATCAGCCAAGGAGGATACACACACACACACACACACACTGTGGAGAATCACCAAGTGGCCGAATGTCACCCTCCTATTTGGAAGCCTGAGTTGACCAGCTGGCCCCCATCTTCACACAGATCTTCAACAGATCACTGGAGCTGTGTGAAGTCCCCTCCTGCTTCAAACACTCAACTATCATCTTGGTCCCCAAAAAACCCTCCATCACAGGATTAAATGAAATCAAATTACAGTTTTTTAACTTGTTAACATCATCAATCAAACACAAATCTACGCAAGTGTGCATACTGTATATACTGTAATATCCACCTACCTCATGTACTGTATATAAAGCAACCTTACATTACATTAATCATATTTATTTCAGCACCCATATATATACTTTTTTATATCTCTATGTAGTAGTTTAATGTTTGTTTACCCTGTCGAGCTTGTTGTCCTTGTTTTTAGATGTATGTATGTCTATTTCTGTGTATGTACATTGAGAGCAACGAAAAACCGGAGTCAAATTCCTTGTATGTGTACACATACCTGGCCAATAAAGTTAATTCTGAACTTCATCATCTTTACTGTTGTTAAAACACAATTTTAAATACCACTTACAGCTGTATAATGCAAAGCCAGTTACAGAGCTTTGAAGGATAATTCCAGTTCTTAACACCTTTAGTCTTATACTCATAGTTTTGTCCATTTTGTATCAGTCATGATAACATTGTACTCACCAAGTTAATAGCTGAGATCTGGAGCATGGGGACATCACTAAAAAGTCTGACAGGTCAAGAAACACAAGCATTCAGATGATCAGACAGTTTATCCAGATTATCTGAAAAACTTTATTTGAAACTGAGCTGTTAGAAATGCTGTCCATGGTGCTGACTCCACAGCATGCAGTCCCTTAAGATTGCACTGACATTCTTACAGGTATTCCCACTGCCAGGTACAAGGTATCACTACAACCAAACTAACTCAAGTCATCAGCCACATCCTATTCACCTGTGCGCATCCTTTATAACCTCTGTGCTCTCTCTACAATCTGCAAAAGGCCTGGTCAAATCAATTCATTTCAGTGAAATCAGGATTAGCAAATCTTTTGTCACGAACTTTGACACAGAACTGGAGGACTCAAATGCACGACTCATCAAACAGTATGGTGTATCCAAAATCTTTTACTGAAGTAGAATATAACAAAAAACGCTCACGAGGAGGATATACAAAGTACAAAACAAAACGCTCACAAGGAGGATATACAAAGTGCAAAACAAAACACTCACAAGGAGGATCAAAAGATAACAAACTGTAGAAAAACCTGACTCATGGGAAATGGCTGGTACGCTTGGCTCAAATTTTCTTACGGACGAAAACAAGACGAACTGCCACAGGACAAAGGAAGACACGGACTATTTATACATGAGGTAGGGGGAAACAGGTGAGACCAATCAGGGGCAGGGTAGACAATCACAACGGCGGGAAAAATCACACAAAGGGAGGAAGTCAGGGTCTGAAATGAGAGGGAAAGATGAGTACAAAATAAAACAGGAAGTGCAAGACGAGACTAGACATGAGTGACTGCAACTTAACATATCCGACGAGACACAACAGTACCCCCACCCTCTAGGGCCGACTCCTGACGGCCCAGGAACCTCCGGGTGGCTGGCATAAAAGTCCCTGATTAGACTCTCGCCCAAAATGAACCGTGACGGAATCCAGGACCGCTCCTCCGGACCGTACCCCTCCCAGTACACCAGAAACTGCCTTCCCCGACCACGGTTGCGAACTGCCAGAAGTTTTTTGACCGTGTACACCGGACCGCCATCAACGATCTGGGGGGGTGGAGGGGCGCACCAGAGTGCTGTCCTTGACCGGCTTGACCTTGCTTACATGGAACGTGGGATGGACCTTTAATGACCTGGGAAGTCGTAGACAGACAGAAACAGGGTTAATCACTTTCGATATGGGAAAAGGACCCACAAACCTTGGAGCCAATTTCCTGGAGTGGACGTGAAGAGGCAAGTCCTTGGTGGCAAGCCACACCCTCTGGCCCGGCCTGTAGACAGGAGCCGGTCGTCGGTGCCGGTCCACTGCCGCTTTCATCCGAGCTGAGCTCCAGAGGAGTACCCGCCGAGCACCGGCCCAAATCTGGCAACAGCGCCTGACCATGGCATGAGCCGAGGGGACCGTGACCTCCTTCTCGGTGGCCGGGAACAGGGGAGGCTGGTAGCCGTTGGCACACTGGAAAGGGGAGAGGCCTGTGGCAGCTGAGGGAAGGGAGTTATGTGCGTATTCCACCCAGGTGAGGTGATTACTCCAGGTGGCTTGGTTCTGGGAGACTAAGCATCGTAAGCCGGTCTCAAGCTCTTGGTTGAGATGCTCCGTCTGACCATTTGACTGTGGGTGGTAACCCGAGGACAGGCTGACGGTGGCGCCAAGGAGCTGGCAAAACTCCTTCCAAAACTTGGAGACGAACTGTGGCCCGAACTGGATTCTGAAAACCTGTGTCATCATGACCTCGGCTGTCTTCTTAGCCAAGGGCAACTTGACCAAGGGGATGAAGTGGGCCATCTTTGAAAAGCGGTCGACCACCGTCAGGATGGTCGTGTGCCCTGTCGAAGGTGGCAGTCCGGTCACAAAGTCCATAGAGATGTGGGACCACGGCCGATGAGGAACAGGCAGCGGGTGCAGTAGGCCTATTTGGGCCCGAGGTGACGTCTTATTTCGGGCACATACTGGACAGGCCGCCACGTACTCCGCAATTGCCTTTTCCATGGCCGGCCACCAGAACCGCTGTCTTATCACGAACATGGTTCGCTTGACACCCGGATGGCATGTGAGCCCAGTGGATTACCTTGGAGCATAATGACACAGGGACAAACAAACGGTTACTTGGACACCCACCAGGTGCCGGACTCACAACATTTGCCTACTTCACATCTGATTCTATTTGCCATGAGACCACTCCAACCACACGGTTCAGTGGAAGGATTGTTTTCGGGTTCTTTGGCAATAGGCTCCAGGTCATAAAGGCGAGACAGAGCATCAGGTTTACAGTTCTGAGAGCCCGGTCAGAAGGAAAGGGTGAAATGAAACCTGTTAAAAAACAGAGTCCATCTAGCCTGACGGGAATTGAGCCTCTTAGCTTTCCTGAGGTATTCTAGATTCTTGTGATCTGTCCACACTAGAAATGGGTGCTCCGCCCCCTCCAACAGGTGCCTCCACTCTTGAAGTGCTGCCTTGATCGCTAACAGTTCCTTGTTCCCCACATCAATTCTTTTCAGCTGGGGTCAACTTACGTGACAGATAGGCACAGGGGTGCATCCTGTTGTCCTTGGCGGATCTCTGGGACAACACCGCCCCAATGCCCTCGTTGGACGCATCGACCTCCACCACAAACTGTCGTTGGGTGTCAGGAACAGTGAGTACCGGTGCCGTGGTGAACCATTCCTTAAGGTCTTGAAACGCCTTCTCGGCCTGGGGGTTCCACTGAAAAAGCACTTTGGAAGAGGTGAGGGCGTGCAGTGGTGCGGCAACATTACTAAAGTTACGAATTAACTTTCTGTAGAAGTTGGCAAACCCCAGAAACTGTTGTACCTTCTTTCGGCTGTCTGGGATAGGCCAATTTGCCACAGCACTGACCTTAGATGGGTCCATTTGTATCTGGTTGGCGATGATGTAACCCAGGAACGAAACTGAAGCTGTATGAAAATCACATTTCTCGGCTTTTACATAAAGCTGATTCTCTAGCAGTTTCTGGAGAACTTGTCGGACATGACCTACATGCGTCTTGATATCTGGTGAAAAAGATCAATATGTCATCGAGATAGACAAACACAAAAACATTCAAAAATTCTCTCAACACAGTGTTCACCAGATTTTGAAACACTGCGGGAGCATTACAAAGTCCAAATGGCATGACTAGATATTCATAGTGTCCACTAGGAGTGTTGAACCCCGTCTTCCATTCGTCTCCTTCCCGGATCCTAACGAGGTGATAAGCATTTCTAAGATCTAGCTTAGTATATACCTTCGCCGTCTGGAGTAGTTCAAAGGCGGAAGAGATCAACGGTAGTGGATAACGATTCTTTACTGTGATGTCACTGAGGGGGCTATAGTCTATGCATGGCCTGAGAGAGCCATCTTTCTTCCCAACAAAGAAAAATCCTGCACCGGCTGGGGAGGAGGATGGACGAATTATCCCCGCCTTCAGTGAAGATGTGATGTACTCGTCCATGGCCTCCCTCTCTGGCCTGGAGATGGAATAAAGACGCCCCTTGGGAATGGACGCACCGGGCAGCAAGTCAATAGCACAGTCAAACGGGCGGTGGGGAGGGAGTGAAAGTGCCTTTGTCTTATTAAAGACTTCCTTTAAGTCATGATAGCAAGATGGAATGTTAGACAAGTCTGGGTAGTCCAAATCATGGTCTGAGCTTACTGTCGTCACTGGGCCCGGGGAAACGTCAGGTTGTGTCATGTGAGTAACTTTGCATGACCGTACACACTCATCTCCCCACCCCTTAATCTTGCCTGAGCACCAGTCAATGTGAGGGTTATGTTTCTTTAACCAGGGAAAACCTAGAATCAACGGATGCTGTGCTGATGTGAACAAGTGAAACTGCATGACTTCTGTGTGATCGTCCTCTAGAGTTATTTGAACAGGCTCTGTACTATGCGACACTATGAATAGTAAGCGCCCATCCAAAGCACTCGCATTAACTGGGTGGTCCAAGGGAACAGTCTTAACTTGTAACTGATTGGCTAGGTTCCAGTCCATGAAGCTCTCGTCTGCCCCAGAGTCAATTAACACCCCCTTAGTTACAGTCTGGTTATTAATGGAGAGTTTTACCTGAGTCAATGATCGAGAAGGATAGGTCAGCTTACTCACCAGCGCCCTCCTCATGGCTGGTGAGCTCGATCTTTTCCCCGAACAGGAGGCGAGTTGATGGCCCAGTTGACCGCAGTAAAAACAGCACCCCTCCCGCAGACGGCGCTGTCTCTCCTCCGGAGAAATCCTGGTCCTCCCCAGCTGCACGTGCTGGCGCCGTCCTCCCGGAACCTGGTGACGTGGAAGGTGAAGAATTCCAGGGAGGTTGAATCCCTGAAGGGGCCCCTCGATGACTGGGAGGAGGAACTGCTGTCCGTTGCCGCTCTTTCTCCCTCTCCCGGAGCCGGTTGTCCACCTGAATCGACATGGCTATGATGGCTTCTAGGTCCTGAGGTAACTCTAGAGGTGCTAAGTGGTCTTTAATGGTTTCTGAAAGTCCGTTCATAAAAGCGTCTATTAATGCAGGAGTATTCCATCCGCTATCTGCGGCTACAGTGCGGAATTCGATGGCATAATCGATTACCTGCCGGGAGCGCTGCTTGATCTGCATCGAGAGTCGAGAGGCTTCTCGGGCAGGTGACGTGTGGTCGAATATCTTGCTCATGGTACCCTTAAAAGCTATGAGTGACTGGCAGATGTTAGAGTTCCTAGACCACTCGGCGGTGGCCCAAGCAGCAGCCCTGCCGGTTAAATGGGACACTATAAACGCCACTTTAGCCTGCTCAGACACAAAAGCGTCCGGGTTGTGCAGGAAATGTAAGTCACACTGGACTAGAAAAGTTCTGCAGTCACCTGAACCTCCTGAAAACCTCTCCGGGGATGCCAGACGTAGAGATGGTGGTGCAGCATGACTCCTGGCTGGCGCGGCAGTAGGACTCTCGGCCGGTGGTGTTACCGACGCAGTGGTACCCAGGTGAGTCAGGACTTGGTGAATCTGTCCTGCCAAGAGGTTTACTTGGGTGGTGACTGCATCTTGAAACTCCACCTGTCGCTCTGTGAGGCTTTTTACTCCATGGCTGATAGTGCTTAACTGAGCCTTGTGCTGATGGAGCATGGTGCCCTGCGCAGAGAGAGCGGTCTGGAGTTTCTTTGGGTCGGCTGAGTCCATATCTTGGCCAGTTCGTTCTGTCACGAACTTTGACACAGAACTGGAGGACTCAAATGCACGACTCATCAAACAGAGTATGGTGTATCCAAAATCTTTTACTGAAGTAGAATATAACAAAAAACGCTCATGAGGAGGATATACAAAGTACAAAACAAAACGCTCACGAGGAGGATATACAAAGTGCAAAACAAAACGCTCACAAGGAGGATATACAAAGTACAAAGCAAAACACTCACAAGGAGGATCAAAAGATAACATAAACTGTAGAAAAACCTGATGCATGGGAAATGGCTGGTACGCTTGGCTCAAATTTTCTTACGGACGAAAACAAGACGAACTGGCACAGGACAAAGGAAGACAAGGACTATTTATACATGAGGTAGGGGGAAACAGGTGAGACCAATCAGGGTAGACAATCACAACGGCGGGAAAAATCACACAAAGGGAGGAAGTCAGGGTCTGAAACGAGAGGGAAAGATGAGTACATAATAAAACAGGAAGTGCAAGACGAGACTAGACATAAGTGACTGCAACTTAACATATCCGACGAGACACAACATCTTTTAAGCTTGAGTTCAACTTTGTAGGACACATGTATTAGCACCATTGTCCAATAGCAATCTATCTTGAAAGCACTGACCTTTGCGAGAACGTGGAGCTGGAGGGTCCAAAACAGAGCTCACAAACAAAGGGATATTGTGACTGACTAGCACGTTAGTGGGTAGCTTGTCAGCTACAGTAGTTCACCTAGCCTTGTGAGCAGTCACTATGTCACAAAACTCCTGGTGCTCCAAGAGGGATGTTTCTGGTGTGACTGGACCTTTAGTCTTGTCTGCTCAAGAGACAATTGTCACATAATTTAAAGTAGGTCAAACTTTGAATTAATGGTAACAGTAAGTCAGTCATTCTGTTCTAAATTACCTTACTTATTTATTTACTTGACAAGATTTAAAGACTTCAATACATCCTGTGTTTTTGTTTCTCTGTATTTAGGTCTTCCTTATTAACAATTGCAGTCAGCACACCCGAGAAGTCAATAATAATCCCTCATTGCACAGGAAAACTGTGTCTGCAGGATAAATCACAGTTGAGGCAGGAAGTGGGTTTGTAATCTGTGATGGATGTTTACAACAGACAGTTTGGGTCATAATTTTACTGGTCACCTTTGTTTTCTCTGCAAATAAGTTTTCACTGTCCTGGAGGTTTGTTTCCAACCTGTTTGATCGTCTGATTGCTCATGTTAACCTGTTGGGCTTATTTTTTTATGATTTCACCATGTTCCCAGATCTCAGCTATTCACTTGGTGATCACAATGTTATTATTAACAATAGCAGGGATGGAAAAGTACTAGAATATTTTACTCAAGTAAAAGTAAAATTACTTTGTAAAAATGTACTTAGGTAAAAGTAAAAAGTCGGTTAAAAAGTAATCAGAGTAAATGTTACTGGGGCAGTTCTGTGCAGTGTTGGGTGGAAAGGGTTATAATGTCCCACTCCAGATTCTAGGTCACAACTTTTGAGAGTCACACACCTTTGCTCCTGTGCATCTGTCCATTGATCTTGGTGAGGATGCGGGTGTAGCAGAAAGTCATGACAAGCAGGGGGAAGACATACAGCGTAACAAAATGAAACATGTTGTATGCCGTCTCCTGCCAGAGATACCGGAAACTTCCATGGGTCACACACTGAGTGAAGTCCACTCCATCAGTTTTAATGGCCCGAAAGATGAACAGCTGAGGATGAAGAGAGTTTAAAGAGATGAGGAATGAGCTTCATGCATTCACAGAAAAACACAAGTACACAAACTACACAAAGAACTACAATTGTTCAGGAGGTGACCACAAGGCCACAAGTACGCAAATAAAGGTTCTATACAGCAGTAGTGTGAGGAAGAGTATTACACAATTCATCACTGATGGGCCATAGGAGAACGTACTGGATTACACGTACTGGATTACAATTCTAATAATTGCTAATGAGCTATAAGTATATATTATAAGTGTATATTTTATGTTTCTCATTGTCGACAAATCCCATGTGCAAACACACACCAGTAATGAATGTTACCTACTAGCAATTATTGTGTGTGTATCCAAAGCCTTAAAAATACATCAGTGAGCCACACTGTTGCACTGGGTGACATGTTCCTTCCTTACCAGGAACACACACACACTGTAGTTTATTTGGACTCAATCCCAGAAACACCATCCTGCTGCCCCAAATACTCACTACAGCACCAAATTCTCTTCAATTCAATTCAGTTTTATTTATATAGCGCCATATCATAACAAAGTTATCTCAGGGCACTTTTTCCGAATAGAGCAAGTCTAGACCGACTCTTTATATTTACAGAGACCCAGCAGTTCCCACCATGAGCAAGCACTATGCGACAGTGGCAAGGAAAAACTCCCTTTTAACAGGTAGAAACCTTGAGCAGAACCAGGCTCAAGGTGGGCGGTCATCTGCCTCGACCGGTTGGGTTGAAGGGGGGAGGGGGGGAGCGGGAGATGACCGCCCACCTTGAGCCTGGTTCTGCATGAATGTGGATTCATCTGCCACTGAAAATAGTCCCCAACAAATTAGATTAGATTAGATTCAATTTTATTGTCATTGTGCAGAGTACAAGTACAGAGCCAATGAAATGCAGTTAGCATCCAACCAGAAGTGCATGAATATAGTAGTATTTACAGAAAGTGCAGGTATAAATATATGTACAGTGATATACATACATGTACAAAGATACACAATATGTACAGGAAAATAAATAAATATATATGGAGGAAGTGGCTAGTATATGGGGAAGTGGCTAGTGTGTGGAAAATAAAACAAATATATACATTATGAATAATATATATGTACAGTAATATATTATGAACAGTATGTATATATATATACAGTTTATGGTCAGTGGAGTAGTAAGCAATAGATGTGTAAACAGGTTAGTGCGAGCAGAGTACTGACTAGTGCAAATGGAAAAATGAAAGTTCTATACAGTGCAATATACAGTAATTATACAGTGCGGTAAAGAGCAGTGATGCTCAAAGTGGGGGGGGGGTGTTCAGCAGAGACACAGCCTCAGGGAAGAAGCTCTTCTTGTGCCTGCTGGTACGGGAGCTGAGGCTCCTGTAACGTCTGCCGGACGGGAGGAGGGTGAAAAGTCTATGGTTCGGGTGGGAGGCATCCACACAGGGATGCAGTTCGTCAGCAAACTCTCTATGGTACAGCGGTAAAAGTCCACCAGTATCCTAGGACACAGGTGAGCTTTCTTAAGTCTCCGAAGGAAGTAAAGGCGCTGTTGCGCCTTTTTCACCAGTGTGGAGGAGTTGAGGGACCAGGTGAGATCATCGGAGATGTGGACTCCCAGGAACTTGAAGCTAGACACACGTTCCGCTACAGCTCCATTGATGTAGAGAGGGGGGTGTGCATGGCTCCTAGCCCGCCTGAAGTCCACGACGATTTCCTTGGTCTTCTGGGTGTTCAGTGCCAGATTGTTATCAGCACACCACTCGGCCAGGTGCTGAACCTCGTCCCTGTAGGCCGTGTCATCGTTGTCTCTGATCAGGCCTACAACCGTGGTGTCGTCTGCGAACTTGATTATGGAGTTGGAGCTATAAACAGAAACGCAGTTGTGGGTGAACAGAGAGTACAGCAGAGGGCTCAGCACGCAAACCTTGTGGCACACCGGTGTTCAGGGTGATGGAGGAGGATGAGAGGTTATGCAACTTAACAGTCTGAGGTCTGTTGGTCAGAAAATCCAGAGTCCAGTTGCAGAGGGATGTACTGATGCCAAGCTGGTTCAGCTTGGAGATCAGCTTGGAGGGTGTAACAGTGTTGAATGCTGAACTGAAGTCAATGAACAGCATCCTGACATAAGTATTGTGGCTATCCAGGTGGGTCAGGGCAGAGTAAAGTGCCGTAGAGATGGCATCCTCTGTCGACCTGTTTCGGCGGTAGGCAAACTGGTGTGGATCGAGTGTGGCAGGCAGACAGGTTTTCAGATGGGAAAGAACCAGCCTCTCAAAACACTTGGCGATGATAGGGGTGAGTGCGACAGGATGGAAGTCATTTAGGGCCTTAGGGGTGGAGTGCTTCGGCACTGGCACGATGGTGGCGGTCTTGAAGCTAATGGGGACAACTGCCTGGGCCAGGGACAGGTTGAAGATGTCCCTAAAGACCCCAGCCAGCTGCTCAGCACAGGCTCTGAACACATGACCAGGTATCCCATCAGGGCCAGCTGCCTTCCGTGCATTTACCTTGCTCATGATGGAGCAAACATCAGCGGTGGAGAGTGTGAGGGACTGTTCATCTGGTAGTGGCTCCAATTTGCCCTTATTTCCCCGGTCAAAGCGAGCATAGAAGGTATTGAGCTCATCGGGGAGGGAGGCAGAACTGATTGGGGGAACTGTGCTGGGAGATTTGAAGTTTGTGATAGTCCGTATGCCTTGCCACATGCACCGGGAGTCAGAGGAGTTGAAGTGCTCTTCAGTCCTCAGTTTATGTTTGTATTTGGCCAGGGAGATTCCCCTCCTCAGGTTGGCCCTGGCTGAGCTGTAAGCCTCCCGGTCACCAGACCTGAAGGCAACATCCCTAGCTTTGAGCAGGAGGCGAACCTCTCTGTTCATCCAGGGCTTCTGGTTGGGGAAAGTTGTTATTTTTTTCTGTGAGGTCACAATGTCCATGCACCCTTTAATGTGGTCCTGGACAGAGTTGGTGTAGGTGTCCATATTAGTCTGGGAGCCCATGGTGGCCTGGGCAGCAAACACATTCCAGTCTGTGTGAATTGGTGTTGGAGAGTGGCGTCTGCACCCTCCATCCAGACCTTGATTGTCCTCGTTATCGGTTTCACACGTTTGATGGCTGGGGTGTACTTGGGGAGCAGGAACAAAGAGAGATGGTCCGACTGTCCCAGGTGGGGGAGGGGTGTGGCTTTGTAAGCGTCAGCCACACTGGTGTAAACGTGGTCCAGAGTTTTATCTCCCCTTGTGGTGCAGGAGACATTTTGATGGAACTTTGGCAGTACAGATTTCAAAGTGCAGTGATTGAAGTCCCCAGCTACAACAAAGGCTCCATCCGGGTGCATGGTCTGCAGCTTGCTAATAGCAGCACAAAGTTCTTTCATGGCCACTTTAGCATTAGCATCCGGAGGGACATAAACTGCAGCAGCAACAATGCATGTAAACTCACGTGGTAGGTAAAATGGCCTGCACCTAATGAACAGGTACTCCAGATCAGCAGAGCACTGAGTATCAACAATAGCAGAGTCTGTGCACCATGTTTTGTTTACATAGATGCATACACCACCACCCCTGTTTTTACCTGTGGCTGCTTCTTCTCTATCTGCCCTGAACAAAGTGCGTCCATCCAACTCCACCACGCTGTTAGGAACAGCGTTGCTTAGCCATGTTTCTGTGAAGACCATGAAAATGCAGTCCATAAGCCTTCTCTGAGTGAGGGACCAGATCTTAAGTTCGTCCAACTTGTTCGCCAGGGACTGTACATTGGCGAGGAAGATGCTAGGTAGCGCTGGTCGATGTGGGTTTAGCCGAAGCTTAGCTCGCAGACCTCCGCGCTTGCCCCGTCTTTGTTTACGATCCCGACGCCGTCGCCGGGGTCTACCGGTGGGGATGAATGGATCACTCGGCCTCGGTAACCTTCCCAGCTCTGGGGGTAGCTGGTTGAAGTCAAACGGATGATCCAGAACGATGTTTGTGCAGCAATGATTAATGTCCAAAAGTGTCAGCTTATCGTATCCGACGTGCGCACGAGTGAATCGAGCGAAAATGCAGGAGAAAGTTATGTAAATAACTACTAAATAGCGAAAACTGGAGAGACGCTGAGCCGCGCGTTCTTCACGCGCCGCCATCTTCATCATCGCACTATTTCCTCTTGTTTGAGGAAGGGAAGTCGGGCTGGCGGCAGCGGATCCGCCCGGCAGATCTAATATGGAATTAGATTAGATTTAAAAATAAATAATAATAATAATGATGATAATAATAATCACAGTTCTCCACAGGCCGTGTCTCGCCGCGTTTTACGCACGGGAGACGCACTGCCTGCCGGGCTGTCTCTGCTAAAGCGCCGCTGACATCTCTGGAGGTTGTGAAGCGCGTTCATAGCTGTCTCTCCACAGGCCGTGTCTAGCCGCGTTTTACGCACGGGAGACGCACTGCCTGCCGGGCTGTCTCTGCTAAAGCGCCGCTGACATCTCTGGAGGTTGTGAAGCGCGTCCATAGCTGTCTCTCCACAGGCCGTGTCTCGCCGCGTTTTACGCACGGGAGACGCACTGCCTGCTGGGCTGTCTCTGCTAAAGCGCCGCTGACATCTCTGGAGGCTGTGAAGCGCGTTCATAGCTAGTGACGCACGGGCCCCTCTGCCCGTCAGCCAGTTCCATGAGACCGGGGTGGTCCCGTGACGCACGGGCCCCTCTGCCCGTCAGCCAGTTCCAGGGCACCGGGGTGAGCCCGTGACGCACGGGCCCCTCTGCCCGTCAGCCAGTTCCAGGGCACCGGGGTGTGCCCGTGACTCACGGGCCCCTCTGCCCGGCAGCCAGTTCCAGGGCACCGTATTGAATCAAATATCACGGTCCTCCATAGGCCGTTGCTCGGCGAGTTTTACGCAGAGGAACGCACACTCTCTGCTGGGAAGGCTAAGCTGATGCGCCCCTGAAATCTCTGGAGGTGGTGAATCACGTCCACAGCCAGCTCCAGAGTGAGCCATGAACGCTGGCT